>AP027113.1:56223844-56823844 GCA_028142955.1 Pinctada fucata | reverse complement strand
TTGGTTTCCATGGCAACACTTTACTTATTTTGTAGGTCTTGACTCTGCTGTTTCATAAAATACCAACTTTGGAGTGGTAAAGCTAAAAACAAAAATTTTTTGATTGTTATGAAAATTCATGGTACCATAGTGTTCAGTTAATTTTTTGAAGAAATGATACTCAGCCTGTGGCAAGATGGTGCCGGTCTACCACTGTTACAGAATAATTTATAGATGTAGATGAAAATTTTCAGTATCTATGTATACAGAAATAGTATATTTAGTAGGATATAGTCAAATATGGACAAATGTGGTTACCATAGCAACCATTTTCTTCCAAACCTTATTACTGCTGTTGACGGTGTTTTCCACTTCCGCTACTATGCGGAGCAGTTTATCGAGCTCCGAAGCGACAAATTTTTGTCGTTGCAATGGCAACTGCTGATCAAAATATGATTTTAGACATTTTAAATCATTTTAATTCCATTGAATGATAGTCAATAGCATGAAAATGTGAAAATTTTAAACTTTTGTATTGCACCGTTTCTTTCATTTTTGGCTCAACAAGCGAAATGGCTATTGGCGTTGTATGGTTCTTTCCATAGGGTAGTGCGACAAAACTAAAGTGCGCAACACAAAAAGGAAAGTTGCGTTTAAAGCGAAAGACCTCATATTCTGGTATTATCGCAAAAAAATTTCTTGGAAGGGTGAAAAATGAAATGCTTATGGTCTCGGTACACCCCCCCTTCCTTTATTAGACAAGGGTTATTTTCGTAGTGACCACTGTCAAAAATGGGTATTTTATACGAGGCTGCCTTATGAACCCAATTTGACCATACTTCATTTAAGAACTACTTTAAACTTGCTAAGAAGGCTTTCCTGGTGAAAATAAACTGATCTTGAAATACGAAACTGCTCCTGATTTTATGTGTAGCTAGCTGACTTCTTGTATACACTCAAATGACATGTGGGGGAAATGGGCAGAATTGAAGTGTAAGTATACATGTGTTTGACAAAGCTGCTGACATTGTGGAAAATTGAATCTATGAATGTACATTGAATGTGGTATCATTGGAAAGAGCAAGATTTGTGCCAGAAATTGACAGATTCAAAATTTTTGGAAAAGTGTTATTTTTGAGGTCAGAGGGGTCAGAAATTGGGTTACTTTGGGGATTTTTTACTCATTTTTAATGATATTTGATGCTAAGCTTATTGATTATTATGTCAAAGGTAAGTAAGCTGTAGATATGATATAGCACTGTTATGAAACATTGCAGTCTTGGTGGTAATACAGCACAGAAAAAATAATTGTAAAACTGTTGCCATAGCAACCATTGACAGAAAACCCAAACTGGCCCTCTAATTTCATGCAATTCTTGCGACGGGGTGTGTACCGAGACCATAAGCAATTGTCGCTCAGATTCAAATTTTCAAAATTGGTTTCCATGGCAACACTTTACTTATTTTGTAGGTCTTGACTCTGCTGTTTCATAAAATACCAACTTTGGAGTGGTAAAGCTAAAAACAAAAATTTTTTGATTGTTATGAAAATTCATGGTACCATAGTGTTCAGTTAATTTTTTGAAGAAATGATACTCAGCCTGTGGCAAGATGGTGCCGGTCTACCACTGTTACAGAATAATTTATAGATGTAGATGAAAATTTTCAGTATCTATGTATACAGAAATAGTATATTTAGTAGGATATAGTCAAATATGGACAAATGTGGTTACCATAGCAACCATTTTCTTCCAAACCTTATTACTGCTGTTGACGGTGTTTTCCACTTCCGCTACTATGCGGAGCAGTTTATCGAGCTCCGAAGCGACAAATTTTTGTCGTTGCAATGGCAACTGCTGATCAAAATATGATTTTAGACATTTTAAATCATTTTAATTCCATTGAATGATAGTCAATAGCATGAAAATGTGAAAATTTTAAACTTTTGTATTGCACCGTTTCTTTCATTTTTGGCTCAACAAGCGAAATGGCTATTGGCGTTGTATGGTTCTTTCCATAGGGTAGTGCGACAAAACTAAAGTGCGCAACACAAAAAGGAAAGTTGCGTTTAAAGCGAAAGACCTCATATTCTGGTATTATCGCAAAAAAATTTCTTGGAAGGGTGAAAAATGAAATGCTTATGGTCTCGGTACACCCCCCCTTCCTTTATTAGACAAGGGTTATTTTCGTAGTGACCACTGTCAAAAATGGGTATTTTATACGAGGCTGCCTTATGAACCCAATTTGACCATACTTCATTTAAGAACTACTTTAAACTTGCTAAGAAGGCTTTCCTGGTGAAAATAAACTGATCTTGAAATACGAAACTGCTCCTGATTTTATGTGTAGCTAGCTGACTTCTTGTATACACTCAAATGACATGTGGGGGAAATGGGCAGAATTGAAGTGTAAGTATACATGTGTTTGACAAAGCTGCTGACATTGTGGAAAATTGAATCTATGAATGTACATTGAATGTGGTATCATTGGAAAGAGCAAGATTTGTGCCAGAAATTGACAGATTCAAAATTTTTGGAAAAGTGTTATTTTTGAGGTCAGAGGGGTCAGAAATTGGGTTACTTTGGGGATTTTTTACTCATTTTTAATGATATTTGATGCTAAGCTTATTGATTATTATGTCAAACCCGTACGAAATGAAGAGACGGAATCCAGCTGGTTTAGACACGTAAACCAACTGGATTCCGGCTGGTTTGGGTGTTTACGTGTCTCTTACCAGGCGTACAAGAGCAGGACACGGAAAATTTGAAGGATTCCGTCTCCTTCACAGAGACGTATTTTACTTGAACCAGGCGGACAATCTATCAACCAGGTGGAAATCTGAACTTAGAAATAATTGAGAGACGTAAATTTGGACTTAGAAAAAATTATTTGTGGACATGGATTTTCTGGACTTAGAAAAATTTCAATAAAATCTTCGGCTGAAAACAGTGTTTGTATTATGACTAAGCTTAATTTTGTTGAAAAAAATGGATGTCAGTCAAAAATATTAAGAACACAAAAAAGTTCGAGTCTGGAGGAAAAGCTAGCCAAAAGATCGGGGAGGTGTGTGTGTGTGGTGTGTTAGGGTGTGTGTGTGTGGGGGGGGGGGGGGTGTAATTGACTGTCCTCAATCAAGGTCAAAGTATGGATCGAGCCTTTCAATGGAATGACACCCTGCCCCTCCCTCCAGTTTATCTTGGACAGAATTATTGGTTTGCGATGTTTTTACAATAAAAAATATCAAATTCAACAGTAAATCTGCTATTGAACGACATATGCATGGTATTTATATCATGTCAGGATCCGGGGGGGGGGGGGGGGGGGGGGGGGGGGGGTAACGAATGTATAAGGACCCACTCGATTTTGCCTAAAAAACTAATATCCAAAACGTACACTGCAAATCCCCCTCTTCGGATTATATTCAGTTTTGTGACCAGAATTTAGTTCAGCTCCCCCTCCCAATTACTAGTCATTGCCGGTAAATCCAGGTACCTTACCTTCGCTATGTATGACCACTGGAAAGCAGGGGGGGGGGGTTATTCCACAGTGTTCCAGTCCTTACCCCTCGCCGAAGTAGAAAGTTATCACGTCATTTTCTGGTCATGGAGAATTTATTTATATAAATAGATTACAATTACCAGGCTCCGCTCGGCAATCTTGAAATTTGACGCTTGGATTTATTCTTGAGACAGGAGTGGGGTTACAGGGGGAAGTGCTTTGATAATTATTTATCTTCGCCGCCCGCCAGATCTTACAAAAAGCAGACAAACAAAGCAGATAAACATATAAAATATGCACGCGTATCTTTTAATTTTTGTTGGTTTGAATAAAATGGAATATGGCCGAAAAGAAAGTTCAAAGGAGCATAATTTGCTGTATAAATAGATCGGACCCCTGGATGTTCCCCTTCTGCTGTACATCTAATTCTGACCAGCTGGTCGTAAAACACGTAACGCGCACTCCTAGCTCTCCAGTTTAAATATTGACCTCGCAGCCACGCTCGATGGAAGAGAAAATTTTGAATTACTTAACACATGGAGTTTATCCTCATACATCTTGTTTTTGGAATAAACCAGAGAAGGACAAACATGGATAAAAAACGAAAACCAGCAAAATGTACAACTCTTTACGTAAGTATGGTTACCAACATTTGCACACATTTCAGAAAATTAAATCATTTGATTTTATTTTATGCTACATTTAATGTAATCATAAATGTTATAGTTTGTAACAATGATTGAACTATTAAGTGTTTTTTTCACGGTTTTTTCTTTCAATCTTTCGCCCTTCAAGTTCATATATTTTGACGGTGTACGAGTAACTACTCAACATGTTACAATTTGATTTCGGCGCGCAAGTCTCGTTTGAACGCATTACCATCGTGCAGGTTGAGTTCACCGGAAGTTTGACGGTAGATGCAACATGGGCGATTTTTTTTTTCGGGGGGGGGGGGGGGGGTCGTTATCTAGTATCTAGTATTCCTGGGGGGGGGGGGGGGGTTCAAGTTGTCATTGGGGATGGGGTTGTATAACCATTTAAACTTTAATGGAAAATCAGCATTTCTAGCAAATTCCAGGGGGTCCTGACCCCCCCCTTAGATTCGTGCCATAGGCGCTCCTAGCAAAGATAATTTTTTTTCTGCCTGTGCTTTAACCTACGGTGGTCTCCCGGTCAGCTGTTTCTACGTTTACATCATAGTGCCGATAGACAGAAGAAAGGAGAAAGATCTTCTTTCTCCTTTCTTCTGTCTATCGGCACTATAATGTAAACGTAGAAACAGATGTCCGGGAAACCACCGTAGGTTAAAGCACAGGCAGAAAAAAAAATTATCTTTGCCACGAGCGCCTATGATTCGTGCTGGTGCTAAATGAATTTATCAATTAATTATCAATTTAATAACTGAGCCTTTAAAAAATTGCTTTATTCAGCCTACGTTTCTTTGATTTGATATAAAATAGATAGGGGGAGGGATGGGTTTCTGTATGAGACCAAAAAATGGGAGTAAGTGGTTGGGGGGGGGGGGGGGGGGGAGCTAGAGTATGATTTTACATTCATGTACATAGTTGGATTTATAATTTTTCAGGGATCCAATCTTTCCAGAAGGAGGGGTTTCGAACCTAGTATTCACTAAATTGAGGAAAATAATTGATTATGCAGTGGTTGAATCAGGAAAAATTATTTTTGCTAAAGTTCAGAGGATGGGGCCCTGATATCTCCTCAGCTAGGCTGTAGATCTGTGCTAATGTCCTATACACATATAATGATATTAATAAAAGCAATAATTGTTTTCAAGTCCTTGATCATGCTGATAAAAATTATGCATTAAATTCCAAAAATTGATGATGGTGGTAGTGGGGGGGGGGGGGGGGCAGTACATGTTTGTGAGTACCATAAATATAAGATTAACATAATTTGATTATGAAGTACAATTGTAATTGTTCTGTATTTGATTTATTTCAGGGAAGAAGCCATAAATGGTGATAGATTCCTGACGTCTCCAAACTTTTGCACCAAAAGCATATCCTACAATTATTTAATGGGATAAGGAGATGGCATTAGACTATAGTGTCATTGGGTCAAAGCACATCCAAAATGCAAAAATGGACCTAAGAAAGTCTCAGGAGCTGGAGGTATATATTTGCTAGACAAAATACAATATTATAGAAAATATCATCAATGGTGTATTAAAGTTTTTCACTCAATGCCAGATAAACCTTGATGTTTGACTGAGGGGATAATTAAAATTCCAGACAAGGGTGTAGTCATGTAGATCAGATGTATGATATTTTATACATACTCATTGTCACAGGGTCTAGGTACTGCTGCATTATGGGCCACATACCCTTTTCTCCTCTTTAAATCATTACTTAAATAGTCTTAAAGAGGAGGGAAGGTGGGCAGTGAAATCTAGACCCTGTGACACTCGGTCAAGTTTCTTTCAGAGTGGTAATACTATACTCTAAACATACTGACAATTAATACTACTTGTTTGCAAGATTTAATACATGTATATATAAATGTCTTGTCCCTATATACATGATATATATATATATCTATAAGAAGTAAAATTTTAAGCCACTTCATGACATGATCAGTGAAACATTTTGTATCCTTAATATGTAAAGTGATGCACAGCATGTATGTTATTTACAGATTCATGTCCAGAGATTGTGAAAGACAAGATTATCAGAAGATATGAAGATAAAGGAAGACTCTCCCAGAAGAGACAGTGAAATGCAGAACAGATACATGTGTATTTTACAATACGTACAGGAAGGAAATGAAGATTATGACGATAAATGATCAAAATTCTTAGATGGATGCCAGAACAGAACTCTAAAGTTTGGTAACTGCATGTGATACATACAATTCAAAGAAAATAGAAAATTATTGTGGGCCTTCACAGAGATCAAGATGAAAGAATTTCTGCTCGATTGATATGAAAACATTTTCAGCTTAGGGAACAGATATGATAAAATATAAGATCTAACAGAATAAACTTATTTATTTCAATTATGGCCTTCTGTTTGATTGCATGAACATTGATACTTCAATGAAGGCTCCCTGATGTGATGAAGTGAATCATGCTTTCTGTCTGTCCATGTATAGACCTACAAACTACCAGCTAATGTATGCATATTATGCCTGGTCAGCAAAGCCGCCTGGTTGATGTTACGCCTGGTTTTTAGAATTTACGTGTCTGAATTTATTGTTCGCCTGGTTTTTACATTCTACGTGCTGCTATTATTACCGCCTGGTTATGCAAATTTTCCGCCTGGTTCTAAAATTCCAGGCGAACTCATTTAAATATTACGTTCCATTTTACGCCTGGATTCCGTGAGAATTCCGTGAGATTTCCATGTCTTTGACGCCTGGTTCACAATATTACCACTAATGGGCTGTCCGCCTGGTCTTTTCTACATTCTACGCCTGGTTTCCATGTCTTGACCAGGCGGAATATTTCGTACGGGAAGGTAAGTAAGCTGTAGATATGATATAGCACTGTTATGAAACATTGCAGTCTTGGTGGTAATACAGCACAGAAAAAATAATTGTAAAACTGTTGCCATAGCAACCATTGACAGAAAACCCAAACTGGCCCTCTAATTTCATGCAATTCTTGCGACGGGGTGTGTACCGAGACCATAAGCAATTGTCGCTCAGATTCAAATTTTCAAAATTGGTTTCCATGGCAACACTTTACTTATTTTGTAGGTCTTGACTCTGCTGTTTCATAAAATACCAACTTTGGAGTGGTAAAGCTAAAAACAAAAATTTTTTGATTGTTATGAAAATTCATGGTACCATAGTGTTCAGTTAATTTTTTGAAGAAATGATACTCAGCCTGTGGCAAGATGGTGCCGGTCTACCACTGTTACAGAATAATTTATAGATGTAGATGAAAATTTTCAGTATCTATGTATACAGAAATAGTATATTTAGTAGGATATAGTCAAATATGGACAAATGTGGTTACCATAGCAACCATTTTCTTCCAAACCTTATTACTGCTGTTGACGGTGTTTTCCACTTCCGCTACTATGCGGAGCAGTTTATCGAGCTCCGAAGCGACAAATTTTTGTCGTTGCAATGGCAACTGCTGATCAAAATATGATTTTAGACATTTTAAATCATTTTAATTCCATTGAATGATAGTCAATAGCATGAAAATGTGAAAATTTTAAACTTTTGTATTGCACCGTTTCTTTCATTTTTGGCTCAACAAGCGAAATGGCTATTGGCGTTGTATGGTTCTTTCCATAGGGTAGTGCGACAAAACTAAAGTGCGCAACACAAAAAGGAAAGTTGCGTTTAAAGCGAAAGACCTCATATTCTGGTATTATCGCAAAAAAATTTCTTGGAAGGGTGAAAAATGAAATGCTTATGGTCTCGGTACACCCCCCCTTCCTTTATTAGACAAGGGTTATTTTCGTAGTGACCACTGTCAAAAATGGGTATTTTATACGAGGCTGCCTTATGAACCCAATTTGACCATACTTCATTTAAGAACTACTTTAAACTTGCTAAGAAGGCTTTCCTGGTGAAAATAAACTGATCTTGAAATACGAAACTGCTCCTGATTTTATGTGTAGCTAGCTGACTTCTTGTATACACTCAAATGACATGTGGGGGAAATGGGCAGAATTGAAGTGTAAGTATACATGTGTTTGACAAAGCTGCTGACATTGTGGAAAATTGAATCTATGAATGTACATTGAATGTGGTATCATTGGAAAGAGCAAGATTTGTGCCAGAAATTGACAGATTCAAAATTTTTGGAAAAGTGTTATTTTTGAGGTCAGAGGGGTCAGAAATTGGGTTACTTTGGGGATTTTTTACTCATTTTTAATGATATTTGATGCTAAGCTTATTGATTATTATGTCAAAGGTAAGTAAGCTGTAGATATGATATAGCACTGTTATGAAACATTGCAGTCTTGGTGGTAATACAGCACAGAAAAAATAATTGTAAAACTGTTGCCATAGCAACCATTGACAGAAAACCCAAACTGGCCCTCTAATTTCATGCAATTCTTGCGACGGGGTGTGTACCGAGACCATAAGCAATTGTCGCTCAGATTCAAATTTTCAAAATTGGTTTCCATGGCAACACTTTACTTATTTTGTAGGTCTTGACTCTGCTGTTTCATAAAATACCAACTTTGGAGTGGTAAAGCTAAAAACAAAAATTTTTTGATTGTTATGAAAATTCATGGTACCATAGTGTTCAGTTAATTTTTTGAAGAAATGATACTCAGCCTGTGGCAAGATGGTGCCGGTCTACCACTGTTACAGAATAATTTATAGATGTAGATGAAAATTTTCAGTATCTATGTATACAGAAATAGTATATTTAGTAGGATATAGTCAAATATGGACAAATGTGGTTACCATAGCAACCATTTTCTTCCAAACCTTATTACTGCTGTTGACGGTGTTTTCCACTTCCGCTACTATGCGGAGCAGTTTATCGAGCTCCGAAGCGACAAATTTTTGTCGTTGCAATGGCAACTGCTGATCAAAATATGATTTTAGACATTTTAAATCATTTTAATTCCATTGAATGATAGTCAATAGCATGAAAATGTGAAAATTTTAAACTTTTGTATTGCACCGTTTCTTTCATTTTTGGCTCAACAAGCGAAATGGCTATTGGCGTTGTATGGTTCTTTCCATAGGGTAGTGCGACAAAACTAAAGTGCGCAACACAAAAAGGAAAGTTGCGTTTAAAGCGAAAGACCTCATATTCTGGTATTATCGCAAAAAAATTTCTTGGAAGGGTGAAAAATGAAATGCTTATGGTCTCGGTACACCCCCCCTTCCTTTATTAGACAAGGGTTATTTTCGTAGTGACCACTGTCAAAAATGGGTATTTTATACGAGGCTGCCTTATGAACCCAATTTGACCATACTTCATTTAAGAACTACTTTAAACTTGCTAAGAAGGCTTTCCTGGTGAAAATAAACTGATCTTGAAATACGAAACTGCTCCTGATTTTATGTGTAGCTAGCTGACTTCTTGTATACACTCAAATGACATGTGGGGGAAATGGGCAGAATTGAAGTGTAAGTATACATGTGTTTGACAAAGCTGCTGACATTGTGGAAAATTGAATCTATGAATGTACATTGAATGTGGTATCATTGGAAAGAGCAAGATTTGTGCCAGAAATTGACAGATTCAAAATTTTTGGAAAAGTGTTATTTTTGAGGTCAGAGGGGTCAGAAATTGGGTTACTTTGGGGATTTTTTACTCATTTTTAATGATATTTGATGCTAAGCTTATTGATTATTATGTCAAAGGTAAGTAAGCTGTAGATATGATATAGCACTGTTATGAAACATTGCAGTCTTGGTGGTAATACAGCACAGAAAAAATAATTGTAAAACTGTTGCCATAGCAACCATTGACAGAAAACCCAAACTGGCCCTCTAATTTCATGCAATTCTTGCGACGGGGTGTGTACCGAGACCATAAGCAATTGTCGCTCAGATTCAAATTTTCAAAATTGGTTTCCATGGCAACACTTTACTTATTTTGTAGGTCTTGACTCTGCTGTTTCATAAAATACCAACTTTGGAGTGGTAAAGCTAAAAACAAAAATTTTTTGATTGTTATGAAAATTCATGGTACCATAGTGTTCAGTTAATTTTTTGAAGAAATGATACTCAGCCTGTGGCAAGATGGTGCCGGTCTACCACTGTTACAGAATAATTTATAGATGTAGATGAAAATTTTCAGTATCTATGTATACAGAAATAGTATATTTAGTAGGATATAGTCAAATATGGACAAATGTGGTTACCATAGCAACCATTTTCTTCCAAACCTTATTACTGCTGTTGACGGTGTTTTCCACTTCCGCTACTATGCGGAGCAGTTTATCGAGCTCCGAAGCGACAAATTTTTGTCGTTGCAATGGCAACTGCTGATCAAAATATGATTTTAGACATTTTAAATCATTTTAATTCCATTGAATGATAGTCAATAGCATGAAAATGTGAAAATTTTAAACTTTTGTATTGCACCGTTTCTTTCATTTTTGGCTCAACAAGCGAAATGGCTATTGGCGTTGTATGGTTCTTTCCATAGGGTAGTGCGACAAAACTAAAGTGCGCAACACAAAAAGGAAAGTTGCGTTTAAAGCGAAAGACCTCATATTCTGGTATTATCGCAAAAAAATTTCTTGGAAGGGTGAAAAATGAAATGCTTATGGTCTCGGTACACCCCCCCTTCCTTTATTAGACAAGGGTTATTTTCGTAGTGACCACTGTCAAAAATGGGTATTTTATACGAGGCTGCCTTATGAACCCAATTTGACCATACTTCATTTAAGAACTACTTTAAACTTGCTAAGAAGGCTTTCCTGGTGAAAATAAACTGATCTTGAAATACGAAACTGCTCCTGATTTTATGTGTAGCTAGCTGACTTCTTGTATACACTCAAATGACATGTGGGGGAAATGGGCAGAATTGAAGTGTAAGTATACATGTGTTTGACAAAGCTGCTGACATTGTGGAAAATTGAATCTATGAATGTACATTGAATGTGGTATCATTGGAAAGAGCAAGATTTGTGCCAGAAATTGACAGATTCAAAATTTTTGGAAAAGTGTTATTTTTGAGGTCAGAGGGGTCAGAAATTGGGTTACTTTGGGGATTTTTTACTCATTTTTAATGATATTTGATGCTAAGCTTATTGATTATTATGTCAAAGGTAAGTAAGCTGTAGATATGATATAGCACTGTTATGAAACATTGCAGTCTTGGTGGTAATACAGCACAGAAAAAATAATTGTAAAACTGTTGCCATAGCAACCATTGACAGAAAACCCAAACTGGCCCTCTAATTTCATGCAATTCTTGCGACGGGGTGTGTACCGAGACCATAAGCAATTGTCGCTCAGATTCAAATTTTCAAAATTGGTTTCCATGGCAACACTTTACTTATTTTGTAGGTCTTGACTCTGCTGTTTCATAAAATACCAACTTTGGAGTGGTAAAGCTAAAAACAAAAATTTTTTGATTGTTATGAAAATTCATGGTACCATAGTGTTCAGTTAATTTTTTGAAGAAATGATACTCAGCCTGTGGCAAGATGGTGCCGGTCTACCACTGTTACAGAATAATTTATAGATGTAGATGAAAATTTTCAGTATCTATGTATACAGAAATAGTATATTTAGTAGGATATAGTCAAATATGGACAAATGTGGTTACCATAGCAACCATTTTCTTCCAAACCTTATTACTGCTGTTGACGGTGTTTTCCACTTCCGCTACTATGCGGAGCAGTTTATCGAGCTCCGAAGCGACAAATTTTTGTCGTTGCAATGGCAACTGCTGATCAAAATATGATTTTAGACATTTTAAATCATTTTAATTCCATTGAATGATAGTCAATAGCATGAAAATGTGAAAATTTTAAACTTTTGTATTGCACCGTTTCTTTCATTTTTGGCTCAACAAGCGAAATGGCTATTGGCGTTGTATGGTTCTTTCCATAGGGTAGTGCGACAAAACTAAAGTGCGCAACACAAAAAGGAAAGTTGCGTTTAAAGCGAAAGACCTCATATTCTGGTATTATCGCAAAAAAATTTCTTGGAAGGGTGAAAAATGAAATGCTTATGGTCTCGGTACACCCCCCCTTCCTTTATTAGACAAGGGTTATTTTCGTAGTGACCACTGTCAAAAATGGGTATTTTATACGAGGCTGCCTTATGAACCCAATTTGACCATACTTCATTTAAGAACTACTTTAAACTTGCTAAGAAGGCTTTCCTGGTGAAAATAAACTGATCTTGAAATACGAAACTGCTCCTGATTTTATGTGTAGCTAGCTGACTTCTTGTATACACTCAAATGACATGTGGGGGAAATGGGCAGAATTGAAGTGTAAGTATACATGTGTTTGACAAAGCTGCTGACATTGTGGAAAATTGAATCTATGAATGTACATTGAATGTGGTATCATTGGAAAGAGCAAGATTTGTGCCAGAAATTGACAGATTCAAAATTTTTGGAAAAGTGTTATTTTTGAGGTCAGAGGGGTCAGAAATTGGGTTACTTTGGGGATTTTTTACTCATTTTTAATGATATTTGATGCTAAGCTTATTGATTATTATGTCAAAGGTAAGTAAGCTGTAGATATGATATAGCACTGTTATGAAACATTGCAGTCTTGGTGGTAATACAGCACAGAAAAAATAATTGTAAAACTGTTGCCATAGCAACCATTGACAGAAAACCCAAACTGGCCCTCTAATTTCATGCAATTCTTGCGACGGGGTGTGTACCGAGACCTCACTAACTGCCAAAATCGGTCCTAAATTTTTGCGAAAAATAATTTTATGAAAATTATGATTCAGTATCTCTAATATTTATCTCAAATACCTGCCGATATAGAAAGTAAATATTTTTCATTGTCAAAACGTCACGTGCGTTAGTTATGATGTCACATTTTGACGTAATTTGCTCTGCAGGACGGAAAATGAAGGAAAATCGCCATATTTTTTTGCATAAATCTTTAAAATTAGTATAGGCGCCAACCCTCACCCAACATAAATTTTATGTTGATCGAAAGATAGATTGCAAATCTAACTTTTTATTTAAAAATTATTTTGGGTGACGGCTGGCGCCCTACTTATTTTCATAAGTTTTGACCAAAATTATGCCAGATTGTTACGATTTTTCAGCATTTTACGACTTTAAGAGGGTATGAGCGTGAACAAATCAAACGTAAACCGTATCGATGTCGTAAAGAAAACAAAGTATGAAAACTTATTGAACTAATGGTTGAATATACCTCTAGATTAAAGAGCAATGCATTTCGAATGACGAGCGACACATATCATTGATTACACCTAAAATACGCCTCTATCACGACATCGTTTTACCCTTGACACATAGTTTACGTCATAAACGGGAGTTTATTTGATGTCATACTGTATTATGACGTTGCAATATTTTTCCGCGAATTATCATGAAAGCGCTTTGTGCTTGTTCTTTAGAAGTCATGTAAATTCAGTTTGTCTTATATTATTTCACGCCATGACAACTTTACGGAGCGGAATAATTTGATTGCGATTGAATTGAGTAACAGTTTAATACTTCAAATTTATTCTTGCATAAAAAAGACACAAATAAATTCAAAAGAATAATTATATTTCATAGTTCAAGTTGACGATGCGGCGTTACTGACCACGCAATTTACCTCAGATATTGAAAACGTGTAAAACTAATATATCTTGAAAGTAATTTTCTTTCATTTACAAAACGTATGCGTTATAAATGATTTAGTCACAATTTATATCACGAGGCTTATTGATTAGTAGTTGTAATAAGTGAGCATGGCGACCGACTGTTAAATCATCAAAAGGACCAAAGATCACGTACATCATGTACATGTACGTTGTTAAATAAATGGATCCGAAGGACTCCGTAAACACACTTCCCATTGTACGCCCTGTTGAAAAGGGAATTATTCTGTTTCAATTTTACTAATCTATGATATAACGACATTCATTGAAGAGAGCATGTGCAGGAAATCAATGCGGAAGACAGGATGTGCGTTTACTACCTTCCCTATCATACCGACACCCCCCCCCCCCCCCCCCCCCCCCCCCGCTAATCCCAGCACTTAGTCGTAAAATGAAACTAGAAATGTGCCTCAGCTAACTTTAGGTAAATGTTTCCGATTTTTTCTAACTAGAATTTTACACATTTACAGTCATCTAACTGAGTGACGGCAAGCTTTTTGTAAAAGCTAATACTTGTTGTTTTTTTTCTGTCACACCATAAGCAAATTTATTTTTCAGTTCATCAAAATTAAGAGCAACATTTTTTTTTTTTTTTTGAAAAAAAAACCAAGCCCCCCCCCCCCCCCCCATATCAAATGGACCGTGCCTAATATACAGACACTTGCACATATATATGCACATATGATTATAATTTTATATCATATTTATCGTATATTTTTTTAACCGCGATGAGCACATGAGGTACATGTATCACGTGATGTAAACAATGACACGTGCTATCGTGAGAAAATGATTCGAAAGTGAAAGTAAAGATGTAAAGATGTCAACTGCAGGGTTTCATATTCATAGATAAGATTACCCTTCTTTTTTTGTTTTAAGGCTATGCTATGGACGATGACAAAAGTAGACAGGTAAATGGGATGACATGGAGTAGCTTGTCTATAGACTCATATATTGAGACTTGCCTTTGTATAGCTCTAATTTTCTCTGACTTTAGCAGGTTGGGACTGTCCACAAGATATCGATGCTATCACGTAAATGCGCGACTGTCCTTTAAACCAGCGACTGTAATGGTCACGGTTTTGCGTGACTCAAGTGTTTGGAACAAGAGAAATTATCAATTTAGGCCTTAATTTGACATTTTCGCTTTTTCTTTTTCAATTAGTCCGAATGGTCTTTTCATGAAAAATCGACTTCCGACTTTTAATTGTCCTCTCTATATCTGCAATCTCCAGGAAACGATGATCCAAGTGACAGAATGGCTTCAAAAAATCGTGGGTACAGCTGTAAAAAGGAGATATGTCCCTAAAAATAAAGCTTTATTTCCCAAATATACTTACGTGTTCGAAAATTCAGTTGTTTATGCCTCCCTCCACATGTTTACCGGAAGTTGTAATGATCGGTATTAATCAATCACGTGGTGTTAATCTCTTGTCAAAATGTAATTACCCATACTTACGGTATGCAATAAGGGCAATTAAATCTAAATGATTCTCGAAAGAAATTAATTAATGAAATTATTTTCTTTGATGGTTAAACTTAATTTTCGAATCGCAAATGCACGTGTAAATTTACGGAAATTACCGAGTGTAAATATTTCATAAAAATTTGAGTAAAAATCACATTTAATTCAAGAATTGAATTTTCACGAAACATAACTCGTCCTTCTATAAAAAGAAGAGCTCTTATCTAGGTGTTGAAGCATTGTAGGTCTGGGCCTCCGTAACAAAAATAGCTTCGGCATTGTTCGTTGGTCATTTTAGTTTTGGCCACTGCAAGATCAAAGTCAAGGTCACATGAAATGAAAGTTCTAATGGTGGATAAGAGGGAAAAGTAAGAAACAACAGGTAAATTTGATGAAAAATCAACACGTTTACAATATGCATCGTTGCAAGTACTGGAATTTATAACCCCCGTATGGTATAAAGTCTTTTTCGCGGAAAATGCTCGTATGGAATAGGAATATTTCACCATTTTCGTACATAGAAATGAACGTAGTAGTTGTCTGTTAACTTGATTAATTGTGAAGACACGGAGTTAAACGATAACAAGAAAAAAAGCATGATGAGAGCATCTCACATACGTATTCGCGTGACTGAATTTACCACTGTTTTAAAGGACAGTCGCGCATTTACGTGATAGCATCAATATCTTGTGGACAGTCCCAACCTGTTTAGTTTCTTACTTTAAGAAAAGTATTCCTTCTTTCTTATCACTGATTTTATTAAGGTGCAGTGATATAGCATTTGGGTGTAATTTTTAAAATCTTTAGTCCATAAGATCAAGTATGTACAGAGAATCAAACTTTTGATAGAAAAAAAAATGCAAAGTAAGTAACTCGCCTGCACAGTACATTATGCAGTGAATAAATATAAAGGTTCACTCACCAGGTGGGGAATGAGTTTCAGACACCAGGAACTCAGAGTCTAGAAGCATCATCTCTGTCCGGGGTCTGCGTCACAATTGAGCGGCACCGCAAGACATGTATTCAGTTGGATATATCTATATATCTCTCTGTACTTCACGCCCTCGTTAATGGGTAGAATAGTGAAGTCCTATGTGATAACTATTTGAGATCAGGGTCATCTAAATAATATGAGCAATATGAAATTATTTATAAGGCACGGTCCATTTGATATTCAGGGGGGGGGGGGCTTGGGTTTTTTGTCGGAGCAAGATTATTTTTTTAGCCCCGGACCGGGGCAAAATTATTTTTTTCTTGCAAAGTTGGAGCAAGGAAATTTTTTTTATAACAATTGATGTGAATTATATTATGAATGTTTGTGCTTTTTCAATAGAAATTCTTTATTTTTACTTAAATTACTTTAAACATTACTTTATTTTTATGTAAAACTTGTATTCACTTTTAAACTGAGAGAGATAAAAATTTTTTACAATATGTGATATATAATTTTCAGTATACAAAATGTATATAAGGTCATGTAACATGTAAGAGGGCCTCATGCAAGTTTTTACATGTAGAAATGAAAACTAGTGAAAAACTTAATTAAATTCTCCTTCCAAGCTTGTATATAAAATTAGACACTATGGTGATACATGTATCTATAAATAGTAATAAATTATTATGATAATGTATTTAAACATTTGAATTGTTTCAGTCACATGCATATACTTTTGATATTTTCAGATATGAACTTGCCATTAAAGAAGAAAACAATGGCGAGTGAAGCGAGCCAAAAATTTTCATAGAAAGTAAAAATTGCGGCGAGCGAAGCGAGGAATTTTAAGCGAATTTTATAGTTATTCTTCAAGTTCATATTACTTGTAAGAGCAAGATTATTTTTTTCTGTCACAACATAAGCAAATTTATTTTTTTCATCAAAATTCAGAGCAAAATTATTTTTTTCGAAAAAAACCCAAGCCCCCCCCCAGAATATCAAATGGACGGTGCCTAATCTGTATCTGAAAACCCCTATACAAAACAAAAGAACAAATTTGATGCTTGCAGTTAGTTATTCAAGATACGATCATAATTGAGTATCGAAAACAATTAATATTATTAGAGTATGCGTGCACATGCTCAAGATTCCATCTTAAAATTCATTTTCATCAGTCACTTAATCAAAGCATTGATAAATTGTGATTAAAAGTAAAAATCTAAATCTATATTTCATTCAATCTTCATCTTTCACATATACTCATTTATGAATTTCTATTTTTATTTTTTTAAAGTTTGAAGAAAATGAAATTTGAATAGAACAATTTATACGAGGTATTTTATGATTTTGACCATTTTAACTTCAGGAGGAGGAGATTGAGGCTCTATCATCAATCTACGGCAGTGACTGGACACCGATGGATTGTGTTAATGGACAGTATAAAATACAAATAAACAGTGAAGTATCCACAAAATCTGTTACATTAGAGGTATATTATAATTATAATGTTCAAAAATCAGTTTAACATTAATATATTATCATACTTGCAGACACTGATATACCTCTTATACATCTAGTAATTTATTCTTTTTGTATCCTACGTTATCTAACACATAAATATATGTAATAACCTTACTATTGTCACACAATTGGAGATTGTTTATTAACCATAAATATTTGAAATGAAATATGGAAGTCGTAAAGTGCCTTAATGATTTTTATTACACTTAAAACTTTTCTAGGTACATGTAACTAATTCATTGTGTCATCTAGCATAAGGCTTATATGTTATAAGCTTCAACGATCAATTATGAATGTACTTTGTTCTAATTATAGATAGAGCTTCCCTCAGATTACCCCTCCGTATCACCACCACATTACCAGCTCAGGTTTGTATTTTGATTTAATCTTTTTTTGAGTTATTTTTTGTCACTCTCTATGACTTCTTCTTCTTCTTCCAAATGGGTGCATAAAATTTTATAGAAACTGCTGTAAAATTAGATAAATCAGATCAAATATTTTTTTAGAATTGTTGAATATGAAAAGAAATTTGTTATGCAATTAAGAAATGTGTTTTATGTTCATGCAGTGTTCCATGGCTTAGAGGTGAAGAAAGACAAAACATAGATAAAGCATTATCAGACATTGTGTGGTAAGTATAAAGGATGGCTGGATTGCAAAGCAAAATCAAGTCTATAAAATGGCGAAGTCTGTCTGTCCTTTCATCCGTCCCTCTGTCTGTCCATCAGTGCATCAACATTTTGGTTAAGATGTTGCGTTTAAGTCCTTTGGGAGAAAACTGCTTGGAGCAGCAACTTGAAACTTTACATGATGAGACGAATCAAACGCAGCAATAAAATTTGACCTTGACCTTTGAACTTGAGATAGAAAAAAAACCCCACAATATGTGTTTAAGCCAAAAGGGAGAAAACTATGAGGAGTATTGACAAGTTACATGACAATTGACCATGATGCAATGAATCCTGAGTCATAATTATTTTTGCCCTTGACCTTGAAGTTTGACCTATTTTTTGTAACCTTGAATAAATCACTTGCGTAAGGGACACATCTTCTCAGGACAAGCAGGCGTAATATCTTGCTCCCCTTGTAGGATGTCAAACGTATCACTCGCCGCTATAAATTTGTCAGTTTCATTGGTTCCATGGTATTGGTAAGGTAGACTGGATAACGATAAGGCCGAGTAAGGTATTACATGCACTGGTCTCGTGAAGATGAAGGGATGGGACTTTCATATTTAAGATGTGAATTCCTTGTGACAAGACCTTTCATTTGAGACCTTGTTTTTGACCTTGTGACCTTGACCTTAATGTTTAACCTGCTTTTCGAAAACAAGAACCTTGACTTTATCTGTTGAACCATAATGAGTACAGCTTCAATGTTTCATTTGTAGATTCATTGCAATAAGGCCTTTCATATGAAACCTTGACTTTTGACCTAGTGGCCTTGACCTTGAAGTTCAGCATACTTTTCAAAAACTATAAACTTGACAATATCTTTTGAAATGGAAGCAGTGTGGCTTTTACATTCCACATGGAGATTCCTTATGACCTTGACCTTTCATTTGAGACTTTGATCTTGACCCTGAACACTTCCAAAAAATTAAGATTGGCTATATGTTTTGAAGTACATAGGTATTAGGGTAAAGTATACATAGACTCAAACTGACGCTTCGCAATCCGGCCATACCGCCTTGAACTGACACTTCGCAATCCAGCCATACCGCCTTTAAAGCGGTTTAGAGTTTAATTCTTATAGTTTCACATCAATAAACCTAAACTTCATCTTAACTTTTCAAATACAATATTCCATAGGATCTTGAATAAGCAAAAGCACGAAAATGATTTCTCTGGAGAAGATTTTTTCGATACTTTATACTAAGAATTTTGAAAGTTAAATGGTAATAATATACATGTAATACAAACACTATCTCCAAAAATACTGTGACGTAGTATTTTAAGTAAATACTGTTACATAGTATTTTAAGTTATTGACTAAAGTAATATCTCAATTTAGAAAAAAAGGAAATATTTGGGACGGTAATGTGTTATCAACCTAACTATTACTTCATTATATTTACTTACAAAATGAATGTTTCTTTTTTATTACAGTGAAAATCTAGGAGAAAGCATCCTTTATTTATGGATAGAGAAAATAAGGGAACTTTTGGAACCGTCTGATGATAAGAAATCACCTAGTAAAGAGGGTATTAAAGTCTTTGCCAAATCATTTTTAAATGAATTGAGGAAAGAATTTGTAAATAATTATAGTTGTAATGGAAAAAATGAGGACAATAACATATGGAGTCCTGGACGCTTGATACTTTTAATGATAACTTAATATTTCAGACTTTCATTTAGCATTTTTTAACTCTTTTTTTATCTTTTTGGATTTCAACTTTATAAGATTATATTCAAGCATTCATTGTCAGCTTTAAACTTTTTTTAGAGTCAGGAGAAGAAGAAGACATATTTGACGAAGCTACGGTAGAACACCTCCTCTCTATATCATGTAAAGAGGAACAGCCTGAACACCATAATGGTGATATATAATAAATTATGTAGTAATATTATATTGCTAGTAGATGCCCCATGTTAAACTCTCATTAGGCAATTAGAATTGTGCTCCCTATTGTGACGTCACATTCAAGTTTTGAATGTAGGGAGAATTTACCAATATTAACAAACATTTGACGCTTTTACTGACAAAATGCAAGAGGTGCATGCAAATTAACTTTACTAATAATTAGAATACATGTAAATATTAGTAATGACTGTCTAACTTTTGGTGTTCGTGGGTGTATAATTCTGGTTGGACATGCGGAAATTTCCTGAAAATCGCTTTGCGATGAACAGTCATTTCTTAAGTATGTATAGAAAAATAACTATGAGCAATACTCTTTGATATACCTGATATGGTGTCGTTAATTTGTCAGAACACATACTCCAAAATCTTCTCTATAGCTCTGAAATGTGTAGAGGCAAGAATTAATAGTTGTATAGTTAATTAAAAGTTTTACATGCATATCACAAATTTGATATTTCTACTATCACTTAAAAAGAATCCTAAAGGTTTTTTTTTTTCTTTTCCAGAAGTCAGTTGTCCAGAAATTATTCACGGGGAACCATTTGTAGACCGGAGGAGTAGATTTCAAGGACATATAGCTGAAGTCATTCATACAAAACAGGTACTTAAATTACTCTGTCAGTCAAAACAGGTACTAAAATTACTCTGTCTGTCAAAATAGGTACTAAAATTACTCTGTCAGTCAAACAGGTACTAAAATTACTCTGTCAGTCAAACAGGTACTAAAATTACTCTGTCAGTCAAAACAGGTACTTAAATTATTCTGTCAATCAAAATAGGTACTAAAATTACTCTGTCAGTCAAACAGGTACTAAAATTACTATGTCCGTCAAAACAGGTACTAAAATTACTCTGTCAGTCAAACGGGTACTAAAATTACTCTGTCGGTCAAATAGGCACTAAAATTACTCTGTCCGTCAAAACAGGTACTAAAATTACTCTGTCCGTCAAAACAGGTACTAGAATTACTCTGTCCGTCAAAACAGGTACTAAAATTACTCTGTCAGTCAAACAGGTACTAAAATTACTCTGTCAGTCAAACAGGTATTAAAATTACTCTGTCAGTCAAACAGGTACTAAAATTACTCTGTCAGTCAAACAGGTACTAAAATTATTCTTTCAGTCAAAACAGGTACTAAAATTACTCTGTCTGTCAAAACAGGTACTAGAATTACTCTGTCCGTCAAAACAAGTACTAAAATTACTCTGTCAGTCAAACAGGTACTAAAATTACTCTGTCAGTCAAAACAGGTACTAAAATTACTCTGTCCGTCAAAACAGGTACTAAAATTACTCTGTCCGTCAAAACAGGTACTGAAATTACTCTGTCAGTCAAACAGGTACAAAAATTACTCTGTCAGTCAAACAGGCACTAAAATTACTCTGTCAGTCAAACAGGTACTAAAATTAATTCTCTGTCAATCATAACAGGAACTGAAATTACTCTGTCAATCAAAACAGGTACTAAAATTACTCTGTCCATCAAAACAGGTACCGAAATTACTCTGTCCATCAAAACAGGTACTAAAATTACTCTGTCCATCAAAACAGGTACTAAAATTACTCTGTCCATCAAAACAGGTACTAAAATTACTCTGTCCATCAAAACAGGTACTAAAATTACTCTGTCCATCAAAACAGGTACTAAAATTACTCTGTCCATCAAAACAGGTACTAAAATTACTCTGTCCATCAAAACAGGTACTAAAATTACTCTGTCAGTCAAACAGGTACTAAAATTACTCTGTCAGTCAAACAGGCACTAAAATTACTCTGTCGGTCAAACAGGTACTAAAATTAATACTCTGTCAATCATAACAGGAACTGAAATTACTCTGTCCGTCAAAACAGGAAAGGGAATGATCTCCAGTATACTCACCCATGGAAACAAACCCACAAGTTACACATAAATGACATCATACAAAACTACAAATCACAAAAAGACACAAACAGAAAACAGAAAAAATACACAAACAGAAAGTCAAACAGGTACTTAAATTACTCCGTCAGTCAAACTTTGTCATTTCCAAGGCAGCTTTATTGAAAATGCAGTCATGTGTGCTTGACTTCAGACCCCTTCATCAAACCCCCCTGTCAATTCATGATACAATATGGTGACAGTGACTGGATTTGAATTAATGCCTAAATGAGACTGCTCACTTCAAATTACATTTCTATAATTTTCATGCGTAAGTTTTCTACATACATGTATGAATCATTTGAATATAAACATGTTCTTCAGGTGAGGATGGTGCTTGACACATTATATGAGAACAAGAAGATAGCCGAAGCCACCCATAATATCTACGCTTATAGAATATTCCAGAATAACTTGTTCTACCAGGGGTGTGAGGATGATGGCGAAATACAGGCAGGATCCAGGCTACTTCATCTATTACAGGTATATTTATAGAATATTCCAGAATAACTTGTTCTACCAAGGGTGTGAGGATGATGGTGAAATACAGGCAGGATCCAGGTTACTTCATTTATTACAGGTATATTTATAGAATATTCCTGAATAATTTGTTCTAACAAGGGTGTGAGGATGATGGTGAAATACAGGCAGGATCCAGGTTACTTCATTTATTACAGGTATATTTATAGAATATTCCTGAATAATTTGTTCTAACAAGGGTGTGAGGATGATGGTGAAATACAGGCAGGATCCAGGTTACTTTGTCTATTACAGGTATATTTATAGAATAATCCAGAATAACTTGTTCTACCAAGGGTGTGAGGATGATGATGAAATACAGGCAGGATCCAGGTTACCTCATCTATTACAGGTATATTTATAGAATATTCCAGAATAACTTGTTCTACCAGGGGTGTGAGGATGATGGTGAAATATAGGCAGGATCCAGGTTACTTCATCTATTACAGGTATATTGATAGAATATTCCAGAATAACTTGTTCTACCAACTGAGTGAGGATGAGGGTGAAATACAGGCTGGGTCCAGGTTACTTCATCTATGATAGGTATATTTATCACTTTTGAGGCATCTAATCCATGGAAGCTGTTTGAAATAAATCGAGATTCTCCTAAAAGTTTCAAAAAATATATTGAAAAATTCACATGTGCAATAGTTTAAGGATTTGCATACAAAAGACAAGTTTTTCTGGACTTCACTCTCTTTTATAGCAAAGAAAGTATTTCAAATTGCCAATACTATAAGCTCAATTGCAAAGCTCAGCTCTTAATTTGATGCAAAACAGGCGAGCAGGCAGGTGAGTGACGTCTTGGCGGGCAGGTTAGTTATTTAAAAATACATGTGCCATATGTAACATCATATCCCCTAAATGTACCACAGATAATATGAAAGGAAATATTCGGACAGTTCCGGTAATTTTCAGATGGTAGGATGTCATGGTAATTTTCAGATTATAGACAATGGGACGTCATAGTAGATACAATGTAGTAGTTAATGTGAAATTTCTATTTATAGTAACAATACTGTTGGGTTTTTTTCAGATTATAGACGGTAGGAATGTTCTAGTTGTGGTAACACGGTGGTACGGTGGAATCCATTTAGGTCCTGATCGATTCAAACACATCAATAACTGTGCCAGAATTCTCCTTGATCAAGGTGGATACATCAAAAGCAAGGTAATGTTCATTTAGTATAAGGAAATCCTAAAAATATGGATGACCTTGAATATGACCTTGATCCTGACACATCAATAACTGTGCCAGAATTCTCCTTGATCAAGGTGGATAAATCAAAAGCAAGGTAATGTTCATCTAGTATAAGGAAATCCTAAAAATATGGATGACCTTGAATATGACCTTGATCCTGACACATCAATAACTGTGCCAGAGTTCTCCTTGATCAAAGTGGATACATCAAAAGCAAGGTAATGTCCATCTAGTGTAAGAAAATCCTAAAAATATAGATGACCTTGGATATGACCTTGACCCTGACACATCAATAACTGTGTCAGAGTTCTCATAGGTCAGGGTGGTTACATCAAAGACAAGGTAATGTACATCTAGTGTAAGGAAATGCTAAAAATATAGATGACCTTGGATATGACCTTGACCCTGACACATCTATAACTAAGTCAGAGTTCTACTAGATCAGGGCGGATACATCAAAGACAAGGTCATGTCTTTCTTGTGTAAGGAAATCCTAAAAATATAGATGACCTTGAATATGACCTTGACTCTGACACATGTATAACTGTGTCAGAGTTCTCCTAAATCAAGGTGGTTATATCAAAGGCAAGGTAATCCTAAAGTTTATAGAGTAAAGAAATTAAAATTAAGATTTCCGGTGACGTGACCTTGATCATGACATACTGATTTCTTTTCCATGTTTTGTTTGCTATTGACTATTGTATTATGACGTCCTGTGGCACTGTTTGATTTCAGCAGGAATACAATATTTAAGAGCTTTAATATTAATTTTAAACAATTCTTTGCAGGAGGAGAAAAGGGGTCCTAAAAGCTCCAAGAAAAAGAGGTGATACATAGAGAAACAATTTGATTAGGAAATCGATTTATTTGAATTTAGCTTTGTTTACTTATTTATTTGAGATAAAATTGTGATATACAGGAACTGCAGTGTAATTTAATGATGTCATACAGAAGTATATGACATGACTGTGAACATTTGAGTATAAATAGCTCATAACGGACATATTGGGAAGCCTATCCTTAGTTTTAGTCAGTAAGGATTTGTAATTAATTGCTCTGAATTTTTAACTCTTAATTGAAGAACTTGTTCAGAACTTTATGTACTATATATGCAATAAATGAAAATATTAGTACTGTTTATTTACGCTTTATTTGAAAAATCTTAAAAATGATGTGCTATTGTCATGTTGATTTCACAAAAGTCTGAAAAAAAGAATAACTCAATCAAATGTTGAATATTGCTTACTTCGTTTAGCTCACTCAAGCCGATAATTCAACAAATATGGCCACCAGGGGCCATGATTGGCTTATGCATTTGAGACAGATATCATTGAAACCTTACAGGAAGTAAGTATACTCAAGTTCTCCTGCCAAGTTTGTGTTTTTCATGCCGATCATTTTCAACAGCTGCACAGAATTTCATGAAACCTTACATGATACAAGTACTCGAGGTCCTCTACCAAGTTTTTGAGTTGGTTTTTTTTGTGCTGATTGGTCAACAAATATGGCCACCAAGGGCTCTGATTGGCTGAAGCCTTTTTAATATCTTTTCTGCAACTACTGTATAGAATTTCTGGAAACCTTACAGGAAGTAAGTACTCAAGGTCCTCTACCATGTTTGTGTTTTTTGTGCCTATGGGTAAACAAATATGGCCACCAAGGGCTTTGATTTGCAGACACATTTTCAACATTTCCTCTGCAACTGCTGCACAGGATTTCACAAGGAACCAAGTACTGGAGGGCTTCTACAAAATCGGTCACTGTCAGCAATTCATCCAAAACTCAGATGTAGCTTTTTTTTGGTTAAAGGTCAAAGTCTTTGTCAGGAATAATACCCTTAAAATAATGGTTTCCAGATTAGGTAAGAGCCCTTTTACTTATCCACAACCTATTTGGATACAGTCAAGGTAGTGTGTTGATTCAGCAGGACGAATAGTCTGGGATGTATCACTTGGTTGGCTGCACTCCCCCCCCCCCCCCCCCCCCCTCATGATCCTCCAAAACCAGCCTAACTTTCTAGCATTTTTTGCACTCTTTCAGATATAAAATTGTTGGGGGGACTTGGTTTGTTTTAAGTCAAAAATCACTGACAATAGGAAAAAATTGATAACTTTTATATAGTTGATGATTTTAAAAGGTGTTGATATATAGTATTTTTGATGCTCTTTCAGATGAAATATTAGTTGCAAGTTCCAATTTCTTACTTTTACTGTGTGTTTTGGGGTAAAAAAAACTATTTTTTTTTCAAAATTTCATAGAAATTTGAGGAAATTTTAATTTATTCCTGCTTCTCAGTTCCTCAATATTGCATATGAACGTTCAATGATGATGTAAAAACACCTTTGAAGTCTCCTCTTTCAAATGACATATATTTTATATTCTTATTTTTTTTTTTTTTTTTTTTTGTAATATCCTCGAAATTTATGTTTTTATACAGAAAACTATTTTCAATTCGAATCGCCGATTTTTGTATATTAATTTCAAGAGCCTTTATCAATTATGAAAGCAATGATTGAAAGCTATTTTCAAGTGTAACTTTTCACACTCTTTCAGATTATATATGTTTTACTAACATTTCATTCAAAAATTAAAGTGTTTTGTGGGAAAAACGTTTTTTTCAACCAAATTCGCTGATTTCTGCAAACTATTTATTGAATATATAGAATTTCTTGAAATGATAGTAGTAATGTATTTTCAACTGTAATTTTTTGATAGGTTCATTCATGAATTACATGTTTGAAACATAAAAGGTATATTTTCTTCTTAATTTTGGGGCAAAATAAAAGTTATCAATTTTTTTCTTACTTTCAGTGATTTTTTTACTAAATTGACATGTTTTTATAAAAAAAAACCCACCACTTTTGCAATGGAAAATTCCATGAGACAAATATTTATCTGAAAGAGCGCAAAAAATGCTACAAAGTTAGGCTCGTTTCAGAGGATCAAGAGGGGGGGGGGGGGTTGCAGCCAACCCAGTGATACATCCCAGACTAGAAGTGAATGTTAGAACAAACTTAAATCAATCATGAATTTCATATTATTCAACAATCTATCGCTCATTCAAACCAAAAGATACACAAATGTTGACCTGTAGGGAAAGGCACTTATTAATTTAAAGCGGACTACCATTTAATCCTGAAGGGGGGCTGGCAGTTTTTGAAAATAAATATTCTCAGAAAATATTGAAAATAAATAATCTGACCCTCTTTGTTGCAGAAATAAATAGTCTGGCCCACATATGTGTTCAAAATCCACGCTTCACTCGCCATTCACTGCATCCTCGGTACCCCCGGGCTATTTGCGCTTGGCTGAATTCAAGCACAAATAGCCCGGGGTACCGAGGATCCATTCACTGAAACAAATTTTGAACAGCTTGCTTCACTAGCAACAAGACCAAAATGTCTATACCCGCTTCGCTCGCCCTTCCTCAAAATTTAATATCAAGTGCTACACGGTATTACCATTGCAAATATAAAAGAAAAAAATGTGTATTTGATAAGCTTCAAGTCTTATAGGAATGCCTATAGTACATTACACATCAACTACCTGCTTTTGTATTTGACATGGCTAAAACTTTCTTGGCATACCCCTCTCCCAATGTGCTGTAAAAACTCAATTAAGAATATGCAGGTGATACATTCATATATGTATATAGACTTATTAAAGTGCCAAGAAAGTCTTGCACATTGTAAATACAATGCAATTGATGGCATATTTAGATTACATAACCGAAGGGGTGCATATAATCTTGCCTTTTTTTTCCTTTTTTTTTTTTTTTTTTTTTTGCTTGTCAGGATTGTTACAGCTTGTAAATAAATATTCTTAAGTTACTGGGAAATAAATAATCTGACCCGAAAAAAATTTGTCAGCCCCCCCCCCCCCCCCCTCAGGATCAAATAGTTGTACCCTAAGGGGTGGATAACCACACCATTTTTCTATTGTATGACAGTTTACTGTCTAAAATTAATGTCGGGAGTATATTGGCTTCCTTACTTCCAATGGTATTGTTCGTTTTCTGATTATGTATTCTTTTTGCTTATTTCATTTGTTTGTTTCTCTCTTGTCTTCTAGTCTAAATATGTTTATATCGTGTGGTACACAGGGATTTATCACGCTTCCCGGTTGCCAAATTTTCTATGGATTATCTAATGACCCATAGTAGAGCAACCGAAAAGCGTGATAAATCCCTGTAGTATGGTAGTTTGTGTGTTATATGTTCTATCTAGGTCATCGTACTCTTCTTGACAGTCGTCAATATTAGTATAGAAGGGAGTGTTCGATTGGTATTGTTAGGAACATACGTGTCATCGATATTAGAAAGAAAATGCAAGTGATATCTCTTTCAAAGTAACATACTTATCAATACCTTTAATGGCGTTAATGTTTCCTTTGACTTTTTTTCTCAAGCTTATTTCGGTTAATTAGACCTCGTGATCAAACCAAATATTGGTTTGAAATTATGTGACGCAATGAAAATGAATCATTGTAATATTTTTTTGGTTGATTGATGTATCACCAAAAGGATTGTCTTATAGAATTTTTAAAGAAGAATGGAAATTTGAAGAGTACTTAGATTTATTAGATAAAAAGGATAGGAATAATTTATGTAAATTTCTAAGAACTACTAACCATCATTTACCTATAGAAACAAGAAGATGGCATTCTATTGAAAGAAGTAACAGGAAATGTTTATACTGTAACAAAAATGATTTAGGGGATGAGTATCATTATATTTTTGTATGTTCCTTTTTTAGATTAGCGAGAAATCAGTGCCTTAGTACATTTGTACTTATTATAGAGAAAATGCAAATACACTAAAATTTACATGTAAGCAATTGTTTAAAACAAAAGATCATCTAACTCTACGTAAACTTTGTTAATTCATAAATGAAGTAAACACAATACTATGTCCTCCATAGTTCATCATATTATCCATGTTATCTGTTCCATGTGCTACTTTGAATACCTATATGTTTTGTTGTATATATTGTACATATGTATTCTCGATACCTTTGTAAAACCCCCTTCACACTTTCACGGATCGGGCCACGGATAGCTACGGATCGAGAGAAAATTTACATCCGTAGCTATTCGTAGCAATCCGTAGCTCGATCCGACACTAGTCGTGACAAGTCGTAGCTATCCTTGGCAATCCGTAGCTATCCGGGATGAGACAGAAAATTTTTGAACATGTTCAAAATTTCCCACGACTCCGCTACGGATAGATTTGTCGCATCTTCATAAATCGCGGATCCGAGAGAGTAGGACGACGGACGTATCGGACCCGCGATTTATGAAGATGGATTTGTCGTAGCGGAGTCGTAGCTATCCGTAGGGGAGTCGTAGTAACCCGTAGCGCATCCGTAGCAATCCGGGACCATTTTTGTGATAAAAATAGCAATACGACTCTGCTACGGATTGCTACGACTCTGCTACGGATTGCTACGACTCTGCTACGGATTGCTACGACTCTTCTACGGGTTGCTACGGATAGCCAAGGATTGTGTCTTATATAAACTTCAAATTTAATAGGTTTCTGTGCGTTTTTCGGTCAATATATGAGTTAAAACTTCAACTATTCAATTTCAGGTCATGATATAAAGGCATGTATAAACCCTCTATACTGTTATAAAACAAGTGAGACCATCTCAATTTAAAAATATTCGGTGTTTTAGTAAATAATTATAGATTAAAAATGCATAGGAAATTCAAGCTAGTCCTACCAATCCGTTCTGAAGTCGTAGCTATCCTTGTGCGAATCGTAGCTATCCGTACTCGAGTCGTGGTAATCCTTAGCAATCCGTACCTATCCGTACTCGTGTCGTCGCAATCCGTATCTATCCGTACGCGTGTCGTAGCAATCCGTAGCAATGTCGGGACGATATCCGTAGCAATCCTTAGCTATCCGTAGCTATCCGTATTCGATTTGTATCAACCCGTAGCAATCCGTAGCAATCCGTACTGGAGCCGTAGGTTCATGGTTCACGGAACAATTTTCGTCCCGACTCGCCACGGATAGACCTTTTTTGGAGTCGTAGCGGAATCGTGGCTCGAAAGTGTGAAGGGGGCTTAAGTCATTGGTTTATGAGAAAGAAATATCTTGTATCTTGTACCAAAAATTGAGGGAAAACAGCATCGTGTGCGTTAAGCGAAAGATGCAAAAGTTTTCCCTCAATTTTTGGTGTTGATACCTCGATCAACCAAAAAAATATTACAATGATTCCTTATCATTTCATTTAGTCGCGTTTCATCGTTTATTTGCAGCTCAGAAATTGTGTTGTCAACGACGTTGCTAATGACGTTGCTAAGCGCGTACTTCCGGTTTGGGTAGATGCAGGTATCAACACAATTTTTCGGCCAATCAGAGTCTTCGTTTCTTAAGAATGACAATGGAAATTAAATGATTTAGATAGCATGGCGGTGTAAGACTTTAGAATGTAAATATAAATACTCCATAAATGAGTCATGTTCATTTTTAGCTCTTTTGGTCAAAGACCAGTCACGCTTTTAAATGCGATCGCCCGGTGTCCGTCTGTCTATCTATCTAAACTTTTTTTGTGAACATTAATTCTCTCAATTGATGGAGAGTTAATATTTTTGCATAATAATTGGCCTATGGTCTAGTTGTACACCTGATACTTTGGTTGGGTCCTGACCCCCCCCCCCCCCCCCGGGTATTGGAAAATGGGTGTGGTCATTTCTGCTATATATTTCTATGCAATCTCGTGAACACCAATTCTCAGAGTATATATTATTGATGGAGAGTTAATTCTTTTCACATTATAATGGCCGGCCGGGTATGTGGTCTAGTTGTGTTCCTGGTATTTTGTTTGGGCCCCTGACCCCCAGGGTTTTGTTAAATGGGTGTGGTAATTATCTCCTATAACTTTATGTAACCTTGTAAACACCAATTCTCAGAAAGCATTATTGATCGAGGGCTAATTCTTTTAGCATTATTATGGGTCTCTTGTTTAAGTTGTGTTTGTACCCCTGACCCCATAGGTCTTGGAAAATGGGTGTGATCATTTTCTATGTAATTGGCCGGTGGTATAATTATGCACCTGATATTATGTTTGAGCCCCTGATCCCAAGAGTGATGGAACACCAATGTGTCAGTGAACAAAACCAGGAGAGCAGCTTCCGTCTCGCCAGAGACTTTACTTAGAGTTCTATTTCAAATATCAATATGTAGATCAATTTTTTTTTATGAAATTCCGGTGAGTAACGTGTCCCCCCATGGCTAATTATCGCGCTTTTTTCATTTCCTTACAGCTGTTCGATATTTGAATTCAGTCTCACACGTTAAAAGCACGTGAAATCTAGATGGGGTATTTTTTGTACTTTGCCATCAATTTATTTCAAAGATAGAAAATTAAGTGTCAGAAGTATGCTTCCTCTCTTTAATATTATAGGAGAACATTTATATTTGAGAATATAAGTACAAGTACACCAGAACAAAAATACGGGAAATTATTTTTCCGTCATTATTTTGGCGCGACCCTCTCCCCTTCCCCTTCCCCCTTGCGAAAGGACAAAATTATTTTCAAGTCTATGTGGACAAACGTAAGAAATACTTGTAGTTAAAGTACCAGGACCAACTGAGGTCAATTTCGATTGAAATTTTTGTTTAGCAACAGTAAATGCATTTCAAATAAATTTTCTATCATCATATAAAAGTACAAGTCGTTTTTTTTTTATTTTTGGTTCATTTGAATTTCTTTCTTTAACGACAAACCATGGTAATGGTGTCGCTACGACTGAGCTGTTGTATATTTCTTGAGTTTGTTTGAAAAATACAAATCTGAATTATTTGGGAAATTTTAATTCACTTGCATATTACTCAGTTTTGAATATTTCTGCATCGAGTATATCTTTCAACAACAACGCCCCCCCCCCCCCCCCCTTATTTTGTCCTCTCCACGTCAAATATAACGTTGAACTCTCTCTCTCTCTCTCTCTCTCTCTCTCTCTCTCTCTCTCTCTCTCTCTCTCTCTCTCAAATAATTTCCAATATTATCTTGTTTAGTAAGACATTGAACACATAGTAATAGTCTGAATTAGTCATATTATTATTATCTATTTTCAAGTTCTTTTACAAATAAATCGGTCACATGACGCTTAATGTGATTTAATGACTCCATTGAAGAACTGTATTCTATTTGTTGTTAATTCTGATGACTAATTCTGATTTTCTTCTGTTTTCTTTTTATCTATTTTTTCTCTTTAAAGAGATGTTATTACAAAGTCATCGAGTTAATGTAGATCTAGACCCATTCCACTGTTTTTGAACAATTTGTCGGGGTTTTTTTTTTGTCTTCTATTGTGAGATATGGACAGGGTTTTTCATTGTGGTTGTCTCCATATAGTTTGAATTCTCTGGATACAGACCATACTAAAACGCACATTACATACGATAAATATACTTGTTTTATGTTGCATACCCGACTCAAAAACACAGGTCTATAAATGACCTACGATGATGTACCCCGATACCAGAAAAGCTCTTGACGCGCACTTCAGTTTCCAAAGAAAAAGAGAAAATGACAAGTGGTAAAATTGATATTTGTTATTTTGGGTTCAAAATTGTTCGGTTGATAGGATCATTACAACCTTGTGATAAAGGCAGTAGAGGAGGATGGCACAATTTAAGATAAATTTATTTAAATCTCGCTAGATATTTCCTAACGCCGAACTTACTTCCGTTTTATTGACAATGGTATTATCTCAGTATATAATTATTATTTAGGAGAAAACCCTTAAAGACCTGACCTTAATCTGACTCCTAAACAAACTAATCAACATTTCCATAAAAAGGCATTAAGGTATTTAAGGTATACCTCGTTAGATCGTTGTTTGTTCTATCTCCCTCCCTATTTACCTTAAAAGTCGGTCATGTTTTATGAATTCTCCAGAAGACCCCTGTTGTCATGATTATCATATGTAGAGAAAGAGAACCGAAAAACACTTGCGCTTTTTTGAACAAACCGAGTCCCCAGCCGAGCTCGCTTATGAAGAAATTGCTTTTAGGTAACCGATCGTTGATAGAAGTTAGCTTTTTGAATCGTCTATTTTGGTGGAATAACCTATCTCTGGTTTATATTCTTTGCATGCGGGATATTTGAATATTTTCGAAAAGGGAACTGTGTCTTACCTGTCGCAGGTAAGAATATTATAATTAATATTGCCTAGATTCAGACAGACATACATGTATTTAACAAAACCACATCCACCACAATACATTAAGAAAAAAAAAAAACAAATAGGGGATACATATATATACAGAAAAATACTAATAATGAGAAAGCATACATTCCATTGAATATTTGGACATTAATTTGTTTCATTTTGAATACATCTTTTCTTTATGAAGATTTCTAGAATAAGTAGACATTTTCGTAATTGGCAACGACGGATTTGGGGCCTCAATTTTGTATTAGATAGCATACCTTTTTTCAACTTTCCAAGGTCAAACGATCAAGAGACTAAAGAGTCTTCAAGGGAATGTCATATCAAGGTCGTACAGGTATCAGACAAAGGCTCATTCTCATGTAAATTGTTACTTTGAAAATGAAAGCTAGTCTTTGTCCATAAAGCCCTGAGGAATTGTCTATGGCAGTAGAAGACAAAAACGAAATACCAGGATACCTTTGTACTCCAAATCAAATTAACCGACATCTTCTATCTTACAAGTAGACCTTTAAAATGTTTCAATATATGACAAGTACTAATGACAGAAATACGTCATCACATGATTTCAGGAATTTGGGTCAACAATGCAATCAGTAGGTCATGAAGCACGCAAAGTCAAATGCCGAGTCCACTAACTATATTCTCCATCTTGACAGACCTGTGGGACCATCGCACGTACATGTTGCTTTCACAGGGGATGTAATTGTCGTTTCAGCATTAATAGAAAATCTTAACATCTCCATCATATGACTATAAAATAACATGATAACCAACTGTGATCGATATGGTTCCATGACGTCACTCTCAAACTTTTAAAAATTGACGTCGTGTTTGAGATCCTCCCTGATCTGTGAAGATTTTCCGATCTAATATATATCTGTATTGAATACGCAAGATCCATATCGATTTCTGTTGGATGTTTTCCTCTCATGTCTGCATTGTTTTGCTTTGTTTTTTTGTTTTTTTTTTATCATTTATGTTTTATATTTACTCAACTTCAATGATCGTTTCATATGTTCGTTACCATCTCTGGTGAGGGAGAAAAAGGAGGAGGGAGGGGCGGGGGTACTTTCCACAAATTTACACGGCACCTTTCACATATTATTCAGACGTAAATTTTGATCATTCCGTCAATTTCCATCTGGATCTGTACTGACCTTAACAAATATTCCCTGAATTCATTGGATAGGTGAAGAAAATTTGAAAAATGTCCTAGATATCTGACAATTTTGATTACGTCTGATTTTATCTACATCAAACCATTCGATTCAAGTAGATTGGCTTGTAAACAATAGTGATAATAATGTCATGACCCCTTGGTGGGGGCATGTTTGTTTTCTCCAATGCAATATGAATTTTTTTTTAATTTTCTTCCGAGTATGTACAATGAAGATGAATTTGAATGTGTTGGAATCTGAGCCAACGCCGAGCTAATAGAGCAGTTGCATTTAGTTTACTTTACCACTACTTTTACCTCACCTCTACGCTTCAGTGGTCACTGCGGTTAGGGGTTACATAATCTTGGTCTCGAGTATTGACGACTACAGTTAACTTTTAAAGCTGACCTACCCTGGCGTTTTGCGGGTGCATTTCATATCTTAGACATAAAACTTACGGGTACATGTATGTAAATTTCCCCTTTTCGGACGAAGAAACATTAAGCATTGTAATTTTTGCTACATAAATAAATGATCTTTCCGTCTGCATGTCCATCCGTCTGATGATTAATACTTTCACATTTAAATGGTAAAAAAGTGACAGGTCAGCTTTAAAAGGTAACTGTAGTTGGATCGCCTCAGGACAGGTGTGTATTGAACAATGTAAAGCCATGGCTGTGAAATATTCTGTTTAACGTGTGCGGACTGGTACCTTTCGAGACAAAATACCAGATAAAAAGCATACACTCACAATTAATTCGAGATTGCCAAAGGTATCCTGTCATACTGAAAAAAAAATCCAATACGGCTTTATTACTCGAAATGAAAAACGGCTCAAATGGATCTATTTAAACCAAGACTTAGCTATAATAGCTCACATTCCCGTCTCCCCTGACTTGTACAGTGGATATGTGCCTTAAATAAAATTTCAGAATAATACATGTCATTGACAACAATACAAAAATTGTATGTTTGTGTGTTTTCGCCTAACTGGAGGGTGTCTTTTTTTAAAACACCAGGATGGAAAACGAATTTTAAATACCACGGCCTAATCCCTAACCACAGTGACCACTGAAGCGTAGAGGTGAGGTAAAAGTAGAAGTAAAGTAAGAAGTAAAATAAATGCAACTGCTCTATTATTTGAGCACTTCGAATCGTTGTTTTTCCCCCCCGTAAATTGTAAAGGCATTCAGTATGGTACATTGACACCAGAATTCGGCATATAGTTTGATATACCCATGTGATATTTCTCAAAGAAAGTTTAATGTCTGATGCATGATATTTTAGCCGAGCGACCATTTTGAGAAAAAAGGAGGTGGTTTACAACAGTTGCCCACCGATACATCCATAAAATACACAAAACACAGTTCAACTCACTTAGACAAGCATGTGATAACAACTCACACAAAACACCTAAGACAGAAGACTACATATAAACCAACGAAATCACGGGATAATCGGTGTCGACCCAAGATGGCCATCTGCCACGCAAGTAGCAAAGGTCAGTTATGGTTATCCGGATTACACCCCCCACTTATCCGCCAGAATTTGTTTATTTATTGTTTATTTATCTATTTGTTTATTTATTCATTCTTTTATTTTGGCAAATTCCGGGGGAGGATGGGTCCTAATACACTCATCCCCCTCTAGATCCGCGAGTGCAAATTTACAAGAATACATGTAATATTAGGTTCTATCACGAGCTTCTGAATGAGACATGAAAATTTACACGAGTGTAATCTGCCACATGAGTGTAATAAGTGATAGGGCAATCATTTAATTTCCATTGTTATCATTAAGAAACGACGATTCTGATTGGCCGAGAAATTTTGTTGATACCTGTATCAACACAAAACGGAAGTACGCGCCTAGCAACGTCATAAGCAACGTCGTTAGCAACACGATTTCAAAGCTGCAAATAAACGTTGAAAAGCGACGAAATAAAATGATAAGTAATCAATGTAATATTTTTTTGGTTGATCGAGGTATCAACACCAAAAATTGAGGGAAAACTTATGCATCTTGCGCTACGCGCACGATGCAGTTTTCCCTCAATTTTTGGTGTTGATACCTCGATCAACCAAAAAAATATTACAATGATTCCTTAAATCATATTTCACATGTATATTCTTTGTGACAAAACCTTTCCATAGAGTCCACTGTATTTTTTTTACCTCACTTTGTGAACTTGACCTTGGAGATTGACCTCCTTTTGAAAAAAAAAACTTTAATCTTGGTAATAACTTTTGAATGATAAGTGATATGGCTTTCATATCTCCACATGTGACAAGACCTTTTTTTACCTTGAGACCTTGACCTCGGAGTATGATTTTTTTTTTCATTACAGCTTTTTTTACTATCAAACATGCCAACGGGGGCATTCGTGTTTCACAAACACATGTTTTTATGCTATTTAATTTTGTTTTTGTTTCAAGATACAAATGAGGGGAGGGGAGCTTTTCTTCTTACATTCTTCTTCCAAGTGAAGTACAGGGTCCAAATTAACTGTTAAGAGCAATTCTCTGTAACCACCAAAATTCTGCATGGTGCCACGGCATGTCTCGGATTTTCATGATTTCCTGCATATTTGGTATATAGTATACCCTGATTGCAAAAATAAAGGTTTCCGGTCAATGTGACTTCCTGTGTTGTGTTGCTATGGCAACGACATCAGTATTTTTGTGCTACTTTAAAGACAGTGCAGGAACCTACTTCTAGGTACTGTATTGCAATGGATACCATCGTAGCAGATATTTCATTTTAATACCATTTACACTTCCTTACTTTCTTTCTTACAAAATGCACTTTGTTTTGTGATAGATCTTACAAGAAGCTTACTGTGCTAAGCCACAATTAGTCAAATTCGAGTCAAAATAGAGGATAAAAAGGGTAATTTTTGTCTGATATTTGCCATTTTTCAGTGTCAAGTATAACTAAATGCAGCATCATTGCTTGGTTTTTATGAAAAGTAATGTTCATTGAAAATATAATGAAAGAAAATTGGGGTTGGGCAAATTTTGTCGTCAAAAACCATTGCTATGGGCAACTTTTAGGACTGAAGATTGAATATAATACCGTTTAAAAAGGATTTTTCTCCTAATATGTGCTACTAATGACAGTGAAAACGTATATAGAAACAGATTAGACTATATTATTTCATTTCATAACCTTGAAAATCCCCAAGGTCATTGATATGTTCAAGGTCATTTCTTATCTTCGACTAAAACATTCAATAAATATGCGATTTTTTATATTTTTGTCATTTTATTACTTATCTTTTCTTTCTACGAAAAATCACAATTTTCGTCAAATCTGCTCAATTAAAATTCAGTGACCTTAAAAACACAACGTATGACCTTGAACAATTATCAAGGTCATTTCTATATTCATTTGTTTGTGGTAGATGTATGAACTAAAGTTTGTTTCAGTATCATACATGGACAGTTTAAAATAGGCCCATAACATACACATTATATCATTGTGCTAAATGTTGCCATGGTTACCATATTTAATGCAGTTTATAGTGAAAAAGATATATTTGCCCAGCAAACTTTTTACTTTTTCTAATAGTTCATGAACAATACTTTTTTTGGAAATTAGTACTGAAACTCCAAAAATTGCTGCATTTATGAAATTTTAAACCATAAAAATCAGTGGCGTAGCTACCATATATGCTTGTATGCTCAAGCATACACATCATTTTGACAAAAAAAAATTCTTTGAAATACAATAAATTTTCACTGATTTAATTTTCTGTTTCGCGGCCAAGATGGCGCTGTGTTCTCAGCTGAGATTGTTACTGATGTTTTATGTTTCTAGATTAAAATTTTCCATTCATATAGTTATTAATGTTAATTTTAAGACTTGTCTGGGCTTCCATTAAAATCAAACATCATCACGGTTTTGTACCGAAAAAAAAAATCACAATTATTATCAAAAGGTCGCTATTTTTACTATATTAGGTAGAAATTTAAGGATAATCTGATCTATAATTTCGTGGTCTAAAAGCAGGGAAATGGCCTCTGCTGTGTTCTTATCTTCAAAAATTTTCCGGGGGGGGGACACGCACCCGGACCCCCCTAGTGCGCTAGCGCCTTCGGCGATCGCACTGTAAAATCAAGCATACACATCTTTTTGGATCTAGCTACGCCACTGAAAATACATGAAAAAACACGCAAAATAGGGTATTTCAAGGGCGATAATGGCAGGTTTTAAAACCATATTTAGCCTTCTCTTTGGTTCCTTATAAAAAAGATGAGATGAAGCGTGAAAATCATTTTAGATTTTCATAACAAAGAGGATTGACAGAAAAAAATCTTGATTATTTATTATGTGTTTACCCGTTTCCATGACAACATGCAGAGGTTACAAAAACGTCATGTCTAAATTTCGAATCCTTCAAACTTTGGATATGGTTACCATGGCAACGGCACTCTTTCACAACAAACAAAAGTAAGTTTTCAACTTAGCACTTCATATTGAACTTCCAAACCAAAAATCTCTCAAATCAATGACATGCTGTGACAACATGTCATTGAATTTGTTTGGTCCTTACAGAGAATTGCTCTTAATGTTTCATTTTAAACTTGTACTGTATTTGCTTTACGTATTCGAAAAAAGGGGGTTTCACCATAAATTTGGTTTGTATTGTTTTTGTTTCATTTTTCTTCTTCTTCTTTTGCTTTCTTTCTTTATTTCATTCAATCTACTGTACTGTACATATTACCAACAAACAGTAAGACGAAACAGCTGATTTTTCAGGAAGTAGAACTCTTTGGAAAAAGTGACGAGATTCTGTCGATGGAATGGCGTCTGCAGTTGCGGACAAGGAACCCAAGATTGGTTCGAATGATGACTTGAACTCCATCTCTGTGGAACCTAACGGTGAAATAACACACGAACCTGAAAATGGAAGAGTTGAACAACCGAAAAGAAATGTCAAGGTAAAGACTAAACGGGTCAATGACCTTTTTATTGCGTGACAACTCTCACTTTTTTGTCCTCGTTAGTACCGAATAAAATTTGGAAAAATAATAAAGTGGAAGAAAAAAAAAGCTTTTGCAAATTGTTGTGAAAGTGTATGATATTAAGATGTCAAATTATTGTCATATCATTTTCTATCTATATGCATATTTTAGAATTTCCTCTGACCACTTTCCAATGCCTATCACCGCACCCACATGTACAGGTCCCTTTCCTGTTGCAGTGCTTGGGAAGGACAGAGGCCATGTGCTTTAGTCCTATTTATTGAAAAATTGTCCACTGAAGTCTGTATACTTTCTCACGAAATGGTCCATTTACATTTTCAGAAAAATCACTGCTGCCATACGTGTACTTGTAATCAGTACTACTGGTGTCAAAGCAGTAACTGAATCAGTGAATGGAAGCAGTAACCGAACAATTATGGTGTAGGGGGTATTAGAAATAACAAAATTTGATACAATTAAGGAAACATTTAAATTTCCACTAGAAATCAACATTAGTGTTAACATTTTTATAATACTAATAGGGAGACTTGATGAATAGTTATCAAGGGCGGATTTAGGGGGGTTTGGGGGGGTTCGGGAAAACCCCCCGGTTTCCCAATTTTTTTTTTTTTTTGGTAACATTAGCACTCGGAAAAAAACCCTGCAAACTGAGTAATAAAAATTGCTTAATGTCCACCAGAATTCACTTTTTTGAAACAAAATTTACAAAAATTTTCTGATACATTCTATCGCATATCGATTCGATACCGTATCAATTGGCGTATTTGTGGATTCGTGCAGGCAACCGCGAAGTGTTTGTAATGTATGTCGCAGAGGGGGTTTTCTGTTTATTTTATTCCCGAAAATTAACATTAACAAATACTATACTAGTAATATGAACATGTTCAAATAATTTGCAAAACATGTACGTGTGTCAAACAATCAATGTAAATGGTACGGGGATCGAAACCTACACGTTTCTGTCCTCAAATACCCGGTTTGAGTATTTTCGTCATCTACAAATTTTGTTAAAAACATACTTTGAAATAATCGGAAAAATGGGCAAATGTTTAACATTGTATATAGCTCGAATATGCTCCGGGGGCCTATCATTAAGCATTCAATTTTTCAAAGCCAAAACCCTATGATACTCAAATTTTTTTACTCGATATCGTACCAATATTCTAAGTACATGTTACAGCAAGGACAGATCAACAAGTCAGGGGCGAAGCCAGGCGTACATTTGTACGCAAAAAACGTCCACATCGTCTAGTAAAAAAAAGGAGAGCGCCTCCCCCAGTTGCCAAAAAGAAGGGGGAAGGCCTTTTAATATAGTAGTTAAAGCACACTACTGTTCAGAAATAGATCAAAGACACTCCAGAAACCACCGATTTGAATGCATTTTTCGTAATTTTTTCGTGTTTCATTAGAACTCACTCAGTACAACCATGCACGGATTCAGAGGGGGGACCGGGAGTCTGGACCCCCCCCCTTGAGATTTTCGGAGGTGGGGTCCAGCTTTGGCCCATTTCTAATTGAAATGGGTCTAAAATGCATGAAAGGGCTTTGAAACCGAAAATTTCGGCTCGCTTCGCTCGCCATTTACAAATACAAAACTATTTTTTTCTGCAAAATTCCTTAATTGTTATCAATTGTTCATACTAAGTAATTTTATAAAATTGTCTTGGGTCTCAGGAACTCATATTTTGAGCAGTCCCTTACTTCATAGGATGTAACCTCCTTCATCTTTTTCAAGGTTTTGTCATTTTAAGACGTCTGATTATTTGGAAAATGACACATCTCTTATCTATTTATTCTCATGAAATTCGCTCCGCTCGCCGATATAAGGAGTGAAATATTCAATGTTATAAATAATCCTCTCGATCAAATCAAGACAAATCAATATTTCATATCTAAAAAAATTTCTGGCTCGCTACGCTCGCCAATTATTCATGAAAATAAACGTGAAAGGAAAGCTAACAAAATTGCCCCTTCCCCATCATGTGCACCGATATAATTGTACCTAGGTAGACTTCCTTAAATTGTGGACCCCTTCTGACCAAAAATGCTGTATCCGCGCATGATACAACAATCGCTAACAAAGTGCGAGCGGTCGATTGGAAAGACTTTATGTGGATGTACATGTATAAGTATTTAGGGAATGTCATGTTCACATCTCAAGTTTTCTTCATCTTTGATACGGTTCATCGTCTGCTGACATCAAATCATATGCGTTATCCCATCTAAATTCAGCTCAAATACGCTTCAGAGGTCAGCAGTTTGCTTCATTTTTTTTCAACATTTTCACGGGGACCCCCTTCAAGGGGATTGGTAACATATTTCCATACTGTCCCCATTTGACCCTTCGGGCCTCGCAGGTCATCCCCCCAAAAGTGTCTGTGCCCCCGGACAGCTGAAGTTCTTGGTCCAACCCTTCTTAATTGACGTCCACATCGAAAAAACACCCAGGCTACGCCCCTGCCAGCAGTAAAGGTGAAATTATTTTATTTAGAAATCTTTATTAATCACATAAATTGAGTGGAAAAAATGGTCTGAATATTCGAGAAGGTAAGGAGAAAATGTGCTCCAGAATGCACCATTTTATTCCATTTTTTCAAAAATTTTCCGGGGGAGGCCCCCCGTACCCCCACCTACAGGAGGGGGGCAACCCCCTCCCGTACCCTCCCCCGCTCGGCACTTCGTGCCTCGAATCGACCCAAAGGGTCGATACAAAACCCCCCCGCTTGCCACTCTAGATCCGCCACTGGTTATTGGTCATTTATTAAGCAATGATACTTTTACAATAAATATCTGGGTTGGGAAAGGGTAGCTTTCAATTTATGGGAATTTTCTTTAATTTTCTACAAATTATAGTACAATGCGGTCTTTGGAAAAGATATTACATCAGATTTATCAACATTGAATTGAAAATCGATCAATTAAACACGTCCGAATGCTAGATTGTTCGGTTACTTCTTTAGCTAAATTGCAAAATTGAGGAAATCTTGTGGTTAAAAGATCCACATAAAAGATGATGAAAGTCCAAGATTTTTAGATAATTATTTGATAAATATTTATTGATACTTATGCCAACCATTATTTGTTGCAAGTTTTATGTCTCAATGTAACTAAACAACAAAGTTATCATGCATGAATCTTCAAAATCGTTCGGTTACTGCTTTCACACCAGTACATTTATATCCACTTTACTACTGTTCACACATCTCCAAAGAGATATATGTACTTTTTCTGACTCTGATAATCTTTTCTTGTTACTTAAGATAAGTTTAATACTTGTGTTTGAAGCATACAGTACATGGCATGTAGGCTCTCCATGACTAGAGATTCATTTTAGGTGGGACAGTTTCTTTGTTAATTTTGCTATGAGGATCAAGTCCTCTAGCACTGAGCATATTTATAATGTTGCATACTTTGAAGAAAAATCAACTTTTAAAAAGTCCTGTCAGAATGGGATTGGTTCTGCTAACCTGTACATGTATATAGTAGTACTCGGTATGATCATTGGACTAATATGATATGAAAAAGTGAGATCTATCAAACAATATCAAAAACACTTCAGAAATATACCAGACTTTGTACACTCAGACAAAGAACCCTAATGATTTTCAAGGTCAAGGTCATAGATTGGAAATGTGTACGGTAGAATCCTTTTATACGGTCTAGAGGGCACAGTTTTGATTGGATCCTTACCAAACTTCATATACATGTTGCTTGTGACCTGTGGAAGAACCCTATTGATGTCAAGGTCAAGGTCACCGATGGGAAATGTTTTATACAGAATAGAGGGCATAGCTGGCCGCTGCCTTTTCGTATGTGATAACATTGATATTAATACCTTGCAAGGGGATGCTACGCTTTGCTTTTCTTAGATTTTACTTTTATTCATAACAATTATTACGGCATTAAAACACAAACTGAACGTGTGCCCAACTTTATTACACTGTAAACATGGTGAATGCCTTCATAATATTACGTTTTCTACTTTTTGAATTTTGAAAATTCTCTCGAAATTTGACTCTGAATTAAACATTTTTAAAATGAACCTCATAAATCAATTATGTCAGACATGAAACTATAAGTGAAGCAATCTAAAAAGACAATTTCAAGTAAGCTGTTTACCTTGAAAAGATAACAACTTGCCAACAGAGAAATGCTGGCCTTGAAATTTGACTCTAACATGTCTAAATATGTCAGAAGTTAGGCCCCACTCAAGTAATATGTGCTTTGAATTCTTTTTTGTTAGGCCCCACTCAGGTTATATGTGCTGTGAATTCTTCCTTCTGTCATGTCTATTGAAAAATCTTATGCATGTGTATGTTATAATGGTGGCAAGTTTTATGGCAGCATTTATCCCCCTACTCATTTTTGAAGAGTATGTGTTTCAAGTCAGTTTGTATATTGCTTATTTTACCAGCAGCAAATACATAACCTTTTATAAATTATTTGAGTTCTTTGAAACAACAAATCCCAAGTATTAAGATGTCAGGATCACATATTATAGATGTTTATTATACATGACATGGACAACATTGAAAATGAATTTTTAGATCATTTAAAATTCTACATATTACCTATATGCTTGGAAGCAGACTAAAAGTTTTTGATTAGTACAATCTTGATCCTGGTTTGCAGTGTATCTTTCTTCTCTCTTTACTACAAACACTATATGAGATAATAGAGAAATAAACATATAGATGAGTCCGGGCACATATTTCTCCTATCTTCATTTTATCTCCATCTCACGTCGATGGGGGTCACCGTAAACAAATATGTACTTTGGCTACTACCCTGTGTAGATTTCATACACGTCAATGAAATTATTTGCATATTGACAGTTGCTGCACATTTAAGTTTTCACGTTTTGTGCATGTTTGGTCATTTTGAGGCACAAATTCATTGTGAGGTTGTCCAGTTCTGAAAAAAAAATTAACGTATTATATCGGAGATGAATGATCATAGAAAATCGATACATTCTGAGGTTCTAGAGTCCGGGGAGCATAAGGTCACAGTGTATGGTGGTGGTCTTAGGAGGCCAAGTACGGTAAATAGAATTTATTAACTGTCTGTAAACCTGACAGGGTTCAATGGCTTTGGTAGAATTTTGCATATTCTTCAGATGGTAATGATGTAGTAGATTAAGACATGTAACACTGATTACATTCCTAAAATTATAATTTTAGGGAATTATTTTCAAATTGTTGTGGACCAAGACATTTTATGATGCAACAGAGCACTTTGTGTTTGATATGCCATCAATCTGACATGTAAAAAACTTAAGAGATTTATCAAAGTGTTGTATTAACTGGCTTATCTCTTTCCTTTTGCTGTCCTACAGTTGACATTGAGGATGTTAAGGTAAAGGCTAGTCAATATTGACTGTAGTATAAGATATGTGTGTCGTGAGAGATAGTAGCTATCTGTTTGAACATGGATGTTGTTTGTTTTATGTGGAGTGAAGTAGCTATGTACAGCTGTATATATTTAGTATTAATACAATTATCATGATTATTGTTAAAAGATTAATTATTATTTGCATTCAAGCAGTTATTAATGACATTCATTCATTTACCATTAATAGGCATTATTCATAAATGAATATTATTGAGATCTGAACTTAACAGGTCTGATTTATCATTTGAAATACTTACCCAAGTCCATTAAAATAAAAACCACAAAAATCATTACAGGCATGCTTTCTGTTAGACATCAGTTCGTGCCATCCGGTAAGGTGTGATGCTACCATAAGTTAGAGCAATCATATTTCACAAAGGGTAACACTATTAATCCCTCTACAGATATATGGCCATGACTTACATTCGAAAATATGAAATAATTGTAATGATAAATAAGAAGCAATTTACGAAAGTAGAAGAAATGTGAAATGCATGGTTATTTCATAGTATGTATTCTAGAAAATGTAGAAGAAAGTGAAAGCTTATAGATGGCAGAAAGTAATAGCAGATAGCAGGAATTTTAAAGTGATATATTATGATTGATATTAATTGATCACATCATTTACTAGCAGAATGAAATGAATCATCTATCTTGTTGCATGGTTATCAAACATTTATTAAGTTATAAGATCTTCAATTCCCTATGAAAGGTTGGCATTCAACTTGCTTCATGTTGTAGTGATAAAGCTCTGCATATGGAGGTTAGATTTTTAAAATTATTAGTATTTTAATACCTTAAATGTAATTTATTCTTAAAAGTTATTTTCAAAAGTTTATGAAATTTTTAGAAACAACAAACAGGCATGGATTTGTCATTTGAGGACTAGATGGAAGTTTCAAAATGACTTGTAGATTGGGTGCCAAATTAAATGCTGCTTTCTGAAACAGAAGTATGGATATGGTCTCTTTAGACCTGACTGTACAACTCCTACTGTTTTGCCAAGGAATGGAATGTTTCCTTGATTATTTTTGTGAAAATCAACAAAATTGCCTGAAAATAATTAGGAAAGAGAGAAATTGCGATACACTAGTCATTAATTAAGATAAGGACCTGTAACGTTAAGGGCCGTAATCTGCCCAATTTTTACTTGCGATACCAGCTCAATCAGTATTATTTAAAATGTGTCCTGTACGTGAAATTATTTCATTTCAAGTATCTTTTATCAAATATAGTAGTTTTATTGACATAATTATGAGAAACAACCTATATTTTTACGTAGAAGTGAGGGCGGGGGTATTTTTTATGATATAAATTATGCGAGTGAAATGTCGAAAAATGTCTAAAAATCGGTCACTTTTATTGATCAAAATGTCAAAATGAACTACAATGAGAAGATTCAATAAAAAATATCGAGCTAACACATGATTTTCTCCAAATATTATATTCCGGATTTATCAGACCGTAAACACGTGGCCAGAGATATATAATCGAACACTCACTCTCACTTATATTGTACAATTAACAACGCCGCCGTTATAAAAATAGTTTGAATTAGCTTTTTTTCACTATATAAAATCATATTTCTTTTACATTTACCATAATTACATTTTTTAAATACTTTGTGAATGTTACCGAGGAAGTTTTGAGCATTTTTTCTAAGGTTGACTGGTACTTCATTTGTCAACGCTAATTGTTAACTTTTATTGCGAAGGGTTGTTGAATTATCAATGCTCAAAATTAAAATAAAGAAGTTTGTTAGTGAAAAAGTAAACAACAACGAATATTTTTGTTGAAAATTGATTAAATCGAAACCATTAATAAAGAAATCAATTAAATGCCGAAGCGAATCAAATGCCAATTACTAATTCCCTGTTAATTCAAAATCCTTCCTTCACCCCTACCCGCCCAATCGCATTTTCGTAAATTGACTATTGTTCCCCCCTTTGGAACACAACTCCGCTTTTACAGAAAATTTGTATTATGAATATACATCTTAGGTAGAAGTGGTGCTGTGTTCCAAAGGGGGGAACGATATTTTATAGAAACTTTTCCGATTTTCATTGATTTCTTTACAAAATAAGCACTTTTATACTCAAATATCTCTCTATTTGAGCAATTTTATGAAAAATGTTCTTCAGATTTTGAAGGAGTTTTATCTTTTAAAGTATTTCACCAACTTGATTAAAGAAATGAAGTACTTTAAAATTTCATTATTTTTGGGCAGATTTTACGCCTTATCGTTACAGGTCCTTTGCCGCAAGAACTTTGTCTCATTTTTTCTGTTGAACTTTGACGTCTGTCTGTCATTCCAATTACTGTTCCGCAGTCCAAGTCGTCTATAGAAACTTTTTCTCAACATTCATGCGAAACCGGACCAAAAATGACTTAGAATTCATTTTTCATAACGAGAGAGCAAAATAGTATCACCGGTATAAATAGTAGAGATAATTCACTCTCTACGGACTCGTACATCTAGTCTGTTAACCCGTTGATGGGGTAAAGATTATTGATCTATGATGGGGGTAAGGTTAGATAAGAGAACGTCCATGGGTGCCGATTTCCTCAGGGGACAACAAAAAATCTAGCTCTCTGATTGATCGAAAAGTGCGTTGAAAGTGGCGGGATCCCCCATGAATTTTTAATCAAACTAGGGAATCTAACAAAATTAGACTCAGAGAACATGTGATCCACTATCAGACGGTCGGCTTTAGTTTTTGTCAAGAATAGAGTGCAATTTGTGGGGAAAATGATCATTAATTAAGTTAGGAGATGCTTATATTGTATTGGTTCCCGCCATACCCGCCCAGGTTTTGTTTTTCTTCCGCTGCAGTGAACAACTGTCAGTTTCACACGGAGACTTTGGCGCGATTTCGTGTAAAACAGATGGAGGCGTTGTATTACAAAAACTTTGGATTAATAGCAGAGATCAAAGCGGATAGTTAATCACAAATTAACAACAGAAAAATCATGTTATATACATTGTACATGTAGTGTATTAAGATCTCAGTTCTTATGAAAAGAGTCTTTGGGAAGATACGAGAAAGTAAAGTGTTTCATAGAAGAGCACAACGAAAGTTTCTGCCAAGACTTCAATATTAAAGGAAAGCATATTCTGTCAGATCTTCCCTTTCATTTTGGAATACAATAAGTTGATAAAGGAATCCTACAAAGAAATAAATTCTTTTGGATTGAAATTTATCAGAGCTCCGTATAGAGAGCATTTTCGCCCTTCATGGTCCGTGAAACTTGCATTTTGATGGGAATATACATGACGGTCAATCATGGCCGAGTATCCTGGAGATCTACCAACGAGTACTTTGAGACGAGTGAGGAAGGAGATGAACAATTAGAGGAAATAATACCCCTGGTAGATATAACGGTAAGAAACGGGAGTATAGAACACCCCCCTCTATGAATTTCCGAAAAAAAAAATGAGCAGTTCGACTAAGTAATCCAGTCCTATTTAGTTTAGGTTAAATGAAAATGAAATGAAGAATTAGATATTTTGAAAACCTGGTGTATACTCATGAATAATTTGTACTCTAGACAATTTTCCTTTTTAATGGATGAATGAATGATCGGTTTGTAACAAAATGGGAATTATCTGGTCATTTGTGTCCAGTTTGTCGTACAAGCAAGCGAGTTAAAGCAGTAAAAGATATATCTCCCTTTTGTGATAATGACAGAAGAAGAAGTAGGTCTGTTAATTTGACTGGGGACGAAGTGGGTATGTTATTTAGATGGAGAATTAAGAAATTTTGTTGTCAAAATGCTCGATTCTAACGTATTAATGATGAATGAATCCTCGTTATATCATTCATTATATAAGGTATTTTCGCCGATGCATACTTTATACTCTGCAGTTCGATGGAACATATTGAATTTGAAGAAAATAATATATTACGTCTGTCAGTCAGTCAGTCTGTCCTAGTTATACACGATTCCATGCTATGACCAATTTTTTTTAGTGCACAGTTTGAATGCCAACATTGCATTTCTTATCTTGAGTCACGGTCCTATTCGGTTGTATTATTTTCTCAACACACTAAGTGATGTAATACACCCAAACTCAATAAAAGAGAACAAATGGGGTTTTATATGTTGAAAAAATAAAGTACATGCTATTTACATAATTCGATCTTCTTTTCCAAGGCAAATACATATATTAGTGAAAACAAAGTTCTTTGGCATGTAGGAATGACATATAATTGAACAACAAGAGCTGGAGTGAAGGTAAATTTATTGCAAAATGAACAAAGAAATGTACGTTATGCTGCATTATATAACACAATGCATCAATCTGGAATGACAAATTCACTAATACATGTTCCATATTTCACTTTTAGGTAATCTAACATATTTACTTTAATGTAGAAATTAAGATTTATGTCAAAATATGATCGAATCTCGGAAATATGGTACTGTAAAAACTGGTGTGGTAAATGATCATTAGATAAAGCCTGAATGTAATATATACACCTATTGCCATTATTTATGTGCCCGAAAACAAAACATGTAGTCTGAAATAATGAGGATATTATGACACACTACGATATGGTACAGTCATTTTGCTTTCAACACTGGCGATTCCTTCTTCCATTTTTATAATCTCGACTTTTCTATACCATGCATATAAAAGTAACGTACATTTCAGGATATTGGTTGAATTCTAAATACGATGCTATCTCTATTTTATTGGGTCTCACCACAATATTTTATCAAATTATGAACAGTTATACACGAAACAACGGTTACAGATAAATTTTACGCATATTTCATTTTGGTAACGTACATTTCATGTACATATGAAAACTCAAACAATTCTATAAAAGAAAACAAAATTCAATTGATCACTAAAGTTATTAAATTCTAACTGTAAATTCAACTTCTCAACAACAAAAATACGTTCAGATACGTATGTTAAACGTGCAAAACCTCGGATTCCGGTAACGTACATTTCACCAACTTCATTCACATTGCGAACAAGGTTTCAATCTTATCCCGGTCCGTGGGGTCGATTTCAAGCATTCTTCCTCTTCTCCCTTTTGATACTGGCTCTTTAATGACACAGATTATGTCTGCAAATGGAACCCATATTATATCTGTGTTCGCTGGCCACTGGAATTTCTCCTTCTTGTTTTCTAAGAAAGATATCTCCACTTCTTCGTCAGCATCGTCAACTGACACTACTCTTCCTACGTACCATTTTCCAGAATACCTGGCCGCAACATAATCGTCTTTATTCACCTTTTCAGTTTGACTCTGTTCGTTCCTAGCAGTGTTTTCCATCGCAATATCTTCTGTGACATCCTCATTTGTTACAGGGCCTTTTGTGGCATCCTCATTTGTTGAAGTGCCTTTCTGCAAGCATTCCCTTCGCCATCCCTCGTCGCATACTCCTCCATCCAAGCAAACTTGACAGTAACAGCTTACATCTTTCACGCATACGGTTGAATTTCCCATACCAGCGACAACATGAAGCTTGAACGTTCCCTTGAGTGGCTTCAGTTGGCGAGGTTTAAGGACCTCTTGCATTAGATTGCAATCATCTGCCGACACGAACACGAACGACACACCTCTCATATTAGATTCACTTGCCCATTTGAAAAAGTCATTTGCGTCCTGTATGACAGCTTTACCACAACGTACAGCCTCATCTGCCATGCGTTTGGTAGTCCCGCCTAGTCCATCGCACGGTCCTTTCCCGTGACCTACCTCAAAATAGTTCCATCTCGCAGAAACTCCGTATAAGTCCTTGTGGTTAGCGATTGTATAGAATATTTGTTTATTTCTATACTGGCTGGTGGGCCCATCCGTCCAATAATGGATAAATTCCAGATCTGGGGACAACAACTTTAGCTCGGGCATAATCTTCTCGATTATGGCATGGACAGTGTTGGAGGAATGGGACATTTCATCTGATACTACCACAAAGCTTTTGTGTTGTAAAACTCCTTCCGGATTACGGAAATACACGACGACAGGATGCAAAGTAACGCCAGTCTGGTTCCAATAGGCACTTTGTATTTCATCCACACTTTTGCAGGAATAGTTCTCTGCGAAGTCCATTTGTACCATGATTTGATTTGGCGAAAGGTTTTCTTTTAACTTCTTTACTTCTTCGTATTGTTTGTGGACTCGTTCCACATGCCCCCTGAACTCTTTTGTTTGCTCTTCAAACATCTTTATAAATTCATTTTTCTCCATATCAGTTTCGACGATTCTAGTGACTGATTTCTTCTTTTCTTTCTCGGTAACCTCTACCCTTTTCCACTGGCCATAAACAATTCGGTCGGGCAATTTAGTTTGCAGTTCTTTAGCAAGGAGGTCCTCACCCTTTGCATATGCCTCTGGGTTTGCAGAAACCGGTACTCCACCTTTTCGCAAAGCCCGGAGCAATAATGCCATGTTTTGATGCTTTGTGCATAAGCATGTGCTCCTGCTTATGAAACGTGTTATGAGGACATGATTCGGGCGCATGCGACAAAATGTGGCCTTTGACAACTTGACAGTTGGGTTTTCCGCTGCAAATTTTCCGTAGAGATTTCCCATGTAATCAGTTAGGACTCGAGTTTGTTTTCTTTCGTTTTCCGAAATCTTGGAATCTGCTTTCCCGGGTTGACATCTGCTATTGTCGTCGCGCTCAAGAAATTCTTGCACTTCCCTTGCATACATTTTACGTGCCCTTTTTCTAGCATGGCATGTACTAACTTTCCACTTTGTTGTGCCGCTTGTCAAACTTTTTCTTGTTATTCCGGTCTGGCTGCTCAACCAATTATTGCCTCTATACTTCTTTATAATTTTCCCGGATACAATGCTGCCAAGGGTTGCTACACGGCCATTTCTCTTTTCTTTTATTTCTTGGTAGGTCTCCTTTACCTCGGCAAGAACAGCATTTCCAAGTATAAGTTGTTTGCGAACTTTATTTCCCTGTCTTTTAGACAGGCCGGCCTCCTTTATCAGTTTATTTGCGCTACTCCTAGGCGAATCAGTTTCTGTCTTTTTCTTCATTCTTTCCACACGCTTTTGGAGTGTTTTGTTTTTCTTTGTAAGATCGTCATTCTTTGATTTCAAATCTTTTATGTTCCTATACGCCTTGGAGAGAGCCCTGCTTATCCTTACCCTTGATGCATTCCTCTTTCTATTCGGGAAGTTCATTCGTACCTGCAGTCTACTAGATGACGCACTTTCATAACCACTTGTCTCCGTGCTCTCGTTTAGTTGATTGTTCTCTGCTTCTTGACGATTTTCCTCTTGCTTCTTCTTCTGCCTCCACTTTCGTAAATTATCATTACTTTTCATGTTCCTCTTTATTCTATCTCGTCTTGATAACTCGCTGCTTGGTTTATAGTAAGTCATTCTTCTTTTCCGTTCTTTGGCAAGGTATGTTTCGCCTTCCTTTTGCTTTTTCCTTTCTCTGTATGCCTTTTGTATTTCTGCTCTAGATTTCCCCATCTGTAAATTTAAACAAAATTAATTGCTTTCAATGATAACTAATAAGGAACATCTGATGGAGTATATCGATAATGATAACAAAGTTGCGAAAATATATACAGGAACATATATATCTCATACCAATGTGTTGTTGAAATGTACGTTACCAAGGAGACTATACTTTCTTTTAGATTATTTTCTTCATAATTGTCTAGATACAAGTAAATGTTAAATTCAAATGACACGTTAGTATTGACAATTTAAGAAAAACTAAAGAACATGACAGTATGTTCATTTGCTAATGTCGTACATCAATACTATTATACAATCATTTTCTTCTTTCATTCTGCAATGTTATTACACAGGCACATTGTATACAAGCAAGTCCAAACGCAATTGTTTTATCCTAAGATAAACAAATAAAGAACGCAATCATTTTTTAAAAACTTTATTAACTCATAAACCATTACTTTTAAATTAATATGTCTTCAAATATTGTGAAATGTACGTTACTGAACATAACGTACATTTCATTAGATCTAGATCGAAATGATTACAAACGAATACGCCCTGCAAGTAAAACACGTGTTGCACATTAATTCTAAAGCCCTGTGAGTAGATTTAACGTTGGGGCAATACACATTGTCGTTTTCACATCTTCCATATACCCTCAATATAAAATAGCACAAAATACATACCCTTCTGATTCATGTATGCACTTGTCTGTACAAAATATCTGGAGGAAGCGCGCAAATAAGTGCAGCATCAATGCGGCTTCACCGCGTGGAATCTTCCTAGAAAGATAGATAACCGCGAATTGTGACGTCAGCGCATGTTTTTGTTTAACACGGTATCGTACATTTCAATCACGGACATTTCAACTTGAGTATTTTCAGCTCATGTGTCAAAAACGGTGTGTAGAACTGAAATGTTTCTTTCGTATTATTTATTTATACCATGTGATGGATTAATGCCAATAATAAAATTTCTGGTAACGTTACACGTAATTAAAGAACACATGGTATCGTACATTTCATTCTTATCCATTCGCGTGAAACTTTGAGTGATAACTTGTTATGACCGGCACATGTTGACCAAGGTCAAGCTTGGAACGGTTTGGTTTCAGCACTTACACTCTCGTCTACTGAACAAACACGCAAAACTGCATGAAGGGCGTTCTATAAACCTCGCTATATGCCTTATATCTGTAGAGATGAAATAAAAATAGGTTTTGGCGACAGACATTCAGGACAGGACAGAATATGAGAAAGCATTCGGGAATGTTTAGGACTTAAATAATTTATCATCAGTAGCAAAGTCGCTGTTAAATAAACTAAAACGAGACGATTCTCAACCTATTTATGTCATGTAAAGTCGACATAACCACTTGATTTTGCTTCGGCGACAGTAACGTACATTTCAAAACACACGTTTTCTTAGCCTCATGCTCTAGCATGTAGACGCCAATGGAACATGTGTTGTATGTTTTGAGTACACCTATATGCCATCTATATGTAAGTGATATAAAAGTTTCTCGGCGGACCATGTTTAACGAGTATTTGTACGGCGACTTCAATTATTTCCTTATATTGAGAACGAGTGAATAGACTCATATCAAAAATGAAAATAAAACTATTATTCTCAATCCAAGTGCATGTATCTTAGAAGACATGGAATTAAGTTATGATTAATCTCCCTTTGATTCCATTTAAGATGATTGCCGAGTCGTCTTGGAGAAGCATATTTCAGTATAAATGCCAGTTTGAGAGGTTGACGGATGTTACAAGACGATCTGATCGCTATTATTTCTTGGAAATGAATCTTCTTTTTACATGTTTTATGCCTTTTTCTTCACCCAATGGATTGTATAATGTCTTACATAGGAGTCTGTGTAAGAAATAAAACGGTCGTTATTACTGTAATGGGAGATAATTCCGCCGTCTGGATGAACGTTATATATCTCTTTAAAACGGAATGATGTCTGATGTAGATTTTTGTTTTCCAAGCTTGAGTTAATGACATTTCTTACATGTATGTGCATAATGCACCTGATATACATTGTGTGGTGATGTTGGTTTGTTAGGTGCACTTTATGCGCCTAATATACATGCGCTTTATGCGCCTAATATACATGCGCTTTATGCGCCTAATATACAATGTGCACTGATGTCTCTTAAGGTTTCTAATAAACACCGAGTGATTATGTAGGTATATCTGGTGATCTAAGGCGCTTAAAACAACTGAATTATCACGTCGATTTATGGTCCTAAGACACAAAGTGTGAACATTCCGGTGTGTGAGGTGCACTTAAAACGCGATAGGGAGAATGATGCCTGAAAGGGAGAAATGTTTGATTATGGGAAAATAAAGGGGATTAAGTAAAAGATAAAAAGAGAATACAGGTATCGGGTGCTTGTAAAAAATATAATTGCAAATTAAAACATGAAATTAATTAAACGATTAAAAACAAATCTATAGAGTGAACAAATTGGCTTACCTTGTATATTGTCCACTACATGCAGATTAAGATTTCTCTCCTACTTACTTTAACATGCCAAAATACACGATAAAGCTGTGTAAAATTAATGTTTTGTCGGAAAGTCTATAGAGTAAATTACAAAGATTTCCCTGTAAGAGGCATATATCTTTTGTAAGCAATTTCTTTTCATTGGCACTGATTACAAAAACGTCAAATGGTGCTAATACAAATACAAGCAGTGAAAGAAATGTATGCATTTAAAACATATAATAGGAAAAGGTATGGAATAAGAATAGGCGGTGACCGTTATTACTTGTGATTCCCCGTGAATAGTGGTACACATGGATTCACCATTCTTCACAGTGGGAAATCCTCACCTTTATAAATTCTCAAAATTGGTAAGAATTTTTTTTATGAAAAAAGATAAAATTTTGATTTAAATAAATTGTCTTTTGATTTTGAATTACATTTATTTCAATTCAATTTTCATCAAAACAAAAATGATTTATTTGAAAAAATAATGAGTAAAGCAGTTAGGGTAAGGGTTGATAATGAGCTAAGCTGTTAAGGTAAGGGTAGATAATGAGCAAAGCGGTAAGGGTAAGGGTTGATAATGAGCAAAGTGGTTAGTGTAAAGGTTGATAATGAGCTAAGCGGTTAGGGTAAGGGTTGATATTGAGCTAAACAGTTAGGGTAAGGGCTGATAATGAGCTAAGCGGTTAGGGTAAGGGTTGATAATGAACTAAGTGGTTAGGGTTAGGGTTGATAATGAACTAAGTGGTTAGGGTTAGGGTTGATAATGAGCTAAGCGGTTAGGGTAAGGGTTGATAATGAGCTAAGCGGTTAGGGTAAGGGTTGATAATGGGCTAGGCGGTTAGGGTAGGGTTGATAATGAGCTAAGCAGTTAGGGTTAGGGTTGATAATGAACTAAGTGGTTGGGGTAAGGGTTGATAATGAACTAAGTGGTTGGGTTAAGGGTTGATAATGAGCTAAGCGGTTAGGGTAAGGGTTGATAATGAGCTAAGTTGTTAGGGTAAGGGTTGATAATGAGCTAAGCGGTTAGAGTAAGGGTTGATAATGAGCTAAGCGGTAAGGGTAAGTGTTGATCATGAGCTAAGTGGTTGGGGTAAGGGTAGATAATGAACTAAGCGCCAAAGCGGTTAGGGTAAGGGTTGATAATGAGTTAAGCAGTCAGGGTAAGTTTTGATAATGAGCTAAGTGGTTATGGTAAGGGTTGATAATGAGCTACAAAATGTAAGCAGTCAGGGGTAAGTGTTGATATTGAGCTAAGTGGTAAGGGTAAGAGTTGATAATGAGCTAAGCGGTTAGGGTAAGGGTTGATAATCAGCTCAGTGCCAAAGCGGTTAGGGTAAGGGTTGATAATGAGCTTAGCGGTTAGGGTAAGTGTTGATAATGAGCTATGCGTTTAGGGTAAGGGCTGATAATGAGCTAAGTGGTTAGGGTAAGGGTTGATAATGAGCTAAGTTGTTGTGGTAAGGGTTTATAATGAGCTAAGCGCCAAAGCGGTTAGGGTAAGGGTTGATAATGAGCTAAGCGGTTAGGGTAAGGGTTGATAATTGGCTAAGTGGTTATGGTAAGTGTTGATAATGAGCTAAGCAGTCAGGGTAAGTGTTGATAATGAGCTAAGCAGTCAGGGTAAGTGTTGATAATGAGCTTAATGGTTAGGGTAAGGGCTAATAATGAGCTAAGTGGTAAGGGTTAGGGTTGATAATGAGCTTAATGGTTAGGATAAGGGTTGATGATGGGCTAAGTGGTAAGGGTTAGGGTTAAGAATGAGCTTAGTGGTTAGGATAAGGGTTGATGATGGGCTAAGTGGTTATAGTAAGGGTTGATAATGAGCTGAGCAGTTAGGGTAAGGGCTAATAATGAGCTAAGCAGTTAGGGTAAGGGTTGATAATGAGCTAAGCGGTTAGGGTAAGGGTTGATAATGAGCTGAGCGGTTAGGGTAAGGGTTGATAATGAGCTAAGTGGTTAGGGTAAGGGTTGATAATGAGCTAAGCGGTTAGGGTAAGGGTTGATAATGAGCTAAATCGTTAAAGTAAGGGTTGATAATGAGCTAAATCGTTAGGGTAAGGGTTGATAATGAGCTAAGCGGTTAGGGTAAGGTTTGATAATGAGCTAAATCGTTAGGGTAAGGGTTGATAATGAGCTAAGCGGTTAGGGTAAGGGTTGATAATGAGCTAAGCGGTTAGGGTAAGGGTTGATAATGAGCTAAGGGGTTAGGATAGTGGTTGATAATGAGCTAAGTGGTTAGGGTAAGGGTTGATAATGAGCTAAGCGGTTAGGGTAAGGGTTGATATTGAGCTAAGTGGTTAGGGTAAGGGTTGATAATGAGCTAAGCGGTTAGGGTAAGGGTTGATAATGAGCTAAATCGTTAAGGTAAGGGTTGATAATGAGCTAAATCGTTAGGGTAAGGGTTGATAATGAGCTAAGCGGTTAGGGTAAGGGTTGATAATGAGCTAAGCGGTTAGGGTAAGGGTTGATAATGAGCTAAGGGGTTAGGATAGTGGTTGATAATGAGCTAAGTGGTTAGGGTAAGGGTTGATAATGAGCTAAATGGTTAGGGTAAGGATTGATAAGGAGCTAGTGGTTAGGGTAAGAGTTGATAATGAGCTAAGCGGTTAGGGTAAGGGTTGATAATGGGCTAAGTGGTTAGGGTAAGGGTTGATAAGGAGCTAGTGGTTAGGGTAAGGGTTGATAATGAGCTAAGCGGTTAGGGTAAGGTTTGATATGGTAAGGTATAGTATCTGCAGAAGCAGTTACTGTACCTTCACTTTGATAGGTTTTTATTCCAACTACAGCCCTGAGAGTCTAGTGAAAATGTTAGAAGTCAAGGTCAAATGTCGTGTAAAAATCTCACTTTGAATTAAAAATTTTTTGGCGCATAGAATCGCTTTATCTTATTTTAAAATTCCTGAGAAGTAACTTGTAAATTCCTAAGATGTGGAATATCATCCATTCACAGATTATTCATTGACCTTACAATAAAATCTCGTACATGTGTAGTCACTTCCATTGTCTGTAACAGAAACATACATCTAAAGTGGATTTTATATGTTTCTATTTGTTTCATGTAATTTTAAATTTAAATTTGTAATTAAAAAGTTAATATTAATGAAAAGATTATAATGAAATATTACATTTCACATACATTTGGCATAACTTGAACATTTGAAAAATATTGACATCGCACGAGAGAGAAAAGTTGTCATTCTCTCGTAGAATACATGTAAGTATGCGACATGGTAAGTCATTTAACAGTTCCTGTAATTCACAATTTAAAAGGACCGTCCATTCAATGAAAAGGTAGTACCAAGCGTTAGGTGAATCTAGCATTAAATTTCAATATCCGTCAAGCATTGCCTTGTACCAAGAGCACCGGTAAATCCCGAACCTCTCTCCAAGAGGAGTCAGTGCCCGTCAGGTACCTGTAATGGAATTAAGTGCACGTGTTTAGAGAAGTGTATCAAACTATAAAACCATATTTCCTTATCATTAATTTGACGACGGGATTATTATACATAATGGAGTACCTATGACGGATTTTGAAATGAGAATCTCAGGTAAGCATTGATGAAGAAAAAAGGGGGTTCGATGGGTAGTACAGGGATTAAGGTCAAGCGGGAGAGGGAGGGGGTTTAGACCCATCAGAGTTCCTCACGAGGCTCCAATCTTTTCCCAGTGTAGATAAAGTTAGATTTTTGCATTGCAACAAATCGTACTTTCAATATATAACGCGATTTGGGGGGGGGGGGGGGGTGTATTCTGTAAAACGGATATGATCCAGGTCCAGGTCTGTTAGATACGACACATCTGACCAAGTGCGGAAATTTTTCCATGTCAGAAATTTCTGAAACTACAAGATAAAGATAACGACATGGTCAGAGCCTTTATATTAATCATCAGATCTTCTTTTTTTTTGTATGAAAATCGGTACGAGTCATTAGTTTAATAAAATGTATGCTATACTAATTTGCGAAAAGAAAAAAAAAAACGCCCTTAGAACAGAACAGCGCAGTTTTAACGACTGCCTTTTGGATTAAACGCTTGTCATTGAACAAAGGGGTAGGGAAGCGTATGTGTTTACACCGTATTCATTGCATTATTAGAAAGTGAATAATTCAACACTTAAATCGGTTGAAATATAATCCAAGGTATATGTGTTAGATAAATGGAATATTGTATTTCAAAGTTCTCGTACATTGTAAAATTGTGAATATTGTGTTTTTGTATTTCCCACCTCTTTACAGAGCACCTGGTAGTAATGAACCATGCCAGACAGAACGGTGTCAAAGTAAAGAAAGTCAGTGTAAGTGATTGGCGGTCAGCGCTTTTACTAGACCACTCTCAAATGGTCAGCGCTTTACTTGACCACTCACAATCACTGTGTACTAATCTTACGTTTGTTTTCTGGATTTTTGAAGATATATACTTAGAAATTAATTCTACTTCACGTTTGTTTTTATTATTGCAAATTAACTAGTTCACTCTCGTGTGATTTTTGGTTGGAAAAATAACATCATTCATGGTTCATTTGCAAAATTATCATAATATTCATAAAACATCTATAAAGATTTTCGTGGATCTCTTTCTTTCCATACAGAGGGCAATGTGCTGTCCATGGCTTTTCCGTATGGTCATTAGTTTTCCCCATTATTAGTCCGTCCATCTGTCTTCCTGCTCGTATTTCCATTAGGTTAGGTGTTCGGTCATTTTCTAAATTGCTTACGTATGATCGAATGGGATGTAATACTAGTGTTTGATCAAGTGGTTCTTTATAGCTGTATCGTGGATCCATTAAGCGTACAATGGTCAAGAAAACTATATAAACATTCTAAAGAGATAAAACGCAAAGTGTTTAATGTGTTTTTGTCTGGACATTATCTTTAGTCCAAGAGCACGAGTACTTTCTCTTCCTTGAGGTACAAAGCTTTCAGTATATACGAAGTCTCTATGAACCACTATGAATTTGTTGAGTCTACATGACGGGCGTTTAGAAACTTTCTTTTCTTGAGAGTTCAAACTCCGTGTATTTACCTTTATGCCTTTCCTCAAAGAAACCTGGTATTGATTTCCACACTTTTGATTTGCCTGTTAATAAAGAGTAAATACTTTTCTTTCGCTAACTTTGTATTTAATTGCAATTGTATGTCCCAAGCATTGAGAATGGCGTTTTGAGTATGAGGGTCGTTGACTATTTTTGTTGTTTTAATCCTGATGATCGTTGACTCTGTTTTATGTTTGACTAATTTTTGTGAACTAAGATGAGGGGATCTGTGTTACATAGTACATTTCACAGGATTGTAATTATAACTGTTGGAGCTATCAAACTTTCCAATTTACTAGAAGTGAGTAGCATTTAACTGAAAATATAGCATAGATAACTTAATGATACATAATGAAAAATTCCATGGAGTTGTCCAATATTTTTCTTCTCGACAAAACACAAAAGCAAAGAAGTGGTAGATTATCATGAATTGACCCTTCCGATTGCGGGAAAATAATGCAAAATTTCGTGACGTCACAATGCTTTTACCTCGGACAAACAAGCTTCGAACCTCTGTCAAACATCGAAATTGCATTGTGACGTCATGGAATTTCTCAATTTTTCCCGCGTTCGGAAGGGTCAATTGTGATTAGCAATGATCTTTTTCAGATCAATTCACGAAGACTTGGTCATAAGTGACGCACATGGGCATTTATTTTTCAGGAGGCAGTGTATTCGTACTGACTTAGCCTAATAGGTTTTTAGATTTTTCGCTTTTCTGTCTCAGAACTTACTAACTCCTAATTATTTTTGAATAACTGATTACGATGTCTTATTTTGACTAATTACCAGAGTGATGACCCTAACTCTCTACTCTGGATTCCCACCAACAAGGTAAGGTCTGCAAATATACGAACAGGAAATACATGTATATTACAGTATCTATAAAATCAGGCGCGGATCTAGAGCCCCCCCCCCCCCCCAAAAAAAAAAAGAAACTGTGTCCCATCTTCATTTGCTAAAGCAAGCGATCCATTCCTCTCATTTTGCAGTTTGGATTGATCATTAGAAAAAAGAATGGGAGGGTTAAAAAGTCCCCTTTCTACTTATGTAAAAAATAACGACCATCCTCTCCCTCCTCACAGTTTGGATTGATTATTTTGAAAATAACTTAGAAATCGCTTCGATTTCAAAGATCCCCCCTTTCAAGCCCCGATTGGGTCACATTGAAGGTTCCGCGCCTGATTTTCCGCAGTCTATGATATTGGAGTATATGATATATGTATGTAATATAGAGCTAGTTAAGTACATGTAGTTTCTAGAAAGGATTTGGTGACTGTGCATATTGGAATAGTACAAACGCTAGTATAAAGTATGGGTTGACTGTTTGGGTGGTCTGTCTGTTCATATAGAAATCGATGATTTCCCAAATTTAAAATGGAATATAATGCAGTTGATGTATTCCTTTTATAGTTTTTAGTTAAAGAAAAAACATACTCTCGTGAACTACTATATACATTGTTTCAGCACTTAAGGTGGGTCCCTACTCGTGAGTTTAACAGATGAATTTTGTATTTTAAGGTTATTTTCTATTCATAATAGTCAAAATGACATAATGAACACAGACATATATAGGTAATTTTGTTTTCTTTTAAGATACAGTACATTAAAGAAAGGTACCCTAGCACTTTAAAAATTGAGAAATATCAAATATCCATCGTATGCTTTTGAACCCTCCAAATTCAATGATGATACGAATATGTTTATTTATTTTGTTTTATTTTATGATAACAAGTCATATAGAAGAAATACAACACATAAAATGATATTGTAACATAAATCTTAGTATGATATATCTCCAAACATAAGGGTACCCCTTTATAATTTCATAACATTTTTGACCAAGAATATGTACTAAATCCAACTTTTTGCATAAAAAAACAGATGAATTTTTTTCATATTGTAATATTTCATAAAATTATGTTTGTAGATGAAGAAAAAATCACATACAGGTACACAGTTTTTGAAATGATCGAGGTATGGCTCCAAACATAGGGGTACCCCCTTATAATGATATCATATTTTTGACAAATAATATATAGTATATCACATTTTTGTGCAAAAAACAACAGATGGAATTTCTTCAAAAGTTTTGAATTTGACTGACATGTGGAAGATGATCCAATGTTTGAGTTGACATTTTAATGTCCAATGACCTTTGTTTATTGTTATATTATATCTCTCCCTCTTTGATTGCAATCAGTAAACAAAAGGTTATAAACAAAGTCGGGTCATGATACGTAAATGTACATGTATAGGTAACACTGGGAATTTGTTATTTCACAATCATTTAGTCCATTAATTAGGATTATCTTTATTAGTCCCCTACCGGCAACGCCGAAGGGGACTCTTAGTTTCCTCTCGGTCTGTCTGTCCGTCTGTCTGTCTGTCCGTCCGTCTGTCCGTCCGTCTGTCCGTCCGTCTGTCCCTCCGTCTGTCCGTCTGTCCGAATATCAGTTTTCCGGACTTTTTTCTGCAACGGATAGAGATATTCAGATGAAATTTGATACACAGCTTGGTCTTGGATAGTTACAGAGCAAGTTTGACTTTCGTCACGCTTGACCCATTTTTCGAGGAGTTATGCCCCTTGATGACTTGGAAAATCCAGTTTTTGTCAGTTTTCCGGACTTTTTTCTGCAACGGATGGAGATATTCAGATGAAATTTGATACACAGCTTGGTCTTGGATAGTTACAGAGCAAGTTTGACTTTCATCACGCTTGACCCATTTTTCAAGGAGTTATGCCCCTTAATGACTTGGAAAATTCAGTTTTTGTCAGTTTTCCGGACTTTTTTCTGCAACAGATGGAGATATTCAGATGAAATTTGATACACAGCTTGGTCTTGGATAGTTACAGAGCAAGTTTGACTTTCAATACACTTGACGCATTTTTCCAGGAGTTATGCCCATTGATGACTTGGAAAATTCAGTTTTTGTCAGTTTTCCGGACTTTTTTCTGCAACGGATGGAGATATTCAGATGAAATTTGATACACAGCTTGGTCTTGGATAGTTACAGAGCAAGTTTGACTTTCATTATGCTTGACCCATTTTTCCAGGAGTTATGCCCCTTGATGACTTGGAAAATTCAGTTTTTTTCAGTTTTCCGGACTTTTTTCTGCAACAGATGGAGATATTCAGATGAAATTTGATACACAGCTTGGTCTTGGATAGTTACAGAGCAAGTTTGACTTTCATCACGCTTGACCCATTTTTCAAGGAGTTATGCCCCTTGATGACTTGGAAAATTCAGTTTTTTTTCAGTTTTCCGGACTTTTTTCTGCAACGGATGGAGATATTCAGATGAAATTTGATACACAGTTTGGTCTTGATTAGTTACAGAGCAAGTTTGACTTTCGTCACGCTTGACCTATTTTTCAAGGAGTTATGCCCCTCTATAACTTGGAAAATTAAGTTTTTGTCAGTTTTCTGGACTTTTTTTCTGCAACGGATGAAGATATTCAGATGAAATTTGATACACAGCTTGGTCTTGGATAGTTACAGAGCAAGTTTGACTTATGTCACGCTTGACCTATTTTTCGAGGAGTTATGCCCCTTTATGACTTGGAAAATTCAGTTTTTGTCAGTTTTCCAGACTTCTTTCTGCAGCAAATAGAGATATTCAGGTGAAATTTGATACTCAGCTTAGTCTTGGATAGCTACAGAGCAATTTCAACTTTCGTCACGCTTGACCTCTTTTTCGAATCGATTAAGCAGATAAAACCTCAGAACTGAGCTGCACAGACAGTAAGTTTAACTTAAACTCATATATCTTTAATTGAAGAGTAATTCATAGGCAGAGTTGCAGGACATAAATATATGCCGCCGGTAGGGGACTATATCGCTCAGCGATCATAACATTTTTTCATCATTAACCGATGACAAGTAGTTCTGTTACTAAGCTATTCTTTTAGAATATAAGCAAGATACGCACAAACTCAGTAGATTGATCTACAACTTGTTTCTCTGTATGTTAATCATGGTAACATTCTAAAACTGGTATTAGAATATCAATCTGGATGTCCGTCCGTCAGTTTGTCTGTCAGACCTGAAGAGTTTTATTCAGTTTTAGATTGTTTATATTTATAACTCCTTTCATGACAATATTCCTGGATTGTATTAGCCATGATTTTCTTAAAAAAAAAAGTATACATAGCCTATAGTTACAATATACAAATATGATCTATATTTATGTCAATTGAAATGCTAGTATATACAATATAAGTCTTAATTAAGCCCACATATAGATATTAATGTTGTGTTATACAGTAAAACTACTATATGTTTTGTTGCTTTTTGTAGATTTTGCCAGTCAGATTTTGTAGGGAATTTTATCTTTTTCAGAGGGAAAAATGAATATTTCAAAAGTCATAAAGTAATTTCATGAACGATTTAGCAAAAAAAAATGCTGATGAGTGAATTCATGGTTCAAGGAACAAAGGATTGACAGAAGAATTGAAAGTTTTAATATGTTCATAGATTTCCTACATTGATTGTTCTTTTATCTGATTTCAGTACGATGTATGTACCAGATAGATATTACATGTAATAGTTTTTGTATCAAACTTTTTTAAAAATGAGTTTTTATTGAGTATTGTCTCCAACTATCATAGGTCAAGACAGGTTCTCCTTACTTTGAAATATTTTGTTAATGTTAGATCGCCTTTTGACATCGAGGGAAAAATAGCTAAAAGAAGTTCAATACTACAGACATTTGTATTGAACTTCTGTAACAGTATTACTATATGTTTTGAAATGTACATTGATACTTGTATTCAACATACATATGATATATATTGAATGCAATAGGTTATTCTGATTAGATTTTTGTCTGTTCAAGGTTTTGACCTATATTAACCATAAGGAGTATTGAATTTTCCCCTTTTATAGATTTAAATTTCACAATTCATGCTCTATGATTCAGGTCTTTTAAATCATTAACCAAAATCAATATCTCGATCTTCCACGTGTATACGTTTCTGTGTGGCACCTTTCCGGTAGTCTATAGGTTTTATAGACAAGTTGTTATGTAAGATGGGAACGGTATGTAAATTATTCATAGAATGCTGCACAAAGATATCTGTTAGATCTTTGGTTACTTTTGATTATAGTACAAGTGTAAAATTCTTCACTTTCCATTCGGAGACTTACAGTATCAGTATGTGTAAGATGATCCAATGATAAAAATGGTCCTCAATTTACTGATAATAACTGTTTTATTTAGTGGATAAACTCTCAGTCATTAATTTCAATGCCAAGATCAATCAAAATTAGTTTTCTTCAAAGATCTGATACTTCTTCACATAAATATTATCAACCTCACAAGGGAATCAAAGATGATCTTCATATGAGTTTCAGAACCATAAGGTGTCATGTAAAGTTTCAGGCAGGTTATTATTAGTCCTACAAGACAATGTTTGATTTCAAAGTGTACTCAAGTGTCTTATATCTGTACTGCAGAGTGATTGATTGTAATTTAGTACAGGAAAGAAGAATGGTACAGACAATGTTACAGATGGTTTCTGTATAAATTTTTAAATAATCTTGAGATCACGAAGAAATTATTTTGACTTTTGTCACAGGTTTTACATAATTGATTAAAAAAATTTGTATACTGCACTGCACCATTTCAAACACCCTCTGTTACTGGCTTTATACAGTATACATTTACCTAACCTACTGTATGGCTTGAACATGAACATGGAGTGAAGTATTAATTCTCATCATTAATGGAACTCACATAATCTCATCATTATTTTTTGCCAAGTTGTCGTGTACACTTTTAATTTTATTATTTTCATTTTGATGTGGTATATTTATTATATTTCCCTGTTTTTCAGTTTACCGTAACCCCCGTGTCTGACAGCGAGCACGAGGCCACAGCCAAGAACGATAACCGTCCGGAGCAGCCTGTCAGCTTTGACGTCCTCGATGGCGATAATAACGACACATATAATCTACAGAACAGTATCACAGCTCTACTGTCATCTAAATTCAGAGTGAGAATAAAATTATAAAAGAACTATGATTTCAGAGAGGGTTTGGGCACTTTGATTAAATGATAAAGATGTTATGCAAAATATGAAGTTAAATTGCCTTTCAGAAAAATGGCAATTAAAAACAGAATTTGTCCAAAATTGTTTAGCAATCCTTATATTGGGTTTTATTTTGATGGAGGATGGGAGGGAAGTTTGCAATACATTTGTTAAAAGAAAAGTAATTTAATAAAATTCTGAGGAATTTCAGATCCAAACATGGATATTTCTGATGTGCATGAGACTGGATCCAGTATTTAAAAAATGCTATGATTATTTTTATGCCCCCAGAATCAAAGATTTGGGGGAATATAGTTTTTGGCCTTTCCGTCTGCTTTTCTGTTTATCCTTGGAAAAACTTTAACATTGGGCATAACTTTATGGTAAGTAATAGGGCTTTCATATTTCACAAGTGTATTCCTTGTGAAAAGGCCTTTCCATTGAAACCACAATGTTTGACCTTGTGACCTTGACCTTTGATGTTCCTTTCAAAAACTTTAACATTGGGAATAACTTTTGAATGGTAAGTGATATAGCTTTCATAATTCACATGTGTATTCCTTGTGACAAGACCATTCCATTATTACTAAAATTTTTGACCTCGTGACCTTGACCTTAACCTTTGACCTACTTTTCAAAAACTTTGATATTGGGCGTAACTTTTGAATGGTAAGTGATAGGGCTTGAATATCCTTATCACAAGATTTTTCTATTGATACCAACATTTTTTTAACCTTGTGACCCTGACCTTGACCTTTTACCTACTTAACAAAAAATAGTGGATGCCACTGAGGCATTCATGTTGCACAAACACAGTTTTTATTTCTGTTGAACAGGATATACAAAAGAAGTTAAAGCAGTATGGACTAGAGTCACCTCGCTTTAGAAAGAGACTGGTCTCTAAATGGGAGGTAAGTGGACAGTTATAGGTGATGTAATAACTAAATTTGTAAGATTTTCATTAAACCTGGAGTGATATAAGACATTGAATGAATATGACATCTTTCCCTGTTATTGAAAAGGAATATTTTTTTTTTGAAAATGATGTCACAAAATTAATGCTCTTTACCAACATTGAGAGAATGTTTTAAAAACATTGATTGTATGCATAACAGCGTCCAGAGTAACTCTTCTGTTGATAGCTGTTCTTGTGCTTTGATTTCATAGCTTCAAGTATTATTATGATTATATCTGGGAGAATGAACTTTGATTTAAATTATTTTATTTCAGAGTTTAAACTATGACATCTGTGAGAATGTACTGTACCTGAAAGAGAGAGACAAACATAAATCTAAGGTAAGTCACTTATGCATGGTATGAGCAATTATTATTTACTTAGTAAAACTTAGATTTTCTTATTTTAATTGACACATAGATGGATCTAACTTCTTTAAATGATCAAGTACTGTATTAAAATTTGGTTATTTTCACTGGGGGGAAATTTCAGGATTTTATATTAAGTTTTTATGCTTGGGGAAAATATTTGCGTTATGTAAGTATCTTCCCTGGTAAAAATGCAGCAGTGTTTTTTTGTGTGGAGGAAATTTATCATGATGTCCATTGATTGCGAAAATGACCCGTACACAAAAATTTCCACGTTTACTGTATGATTAGACACAACACTTAATAAAGGTCAAAGTTACTTTAAGGTCAAGATTAAGGTTATAGATTAAGGGACAAATATGTGACATGAGACATACCAAGTCTGTAAGGATCTAGTAGGTTTTCTAAGAAATATATACTGAAATAGACATTTAATGACTCAAGTGAAGTTAAAAGTACCCTGATATAATGTGTCAGTTATGAAAATGGTTATACAACTGACTCATTCTATTTATTAGTTTACTTACATGAATTATAAATATCAACATGACAATTTAAATGTAGTGTAACTTAGTCATCTGCATGTTGAATTAAACTAATTGATATATATATATCTTGAAATAAATCAAATATATCTTTCTTAAAAAATGATTTAATTATTACTTCTAGAAATCATATCATTTTTTTGCAACTTTGAGACTTTTCACAATTTATTGACAGATGTCAATTTTGTGGCCAGCAGTTTTGTCTAAGTAAAGAGAAACTCGAGCCGATTTGAAGTGCATTTTGAACTTTTGATGGGTTTACATGTAGAATTGTTGATAAGTTTGAACTCTTATCTATTTTTCTGAAAATCATGTTAACATTGTATACTTATGTCATGCTATTCATTACATGTATTTTACATATGTAGTATTAATTGTAAGTGTACGTGAATTATGTACTAATTTGGCTTATACAAATTATGATACCAGTTTTCATGGGCTGTGAGTAAATGTTAATTACTCCTATCTTAATTACAGACATCTAACAGTCACTACAGTGTTAAACAATCAAGTTCAATCTCCACCCATCAGTGCATTATTTGAGTACTAAAAATGGATATATTGCACAGATTAATGAGTAAAAATCAGTCCTCAAATCCATAATCAGTTTCCTTTTATCATGATCATCCGGCATACAAAAATCATCAAAAGTACCTCAAATGTTGATGAATTAAATACAGACATCTAACAACCACATCCTATCAAATTGATTCAATCTTAATGAATGTCAAAGCGAGCACTATAATGGCACATATTTGAATGTAGACATAGAAACATCATTGTTTTTACAAAATACTCTCAATATTCAATTTCCAATTTCCATGATAATTTAAGAATATTTAGACATAATTAGGATATAAATCCCTGTGCTATTAAAATCAAAAGGGAGAGAAAAGTCACATATTCATTAATAACAACATAATATTTATCTATATGGCAGTGTTGATTTTTTTGTGATTTGTTTGCTAACGCTTTTAATTCAACCTCTTCGATGTTCATATTAATTCAAATGACAAATTTTTCTCAATCCTAAAGAATCATACATTAATGAAAATAATAGGCAGATATCTGGGCTTAGTATTTTTAAAAAGACTTTTTTTGAATTTTTTTAAGAAAAAATTTCTAACATTTTTATTAGAATCTTGAAATCTATCAAAGTTAGTTTAATTAGATTTAATTTTACTTTAAGTATATTATTTCAATTTGACGAAATTTAACCCTATATTTCATCAAAATTCTCTTCATCAAAAAGCTCTTATATTTATGTAACACTCAAACTTTTGAAAAATATTTGACAATATGTTAGATATTTTATCTTGTATTTTTTAACAGAAATGGGTAACATTACGTTGGATCCACCGCTGGGTCATCATGTTTATGATCGGAATTGGCACAGCCCTTTTAGCTGCGGCAATCCACGCCATCGTGGAAAACCTGGCTCATCTCAAGTTTGAGCTCGTCAAAGATTGTATCCTTTATACACATACAGTCATGATATACAATGAACTGGATAGCGTGTCAGGAATATTAATCCATTATTAAGTAACCAAAACATATCAATTTTCCTTAACGATACTGTTAGATCTTGACCATTGTGCCAAAGAAGGCTGTTTGTATCAGCCAGTATTAATATGGATGGCCATAAATGTAGTGGTCACTATGGCCGGAGCAGCTCTTGTTACATTCCTACAGGTAGGTCAGTAATTATATAGGTGACCATAAATGTAGTGGTCACTGTGGCCAGATCAGCTCTTGTTACATTCCTACAGGTAGGTCAGTAATGATATAGGTGACCATAAATGTAGTTGTCACTATGGCTGGAGCAGCTCTTGTTACATTCCTACAGGTAGGTCAGTAATGATATAGGTGACCATAAATATAGTGGTCACTATGGCTGGAGCAGCTCTTGTTACATTCCTACAGGTAGGTCAATAATGATATAGGTGACCATGAATGTAGTGGTCACTATGGCTGGAGCAGCTCTTGTTACATTCCTACAGGTAGGTCAGTAATTATATAGGTGACCATAAATATAGTGGTCACTATGGCCGGAGCAGCTCTTGTTACATTCCTACAGGTAGGTCAGTAATTATGTAGGTGACCATAAATGTAGTGGTCACTATGGCTGGAGCAGCTCTTGTTATATTCCTACAGGTAGGTCAGTAATGATATAGGTGACCATAAATGTAGTGGTCACTATGGCTGGAGCAGCTCTTGTTACATTCCTACAGGTAGGTCATTAATTATATAGGTGACCATAAATATAGTGGTCACTATGGCCGGAGCAGCTCTTGTTACATTCCTACAGGTAGGTCAGTAATGATATAGGTGACCATAAATGTAGTGGTCACTATGGCCGGAGCAGCTCTTGTTACATTGCTACAGGTAGGTCAGTAATTATATACATGTAGGTGAAGATAAATGTAGTGGTCACTATGGCCGGAGCAGCTCTTGTTACATTCCTACAGGTAGGTCAGTAATTATATAGGTGACCATAAATGTAGTGGTCACTATGGCCGGAGCAGCTCTTGTTACATTCCTACAGGTAGGTCAATAATGATAAAGGTGACCATAAATGTAGTGGTCACTATGGCCGTGGCAGCTCTTGTTACATTCCTACAGGTAGGTCAGTAATGATATAGGTGACCATAAATGTAGTGGTCACTATGGCCGGAGCAGCTCTTGTTACATTCCTACAGGTAGGTCAGTAATTATATAGGTGACCATAAATGTAGTTGTCACTATGGCTGGAGCAGCTCTTGTTACATTCCTACAGGTAGGTCAGTAATGATATAGGTGACCATAAATGTAGTGGTCACTATGGCCTTAGCAGCTATTGTTACATTCCTACAGGTAGGTCAGTAATGATATAGGTGACCATAAATGTAGTGGTCACTATGGCTGGAGCAGCTCTTGTTACATTCCTACAGGTAGGTCAGTAATTATATAGGTGACCATAAATATAGTGGTCACCATGGCCAGAGCAGCTCTTGTTACATTCCTACAGGTAGGTCAGTAATGATATAGGTGACCATAAATATAGTGGTCACTATGGCCGGAGCAGCTCTTGTTACATTCCTACAGGTAGGTCAGTAATGATATAGGTGACCATAAATGTAGTGGTCACTATGGCCGGAGCAGCTCTTGTTACATTGCTACAGGTAGGTCAGTAATTATATACATGTAGGTGACCATAAATGTAGTGGTCACTATGGCCGGAGCAGCTCTTGTTACATTCCTACAGGTAGGTCAGTAATTATATAGGTGACCATAAATGTAGTGGTCACTATGGCCGGAGCAGCTCTTGTTACATTCCTACAGGTAGGTCAATAATGATAAAGGTGACCATAAATGTAGTGGTCACTCTGGCCGTGGCAGCTCTTGTTACATTCCTACAGGTAGGTCAGTAATGATATAGGTGACCATAAATGTAGTGGTCACTATGGCCGGAGCAGCTCTTGTTACATTCCTACAGGTAGGTCAGTACTGATATAGGTGACCATAAATGTAGTGGTCACTATGGCCGGAGCAGCTCTTGTTACATTCCTACAGGTAGGTCAGTAATGATATAGGTGACCATAAATGTAGTGGTCACTATGGCCGGAGCAGCTCTTGTTACATTCCTACAGGTAGGTCAGTAATTATATAGGTGACCATAAATGTAGTGGTCACTATGGCCGGAGCAGCTCTTGTTACATTCCTACAGGTAGGTCAATAATGATAAAGGTGACCATAAATGTAGTGGTCACTCTGGCCGTGGCAGCTCTTGTTACATTCCTACAGGTAGGTCAGTAATGATATAGGTGACCATAAATGTAGTGGTCACTATGGCCGGAGCAGCTATTGTTACATTCCTACAGGTAGGTCAGTAATGATATAGGTGACCATAAATGTAGTGGTCACTATGGCTGGAGCAGCTCTTGTTACATTCCTACAGGTAGGTCAGTAATTATATAGGTGACCATAAATATAGTGGTCATCATGGCCAGAGCAGCTCTTGTTACATTCCTACAGGTAGGTCAGTAATGATATAGGTGACCATAAATATAGTGGTCACTATGGCCGGAGCAGCTCTTGTTACATTCCTACAGGTAGGTCAGTAATGATATAGGTGACCATAAATGTAGTGGTCACTATGGCCGGAGCAGCTCTTGTTACATTGCTACAGGTAGGTCAGTAATTATATACATGTAGGTGACCATAAATGTAGTGGTCACTATGGCCGGAGCAGCTCTTGTTACATTCCTACAGGTAGGTCAGTAATTATATAGGTGACCATAAATGTAGTGGTCACTATGGCCGGAGCAGCTCTTGTTACATTCCTACAGGTAGGTCAATAATGATAAAGGTGACCATAAATGTAGTGGTCACTCTGGCCGTGGCAGCTCTTGTTACATTCCTACAGGTAGGTCAGTAATGATATAGGTGACCATAAATGTAGTGGTCACTATGGCCGGAGCAGCTCTTGTTACATTCCTACAGGTAGGTCAGTACTGATATAGGTGACCATAAATGTAGTGGTCACTATGGCCGGAGCAGCTCTTGTTACATTCCTACAGGTAGGTCAGTAATGATATAGGTGACCATAAATGTAGTGGTCACTATGGCCGGAGCAGCTCTTGTTACATTCCTACAGGTAGGTCAGTAATTATATAGGTGACCATAAATGTAGTGGTCACTATGGCCGGAGCAGCTCTTGTTACATTCCTACAGGTAGGTCAATAATGATAAAGGTGACCATAAATGTAGTGGTCACTCTGGCCGTGGCAGCTCTTGTTACATTCCTACAGGTAGGTCAGTAATGATATAGGTGACCATAAATGTAGTGGTCACTATGGCCGGAGCAGCTCTTGTTACATTCCTACAGGTAGGTCAGTACTGATATAGGTGACCATAAATGTAGTGGTCACTATGGCCGGAGCAGCTCTTGTTACATTCCTACAGGTAGGTCAGTAATGATATAGGTGACCATAAATGTAGTGGTCACTATGGCTGGAGCAGCTCTTGTTACATTCCTACAGGTAGGTCAGTAATGATATAGGTGACCATAAATATAGTGGTCATTATGGCCAGATCAGCTGTTGTTACATTCCTACAGGTAGGTCAGTAATGATATAGGTGACCATAAATATAGTGGTCATTATGGCCAGATCAGCTGTTGTTACATTCCTACAGGTAGGTCAGTAATGATATAGGTGACCATAAATATAGTGGTCATTATGGCCAGATCAGCTGTTGTTACATTCCTACAGGTAGGTCAGTAATGTTATAGATGACCATAAATGTAGTGGTCATTATGGCCAGATCAGCTGTTGTTACATTCCTACAGGTAGGTCAGTAATGATATAGGTGACCATAAATGTAGTGGTCATTATGGCCAGATCAGCTGTTGTTACATTCCTACAGGTAGGTCAGTAATGTTATAGATGACCATAAATGTAGTGGTCATTATGGCCAGATCAGCTGTTGTTACATTCCTACAGGTAGGTCAGTAATGATATAGGTGACCATAAATATAGTGGTCATTATGGCCAGATCAGCTGTTGTTACATTCCTACAGGTTACACAAAATTTATTTGATACTACAATATATATTTAGTCATTATTCATTCATTGTAAGAGATCTATTCACACTAAGGTCCAGTTGGATCATTTCTGTCTTTTATACACACAATATTTCAGATTGTGTCACACCACTCTAAACAATAACCATGGTCATGAAATAAGTCCATCTTTTTGAAAAAGCCCTTTGGCTGTAGAAAATCACACAACATACTTTACAAATATTGCATTAAGTATAAACAAAAATAACCATACAATTTAGACAATATTCAAATTATGAGTTTTTTTTTAATAAATTTTTACTATTTAAAATCAACTGAAAAGAGAAAAAAATTTCATGGCCGTACCAATGATTTAATATGATAGTACTGATTTATTTTGAATACATTTTCAGCCCAAGGCAGCAGGCAGTGGTATCCCGTTCATTAAGTCCTACCTCAATGGTGTTAAAATCCCCGGCCTTCTCACATTCCGAGCTTTTATTGCCAAAACTGTAGGTGTCGTCTGCTCCATATTAGGCGGCCTCGCCTGTGGAAAGGTACCATTTTCTCATTCCCTAGCAACATTTGTTACTTTTATTTGTATGTATAACATTGTTATAAATTTGATATGTACCTTGTGTTCATTAGTTTAAAATTTTTGATGTGTGATTCATTTTCCTTAATTTAAAAAGTACATACATGTAGCTCTGTGTTGTGTTCAAACAAAAATCCAAAATTTTAGATTCTTAAAAAAGTCTGTGTCTTTTGCCGTTGATGACAATTTTTGTCCTCACTCATAGGAATTTACAAAGAGCTACGTACGTACTTTTATAATTTTTTTTTTCAAAGCAATCAGGTCAATAGATTGACTATGTCTGTCTGTCCATCTGTCTGTCTTTCTTATCGTCAACAATGTGGTTAAGTTTCTGGTCAAAGCATGATATCAGGAACTATACACAGTAGAAACGTAATACTATACAGGTAGGTTGTTCGCGACAAGACCTTTCAATTTATGTTGTAACATTTAACCAAGTGACCTTGACCTTGGATTTTGACCTAGTTAAATGTTTTGGTTTAAGTTTCTGGTTTAAGCAAAATCTTAGGAACTATACACAGTAGAATCATAGTTTTTGCAGGTATGTTTTCTGTGAAAAGACCTTTCAGTTTATGCCATTACATTTGACGTAGTGACCTTTACCTTCGACTTTGACCTACTTTCAGAAACTTAACTTTTGGGTGATGTCTCTTCAACTAGCAGTCGATGCTTGATATTTTTTAAGTGATTTGATTTTGTTTAATTCATCTTTTCATTTGGGACTTATTTGACATAGACTAGCCGCCCATAAATTATGGGAAATGATAATAAAAAATGATGTTATCATAATAATTCTACTTCAGTTACTGTCACAAATGGGAAAGAACTCTGTATTTCCATCGTAATAGGATTATTTTGAAAGAAAAAAAAAACTTTTGCTTGTTGAAAATCGGAGTAAACATTTCAAAAGTAATTATAAAATGTAGAGTATTGTTATTTATTGATATTCTTTAACAGCTCACATCATCAATATTTTCATCCATGAACATACATAGGTCCTAGGACAACCATAACATTATTAATCATTTATTTCACTTATCATTCATATTGAAAGATAACATTCATGTAAACAATTCATGATGCTATTTTATTTTGACATTAATTTCTGAATTTGCATACTGACACTAAGTTTTGTTTTGTTTTCAGATGTTTGGTAATTTCGATGCATGTTTTATTTCAAATTTTTTGGAAGCGGGGAAAATGCTTAAGAAAAGAGACACATTTTCAAAATTCAAATTCAGAAAAAAAATTATAATTTTCAAGACTTTCTATTTCCATTGCATTTAAGATTAAAATTGTAATGAAAAGATATGAACAGTTGTCTCTTTCCTTGAAGACATGTACTTATGTACGTGCATATAAGATGATAATATCTCCCCTTAAAACTTGATGCTTTCAATGTGGGAATGCGTAAGTCAGTGATTGAATAGTAATGTGTCAATTTCTCAGTTTTTATGTCTCAAACTTTGAAAATTTTAGACTTGTAGGAAAAGATGCGATAACGAGAGAAGTTCAAGGTCACCTTCAGTAACTTATTAAGGATTCCGACTTCCATCGGAATCCTTTCTGTTATTGTATTGTCTTTTCTTTATTCTTATTATTCTTATTATTATTATTATTATTATTCTTACCCCCAAGGCAATCCAGAGACTTTACAACAAAGTACCGCATCATATGATAAAATGGAAAGTATCATGTGAAAGAGCAAATAAAGATCTTCATATATATTTTTTTTCTTGTCGAAAAGTTTACATATGCCCCCGCTAGAGGTCATCAAAGGTAAAATCTTTAAAACCTTATAACTCCTAAACTAACCGTGCGATTTGAATGAAATTTGTTTTATATTGTTCTTTGGGAAATTTGCAAACTTTTATACGCTTACATGCTCGATAAAATATTTACGGTTTTCGCGCTATTTTGAGTTGAAAATGGAACTTTAAATTGGCACAGTGCCAATTTCTACAGTTTTGGAGATTTTGAGTTGAAACTTGGATGGTAGGTTACTTATAGGTAGTCATTGATGATGACCTAGTTTCAAGGTCAAAATATGATTCTCAAGGTCACAACAGACTTTTGCCTATAGAACAAAGACTATTTGACCTTGACAGTTCAAACTTCATAAATACAATCTTTGATCCAAGCCCTTTCACATTGACCTTGACCCAAGGTCAAATTCTCATTCTCAAGGTCACAACAATTTTTTCCTATAGAACAAAGATCATTTGACCTTGAGAGTTCAAACTTGGCGCAAATATTCCTTGCATCAAGTCCTTTCACCTTGACCTTGACCTAAGGTCAGTTGTTTGATTTCAAGGTCACAACAGACTTTTGTTGATAAAATATTGAGCTTTGAATAGATTAAAAGAAATCTTGATGAGAATAAACTAAAATGCTTATCTTTCATCCATGACCTAGGTTCAAGGTCAAATAAACTTTTTCAAGGTCATAACAAACATTTACTCTCGTAGGATTGATAGGATTTTGTTCTTAAATATTTATTCTTCACACAGGTAGTACTTCTTATTTGAACTTTACATAGTAAGATAGATAACTCTTTAATTCTTGTTCTCTGTTTCCTTTTTTTTTTATCTTAGTAGCATTACTTGTCTGTAATTTCATGCTGTTGTCATTCTCTATTTATAGACATTTTCTCATTGCTAATTCATTGTGCAATTCATTTTGGGATAGTAATTTAAAAGGATTCAACATGGATAGAATAGATCTAGGAGTTTAAAGCCTTCTTTAACTTGAAAGGTATTTATCATCTTTTTCTTCTTTTTTGTCGATAAATAGATAAGAGTCCCAAGTTTGACATAAGCTCTTTTGACTCATTTGCTGAAGTGAATAAGGTACTAAAGCAACTATTCTTTTTTCATCTTCTTTATTCGGATTTTAACACTTCAGTTCTGAGGAAGATCTAATAAAGGAGGAATCCATCTGTTGCTTGCAACAGTAGCCATCTAGTATTACTTATACTATTATAATCAGGTGGGAAGGGGTATTGAAGCATATCTTACCTTATTTATTACCTTAAGGACTTCAACATTAATTTTGATTTTCATTTGAATCATAATTCAACAATTAAGTTACATTTAGGTCATATGGTTTTGAAATCATCTTTATTTTTTAAAAAATCATAATTATGTTTTATTGATTCTTCAAACATACATTTTTTTCTTTCTTTTTTTGTTAATATTTTCTCCTTGCTAATGTCACTCTGCATGAACATTGCCAAGGGAACTAACTCTGTACATATAACACATACCAACGTGCCCTCTTAACCACATGCATGTTTATCTAGTACGTGCAGCTGTCATTTGACTAAAACACGAAATGTACTCCATACCAAGTTTCATATTTATACTATCCCTCTACACAGCCAATTGTGCCTCATATGAAATTCATGTGAAATTTACATGGAATTTATGTAAAAGTTCACATGAAATTTATGTGAAATGAGCATGAACATGAAATTTACATGAAATTTTTCACATGAAAATCATATGAAGTTTCTGACATGAATTGCATGTAAAGTAAACTTTGCATGAATGTCACAAAGAAAAATTCATGTAAAATTCATGTGAAGTAAATTAATGTGGAATTCATGTGAATTTTTTTCACATAAATTTTTTTGTAGAATTCTTATGAAATTTACATGGATTTTCATGTGAAATTTACATGATGCTCATTTCATATGAATTTCATGTGAGGCACAATTGGCTGTGTATCTAAGTGTATAATGATGAATTTTCATTATATGTCTCTCATGCATGCTCACCAATGATGACTTAGTCAGATATTCTGTCACAGTGTACTAATTCATTGTGTTCATTTACATATTCATGAATTTTGATATCTTTGTTGCAATCTTTTGGAATATATGCCCATGGTAAATAATTTCAAGAGTATTGAGTTTTGATCCAATAGTACAAGGAAGATTTAACTGATTATGAACATCATCAGCAGAATACATTACACTGTACATTTTCATCGTAACTTTGTTGTCAAGTATTAATCAAATTGAGAGATAATTTATTGATAAAATGCCCAACAGTCAGAAGTTTTGTTCAGTTGTCAAAAAAAAAAAGTAAAAATGAAAATTTCAGAAAATAAAACAATTAATTTCAGTTGATTTTGGGGAGATTCTTACATATTTGTTATTTCTGTATTTTTATTCTATTAAGTATGCATATTTTCAATAAGTTCACATACATGTGAGTGTTTTAGTGTCTGACAGGAGCTAGAGTATCGTTTGAAGTAAGGGATTAGAAATAGATTGAAAGATTTTATGACATTATTTTATTTTTTATAATTATGTTACAGGAAGGTCCGATGGCCCACTCAGGTAGTATTATAGCAGCTGGTCTGGGAAGAGGAAGAATTAACTTCTGTGCTGGAAAAAGTTGCTCGGTAAGTTTCCCTCAGTATTATTCCGCTTTTGTAGAATTAAATCATGCATCTATTGACAGAGTCTCAGCATCTGTGTTTTACAAAATTCAAACAATGCTTATTTAGAGACTACAGCCAATTGTACCTCACATGAAATTCAGCTGAAAAGAACATCATGTGTATTTCAAAGCTGCAAATAAACATTGGAAAGCAATGGAATGAAATGAAATGATAAGTAATCATCATAATATTTTTTTGGTTGTTCGAGGTATCAACACCAAATATTGAGGGAAAATTTATGCATCATGCACTATGCGCACCATGCAGTTTTCCCTCAATTTTTGGCGTTGAAACCTCGATCAACCAAAAAAATTACAAAGATTCCCTAAGAAAATTTCACCCAATATTAATGTAAAAAATCTATATGTTAAATTGACATGAATTTCACATAAATTTTACTTCACATGAATTTCACATTTTTCAATGTGACTTTCATTCAAATTGAATTTATACATGAAATTCATGTCAGAAACTTGACATGAATTTCAAGTAAAAAAGGATTTGTGTAAATTTTATGTTCATGCTCGTTTCACATAAGTTTAATATGAATTCATATAGATTTCACATGAATTTCATGTGAGGCACGATTGGCTGTGTACATTTCCTCTCAACAACTAAACTGCCTACAGTTACCAAGTCTATCTAAAATGTTCAAACTAGGAGGTAATACTTTGATAATTGATAGAGTTTCATGCAATAGATACATGCATTTCATTATACATTTTAACACCATTATTTACATTAATCTTACCATTCTAATGAATTTTCGTAATATTATTCAGAAGCGTGTAAGTGTGTATATTAATCTCTTGTACATAAAATTATGTTTTTTTCTTCTTTTTCTTTCATGTTTGTGCAATAGAGTTTCATAGTTCATTTTTGTTAAAATATTATTCTGTCATTTTTCATTGTTCCGTTTCATTTGTTAATTGAATTGAGCTTTTGAAGTTGAGGACTTACATTTTTTAATTGTAATACATGTATTTCATACCTCCGTACATGTAAAATCCTTGATATTGTACAAACTTTTCTACATTTATGACCTGTACATAGTGACATTCTTATGTATTGTTGGGAAAATACATGTGGTCAGAAATAAAAATGTTATTTTTAAAGCAATCTGAACGGAGTTTATCATAAGTGAGTGAATATATTACTCTAAAGGCAGACAATTATTATTATTTCAGTTATATGACAGTTTTCGTAATGACCATGAGATCAGAGATTTTGTGGCAGGTGGCGCTGCGTCGGGTGTGTCCTCGGCATTCGGAGCTCCTATAGGAGGGACTTTGTTCAGCTTGGAGGAAGCCGCTAGCTTCTGGAATCAAGATCTTACGTGGAGAGTTGTAAGCAGATTTTGTTATTATGGATTACCATTCATTTATTTTAAAATCTGACGGGTAATTGATAAATTAATGCTTACAGCAGATCAAGTGATGAAAATTAGCAACAATATAGCATGTATAGACAGAAAATGTGCACTATTTAGTCTCTGAAAAAAATGTTGATATAATAAGCAACCAAATAATAACCTGATATTGTTGAGAAACCTTCAGGTTTACAATTTCCCTGCATAGAGCACCTGGTCCCGTCATGTTAATGTTATGTCACTTGACTATAAAATAGATCAGACTTACTCCCTGCTTTCTATATATACATGTGTATATAATTTGATGACTTTAAATTCCTCCATTTTTATCATGTCTGACTTTATTTTCAGTTCTTTGCTTCCATGATTGCCTGTTTTGGTACAAATTTCCTGATTAGTTCTATAAATGGGCATCCTACAAAACTCTCAGCTCCTGGTCTGGTCCGGTTTAATGTTTTCAAATATGTAAGTACAAAATCTTAAAAATCGATACGACGCAAGTCTTCTTTCTTATAGTGGCATGTGACTTTCATGTTTTTAAAATCCATTGGACCATAATCAAGTTTGTGTCTAGTGAAATCTAATTATAAACTTTTTTCAAGCATTTTCAAAATGTATGCTCATTTAAATACTAATTCAACAGAAAATTCTCTTTGATTTAAATTTCTTTTTTTTCCAGGATTTAAATTTTGATCTGATAGAAATCCCAGTTTTTATATTCATGGCAGTTGTAGGTAAGTGATAGTGCTGTAGCATTTAATTAATAAGATAAATTTGATCTCAAAGATAAATTGATTTTAGAACTAGATACGGTAGTTCTAATTCAAAAAAACAACTTTTAACAAAATCTGTTTGTAATATATAAATGCTGCAAACATTTCTGTTAATATCTTTATTCTCACTTTATGTACATGTATCATTTATTTTTATTATGAAAGATATACAATTGTCATGTACTTGATTTTGATGATTTTCTATGTAAATTAATGATATAACAAGTATTTGTGTACATGTATTACAATTTTATCTTACAGGAGGTCTTTTAGGGGCATTATTTGTAGTGCTGAACTACAAACTCACCGTGTTCAGACAAAAGTAAGCAGAGTTTCTTCACTGTTGATACATGTAATATGCATGTAATTGTATCTGAATTTATTTCTTGAATATAAAGTTAAACATTTAAAATTTACTCTAGGAATTTGATTAAATTTCATAAGCATATAAGTTTGTTGATTCTTTTTGTTTAAATACTGTGACTTTTACATTGTATGTTTTCTTATATCTTGTGTGCATGAGTAATACAAAACTGACATCATACACATATATATGATGGCTACCATTTTAGATATTTGAATAAGAATTGGATAAAGGTAGTAGAGGCTGGTGTGGTGTCCGTGGTATCGGCCGCCATAGCTTTCGGACTGCTCGTTGGTATAAACGACTGTACAACGGAACACCCCTCCGATCATCATGCTGTCACATCAAAGGTACTATATGATGATTTTATGTCAAGGAAAATAAATCTGAAATTTAATAATTTCCAACTTTTAAAACATTTAAATACAATATTCTAAGAAATGACATGTTCAAGAAGAGAAAAATGAATGGTTATAGCAAAACATGTTCTGTATTCCATTATATTACTTGATACATGTATATTCATTTTCCAGTTGTATTGTAAAGGAGAGGGAGAACACAATAGTCTTTCAACGTTATTTTTGACCACTCCGGAGGGATGTCTGAAGGCGTTACTCCATGATCCCTATGGTATGTATATCATGTATATATTGTACACTTGAAATGTCAAAATACATTCAATTTTTACAAACCTCACCTCTTAGACAGCCTTCAAAATTTTTGTCACCTGAAAAGTACATGTATTTTGTTGCTTTTCATGATTTTAAAGATATTTTTTTCAGTCAGAAAGTTCAGCATAAACAAATTTTGACAATTTTTTCATATCATTCCTTTTTTATTTCCAGGATTTCATGGCCCTGTAAGCCTGGTTGCCTTTGTTTGTATATTTTTCTTTATGGGTGTATGGACGTACGGTCTCAGTGTATCCAGTGGTGTCTTTATTCCTGCCCTCGCTATTGGAGCGGCCTGGGGTCGACTGGTCGGTATTGGGGTTATAAACATGCTCCCTGATAGTACACACTTGGTAAGTATATATGCTTGTACTATATTTTTTAGTGTCTGATTCTGAAGTGTGTGATTGTGAATCAGATCTTTTTGCATCTGGTGTAGTTTTAATGAGATTTCAAGTTTTCACTTTTAATAACACATTTTATAGGTAGATTATCACAGATTTAAAGATTTTACACCAAATAGCACATTTTTGTGTGGTTTTTCACAGAATCTTGTTCTATGTCAATGTTACAATGTTACTATACTTCACAAGTACCCTTCCTCAGGTAAAAAAAAACAAAACCTTTTTTTGCCTAAGCATTGGAAATTTTAGAAAGGATGAATTTAACATGAATTTTCATTTTTCTTATGTAGAGAAAATTTCTTATCCTTTGATTGTTTGAGCAACATTTCCCATAGCATAAAAACTCCATTATGGACTCACTCTTCTTTAAGAATGTGAATTAAATTTTAAAGTTAAATGTACATGTATCAAAATAAGAAAAATATGAAAGTTGAACTTCCATTTTTCTTCTCCCAGCTCTTAGTATTCAAATTCTCTTGAAGGCAATGAATAGGTCAATGCTTCAGGTAGGTCTGTGTTGGCTTCCGCAAAGATTTGGAACGATCTGTCACACTGCTTAGTCATTCCATTATGGTCTTTTTCTTTCTTTCTTTCTTTTTTTTTTTCTTTCTTTTTTTTTGTGCTTTTGTGGTAGTGTAGATCAGCTTTCAAATTTATCTTGTTTGCTAAAGAGGATTACAAAATGAATTCAAAAGTTTTATTCCCTGCCTTGTAGTAGCAGAGGCAATAAGAGTTTGCTTTCATCGTCGCTCTGTCAGACTTATAGTTTCAGATGATCAAAACCATTTCACTTTTATCCAAATAAAGTACATTGACTTGTCACGAAAGAATGTACCTATTAATTTTGGCTAAATGTGTCAAAGGCTAAAGGTGCTAAGAAATCTACATAAAATGGAAAGGAAATTGGAAGGTATCGGTACATGTAACTCCTGATTTTTGGGGTCAATAGGTCAAAGGTCAAGGTCATATTGTTCCTGAAACAAAGTGTCACATTGAGGAAACATTTGAATAATATTTTGATTCAAAGTTATAAATAAATTGGTGTGAACTGTCTTGTCAGAAATACAGGTCATGTCAGAATATGGTTCAAGTTGTTTAATTACATGCAAAGTTATGCCCCTTGAAACTTAAAAAAATTCAATAATTTGTGATTTCCGGACATTTAAAAGAACACTGTTGCAGATAATCAATTAATTTCTTGGATATAGCTTTTACATCAAGAAATACAGGTCAAATTAGAATATGGGTCATGTTGCTTAATTACATGCAAAGTTATGTCCCTTGAAACTTAAAATTTTTTAATAATTTGTGGTTTCCGGACTTTTAAAGGAACACTGTTGCAGATAATCAATTCATTTCTTGGATAAAGCTTTTACATTATGAAATACAGGTCAAGTTAGAATATGGGTCATGTCGCTAAAGCCCTGGTCACAACCCACCGTGTGGCTTTCAGGACGTGCATGTTTGTGGAGGCTACATGCGCTACGTTTTTCTGAAGACGCAAGGAAGGAAGTGGCAACAGTACGGAAGGAGTGCGTCATGCATGTCGCACACAAGGTTACATGGATGCATCATACATGTAGCGCAAAAAAGTAAGTGCGATGTACGTACTTACGACTTGCGTGCAACTTGCTTACCACGTACTTTCTCCATACGTCTTCTGTGTTATTGTAAAGATGTCAAATTGACACATACTGCTAACGCACAGAGCCCTCAGTTCCTTGCGTTGAAGGTGCGTCGCACGTACCTGCAACGTGCGTGTCGTACTTCTTGTTGAATTCTTAGACAGCACGCAGACAGGACGCAGCAAAAGTTCTGTAGGCACTAAAAATGCTACGTCCTGTCTGCGTGTTCCCAAATCCGCAAGGAGGACGTACGGGACACGTACTGATAACGCACGGACACCGTACGGATACCCAAGGTTTGCCTACGTTTTTGCATGCAGACAGCATGTACGTGCACGTAAGGCGGGTTGTGACCACCGCTTAAATTACAAGCAAAGTTATGTCCCTTGAAACTTAAAAAAAATTAAATAATTTGTGGTTTCTGGACATTGAAAGGAACACTGTTGTAGATAATCAATTCATTTCTTGGATATAGCTTTTACATCAAGAAATACAGGTCAAGTTCTAATATTGGTAATATCGCTGAATCTCATGCAAAGTTATGCCCCTTGAAACTTAGAAGAATTCAATATGTGAAATAAGCCGGACGGTGGTATCATCGCTCCTTTGACCAACAACTTTTTCATTGTATTTTGATTTTTTCCAAACATGTACAAATGCATGATTGTCATTATATAGGTTCTTGCCCCTGTAAGTATTTGCTCTGCATAATTAAAAGTCTTCAATCTTATGTTAATGTTCCGTAGATAATGTTTTACCAAGGTTCAGTTTGTGTTGGACTCATTCGCTTTCTTTGATCAGTCATTTCATTTTGATGTTTTGTTGATGTTTTTAATGTGTTAATTTTTATAATCGTAACTGTGTATAAAGTGTCTGAATTTTGTCATTGGTTAAACATGTAAAGGTCTTTGACTGCTAATTTTGTAAGATTTGCTGTAGTTCTGTGTGCAATAACAAACTTACATGTCTAATTTTACAACTGTTAGTAACAGACTTTGGACCACCAATGTTTTATCGTGTCAAAAAGGTTAAATTTCACAGACAGACTGACAGACAACCTTAAAATCTCATTACTTAATCAATTACAAATATTGTATGTAAGAAAGGATTCAATCATTATTTTAACCAGCAAAATATGTTTTAATTGAACTTATGACTTCATTCAACATTAAAAAATGATGAAGTTTCACGTCATTTCGACATCTTTCTTGGCATACTACAGCTGTTTAAGATGCAAAAATTGTGTTTATATTGTAGCAAATAGACGTGGGGAAGTACGCTTTGATTGGAGCAGCGTGTCAGCTGGGCGGAATCCTACGTACAACGATCAGTTTAACTGTTATCCTTGTGGAATGTACTGGTGATATTTCATTTGGATTACCTATAATGATCGTACTGATGATATCAAAGTGGGTCGGTGATTTTATTACAACTGTAAGTACTTGATTCCTGTATGTGTACTTGATTCCTGATGTGTACAATATGTAGGTTATTATGGTCTTCTTACTTAGCTCAGAGGCAGCATATTTTGAGACTGTTTTCCATTATGACGTCAGAGTTAAAGACAGTTCGAGGGCTGATTGATATGTTGTGAGCCTGGGTTTTCTGGGTTGCAGAATGTATTCTGCTGATAGATTATCTTCAAAAAACAATCAATGGCTCATACTATGCTTCACATCTGACATTGTTACGGGAAAATATTAAACTTAAGCGCCAAGGAAACCTCACTACCTAAACGTGTGTTGTTCCATCAGGACAATGCTCCCGTTCACAATTCTGTCACTGCCATGGCTGCCATTCATGATTGTGGCTATAATTTGATTGAGCATCTGCCTTATTCACCTGATCTTGCTCCATCAGACTTTCATCTATTCCCAAAACTAGAAGCAGCTATTTCTGGCACCCACTTTCAGTCTGATGATGATGTCATACTTGCAGTGGATGGCTTTCTGACCAGTCAAGATAAGGAGTTCTTTAAAAGTGGTATTGAGGCCCTTAAACACCGGTGGCAAAAGTGTATAATTACTGAAGGGGATTATGTAGAAAAATAATGCAAAATGTCTGATAAAATTCAAATCCTTAAATACAAGGCTCACAACATATCAATCAGCCCTCATAACAATAAAAAACAGCTCTAAAAGTCCCTACCCCGGACATTTTTCATAATCTCATCCATTATAAATTTTGGAAGTCAAAATAGCACCAAACATTGTAATGTCCAACATCTGTCTGCTCTTTGGAGAAATGTGAAAATCCTCTATTGTAATTGTACATTCCTCCTTTTTTTTGGTCGTTATGGAAATATGTTAGATTTGATTTTATAATATACAGGGTTTGTATGACATGAATGTTGAAGTATTAGGAATGCCTATGTTGCCATTTGACTGTCCACCACTCACAGAGGATCTCAGGGCCAGGTGGGTATACGTATGCCAGATATAAAAATAGGTCTGTGACTGATATAATGCTAGCATATTGAACTCTGATGATAAATGACAATAAATTAGATTAATGAGATGTATTTTTAGATATTTACTGTATGTAAACCTTCAAACAAGTTTCATGTTTAAGATACATACTAACTTAATTCATGTATTTGAAGCATGGATGTGTGATATTGATGTACATGTATGTTTAAATGTGTTTGATTGGTCAATTAGCTGTATTATAATGAGTTTGATTGGTCAATTTACAGTGATATTATGAGTCAGCCTTTATACACATTTAAACCAAAGGAGACTGTGAGGAACATATACAGTATGTTACAACAGGAAACTTTCTGTGGTTTCCCTGTTATAGAGGAAGATACATCAACAGTAAGTAGGATTGCTAACATATACAGTATGTTACAACAGGAAACTTTCTGTGGTTTCCCTGTTATAGAGGAAGATACATCAACAGTAAGTAGGATTGCTAGCATATACAGTATGTTTCAACAGGAAAGGACTATAATTATATGGTTTATATAGCCATAACCATAACCAAACATAACTTATTTTAGATTTCTTTTTTTTTTTTTTTTTTTTTTTTTCCCTTCATGGTCTGATCTGGTAGTTGTGCGGTGGTCACATGTGGACCACTTGTCCTCTAGCACCGCCTCATGGTGACTTCCGCATTCCTGCCATTTCATCCCATGTGAACACTCCATTACTGATCTGGTGGTTATGCAGTGGTCACATGTGGACAATTTGTCCTGTAGCATCGTCTCGTGGTGACCCCTGCATTCCCACTACGTTTTACAATGTGTTCACTCCATTAATTACTGACTCAGTAAGTTAAACTAGCATTATCTTGCTTTTATCATATATTTCTATATATCTTGATATTGTGACACCACATTCACATTCACCAAAGAGTGAAAATCTGAGATGCTTGCAACTGCATGTAATATTATTACTTGTTTCCTTCTTATCTTGTCATGTTCATGTCATGTCATTTTTTTTTTTTAGCTCACCTGAGCCAAAGGCTCAAGTGAGCTATTGTCATAGTGTGGCGTCCGGCGTCCGTCCGTCCGTCGTAAACTTTTAACATTTTCAACTTCTTCTCAAGAACGGCTGAAGGGATTTTGATGAAACTTGGTATGCATGAAGTACTAAAGGTCCTCTACCAAGTTTGTTCATTTCGGCTCGATCCCTTCAGGGGTGGATCCAGGGCGGGGTCAAATAGGCCCCAGAGGGTACCCCTCTTCAAAAATCTTCTTCTCCAGTTCCACTGAATGGATTGAAAAACTAATTGTATCTATGTGATCTAGAAGGATGTATGATTCAAGTTTGTTCATTTCGTTAAAATCCGACAACTAATTTTTGACGCGTTTTTGACGTCTTTTCGGACTTAGTCAGAAATGCACATTTTTGCACTTTTTCTTTAAATAACTCAATAAGTGTATGATTTTACACATTTACTACATATTTATCATATTTAACTTACTTAATGCTTTGATATGTATTTTATGCTTAAATTTTATTTTTTTGATTTTTTATGAATTTTTTTCTTATGTAAAAAGGAAGGGGGGGGGGTGATTTTCATACATTTTCTGCTTCTTTTCTATAACCACTCTTCAGATTGTCATGACAATTTGTAGGTATGAGGTACTCATGCATGGTACCCTACAAGTGAAAGAATTTTGTCCAGATATCCACTTTTGGATTTTTAAGGAATATTTTTTAAGATTGTACATAGGTATAATGTATGTTTTCTTACCAGAAAAGAAAAGAAATTCTCAAATCGCACCGGGTTATACACATTGATACTACTTTTGAATGAAGAAATTTTATTTGAATCACAAAAAAAAAAATGCCGTAAAGATTAAAAGTACACAACTTTTTTAATATTTTTTCAAAGCCATGCACCTGGTTCCGGACCGGAATTATTCGAATTTTATGATCTGAGGACCCATTTTCACACGTATTCTTCCACACATGTAGATGGTAAACAAAGACGCCATGTTTCTTGTGTTACAAATTTGATTGGTTCAATACCTCCCCGCCCCCTTTCACACGTATTCTTCCACACATGTAGATGCCTCACACACTTTAAAACTATATTCAAAATTTTATTTCATCTATCTAGTAAACAATCACGGGAAGACAATTCAAGATAAACATTGTGTGTATTTTCCACCAATTGTTGAAAATAATACGAAAATAATCGGAACTATTTGACCAATTGTTGAAAATAATAAGAAAATAATCGGAACTATTTGACAGGACAATGACCTAGATATGCATTAATTCATCTTCGTCCCCAAGGCGCATCGTATTTCGCTAGGCGCTTCATTGCAATACAAACTGCAAAGCAGTACTGCGATATATTTCAGGAGATACAGTGCAAACGGAATAGATTTTTATACTTGGAACACTTTCATAATCTGTATCTGTATCTGTATGGGTACGTTGAATTACCAATACTGGCTTGTGATCAACGGAATGAGAGAGCGCATAAACTTACTTAATCGCGCTTCAGGCTGGATCTAAAGCCTTCCACAGTCCTTGACAGCACTTGATGGTTATCCAGTTCGTTCCACTCTGTGACTGTACGTATGATGACGGAATTACATGTAGGTATGTTAAAGCAGCGAGTATGGTTTGAGCTATGAACAACGTTCATAATGGTTATCATTCATGTACTTGGAACACTTGCATATACTTGTTATCATGTATAAAGTTTGCTCGAATTTCCTCTGTCTTAGACTCTCTTAGATGAAGTAATTTACGGACTGATTTCTTGAAGAAACGTCTAATGAGTAATCTCTTCCTCTGGATTTTGAGAATGCATAGGACATTTAATATCTGAAATTCTTGAAAATAAATAATTCCGTTCAGAGTTCCTGAAATCTTCCAATGAAATGTTGGACCACAGAAGCTGTTGTTTTAATAGAGAAAATAAATTATTATTCACAACCTGTACGTTTCATGTATTTGAGATGAAATCAATACTATTCAAAAGCATAATTCATAGATTTCAGTGAATGAAGGCAAAACCGAAAAAATCTTTGTTTTTTATGCCCCTGGAATAAAAGATTCGGGAGCATAAAGTTTTTGGCCTGTCCGTCTGTCTGTTTGTCTGTCTGTTTTCCAAAAAACTTTAACATTGGGCATAACTTTTGAATGGAAGCTGGCGATAGAGGTTTCATATTTCACATGTGTATTTACCAAAATTTTTGACCTCATGACCATAACCTTGACCTTTCACGTACTTCTCAAAAACTTTAACATTGGGCATAACTATTGAATGGTTATAGTGATAGGGCTTTCATATTGTACATGTGTATTCCTTGTGACAAGATCTTTCCATTGATACCAATATTACGCTGACCCTGACCTCTCACATACTTAACAGAAAATGGTGTTTATACTAACAAAGATGCCGCCGGGGGCATTCTCGTTTCACAAACACAGGCTTTATAATTTCTGTCATGCTAGCTATCAATAATGAAAGGTTTTGTGTTCAATTTTAAATAAACTTAATTTGTGAAATCATTTCATTGTTTTATTCTTTTTCTGCTGCACATTTATGTGGAATTTTACAATATGATTTTATTTTTGATGTTGCATAATTGAACTATACTAGCTGGGCATATGACGTTGGACCACTTTATCCGTTTTTTTTTTTCAAATCAGTAAAAAAGTTATTGTTTTGAAATGTGACTATTTTTTTCTTTTTTGTACCTTTAAAGGTTGTCTGAAAAAAAAACACTTCTCTGCATCCGGCAAAAATCTTTTTAGAAAGGTTGTGGGCTAAAATCCTGGTACTGGCACTATCAGTATTCAATGTCAGTATGTCAGTTAGAGCGTGCATGGGTATCAGGTGAGCGTTGTGCCCCCTGGGGCTCTTGTTTTCTCATCATGGACTGATCTGGTAGTTGTGCGGTGGTCACATGTGGACCACTTGTCCTTCAGCACCGCCTCATGGTGACTTCCGCATTCCCGCCATTTCATCCCATGTGTACACTCCATTACTGATCTGGTGGTTATGCAGTGGTCACATGTGGACAATTGGTCCTGTAGCATCGTCTCGTGGTGACCCCTGCATTCCCACTACTTTTTACAATGTGTTCAGTCCATTAATTACTGTCTCAGTATCTAGCATTATCTTGCGTTTATCATATATTTCTATATATCTTGATTTTGTGACACCAGTGACATTCACATGTACCAAAGAGTGAAAATCTGAAATGCTTGCAACTGCTTGTAATATTATTTATTTAATACTCATTTCCTTAATTCTTACTATAGTATCATGTAATGTTCATTTCATGCCCTTACGGGCCCTTCTTTAGGTAATAAAGCATATCTTATCTTATCTTATCTAGCATATCTTATAGTAAAGTGGTCCCCTTTCAGGGCAAAATCTTAAATTTTCATGAAGTAAAGAATTTGTACCAATATTTGTGGCTACTTATGAAATGATACATAATTTTTAATTTCCTTTCTCAGTTTCTTTGAATTTGGACGTCGGATATGATACATGACTGTTTTATTGTATATTTTGCCAAATTTCTGGAAAAACATAATTTTTGGGCTCATTTTCAACAAACTTCCTCTTAGTTAGTATAGAGTGGGATTCTAAACAACTTTAATGTAATGTTGATATGTTGTAACCTTTGCACGTCTTTAAGTGCATCAAAAGGAAAAAAGTTGTTCACGATCCCGCTCGATGTTATTTGTCGTGAAAAATTGACAAAATAACCGGTTTTCATGATATTTATGCAAACTTTACAATGTCTTAAAAAGCAAGGAGTATTTGTTATAACTAGATTTCTCAAAATATAGATATTTAACTCTCTAAAATTGACAACAAAATCTAATTTTGGAGAAGTTGATTTTAGGAGGTCACTTTACTATACAAACCATATATACTCCTTTCTGTTGTTTCCCTGTTATAGAGGAAGATACATTAACAATAAGTGGGGTTTTTATTTTCTATACATGCAATTATACGTAAAAGTTTTCCGTTTATAAGGTATTTATAATACCAGTAAAACTGAAAGTGATGTTTTCTGTTCCCACTTAAGGAGCTTAATAGATTGAACTAGTACTCTTACTGAAATCAAGTTCAAATTCTGAAATTTTATGATCTTAAAGATACAGTGTCCCTGAATTTTTTTTTTATTGAAATCGTAAAATTTATTTCGATGGGTCTAGATTGAGGAAAAAATGAGCCATAATAAGTTTTCGTTGAAAGTATGCAGTAGCGACCATAATATCGTTGAATTTGTAAAATTAAATCTCCATCTACCTCTATTGTAAAAACGCAATACACTGTAGGTGGCGCTAGTGAAAAGAATTAGAGCTGCGCACCCCAAATTAAAAAAGATGTTTTCAAACGGCTATAACTGCTAATGTATGCGTTAGATTCGCCTGAAATTTTGAATTTATACAAATGAGAACATAAACTTTGATATGAAAGAAAAAAAACTGCATTATAAAATTTTGTAAAAATAATTAATTTTCAGGGACACCGTACCTTTAACATTGCCTTGATAATAATACACAGATTTCCACTGTTTTCTGTCTCCTTAATTATAAACATTCATTTATCTTCCAGACTCCTCGGCAAATCAAGCTCAAAGGATTAATTCTCAGGCATCAACTTCTTCTTTTACTACACAAAAAAGTAAGTTTACACTTTTTTGTCTGCACCAATCAGATTTCAGATTTTGGAAAAGTAATAGCCAATCATGTTCATGTTTACATAAGTCAATCATCAGAAAGTTACAATGTATATCTCTTCACAAATTCCTCATATTCAGTGTTTGATATTTACTTGACAGTGTATGCTTTCAGATATTTTGTCCTCCTGGACAAGTTCAGCCAAGGAACGTCAAGTTAAAAGATTTCAGAGATTTCTATCCCATGTACATGAAAGTGGAGGTTAGTCCTAGTTATTTTACCTTGAACGTAATCAAGTTTAAAAAGCTGGGCTAGTCTAAAATGCAGGAAAATTTTTGTAATGTTTTCATTGCTGTCCCTTTATTGATAAAAATCTATAAACTAACCATGATTTATGAAAGAGTGTGTCAATAGTGCAATTTGGTATTGAGTCATTGTTTAATACAGTGTTATTTCCCTTTGAGAGGGTATTTGGTGTAAAACCATTATGATATAATAAAAAATGGTAACGTTGATTTTATACCGTCATTTCCCAGAGTTGTAGGATCATTTCCATAGAATTTGATAAAACAATCTGTCTACGTCAGATACCGTCCCTAACGGGAAGTAACTCTGGTTTTTGCTAATACAATGTACTGAATACAAGAGCGAGACCTAAAAAGTATATTTTCATTTCACTGAAAACATATCTTACTTTATTTTGATTTTTGGCAGTCATGACTGCCAGTATACTGTAATCATTCGTGACCTACTTGTAGGGATAGAATACCTTTTGGCAATATGGTTAGTTGACAATTGCAAAAAGTGCATACATGTATGTATATTCGTGTGGGTTATTCAAACCCTGTACATAAGATTCTTTCATTAGGTCGGCTCAAGGGTCTAGGAGACCTGAAAATTTAAAGTCATATTGTATCAATGTATTTTCTTCCAAAAGATGCATTGAAAAGTCCTTGTAGAGATACTTCTTTTAACAATTGCACATCCTCGGAAATTTCCGTCGTTTAAATCAGAATAGATATGAAAAGGGAAAAACCCAGAAATGAGGGATTGGTCTTACAAGAGTAGTAATGTATTATACAGATCGTGTTTTTGGATTTTTTCTCACTACAATTTACAACATTCAAATTCATCTAACTGACGGCAAGCTTTTTGTAAAAGCTAATACTTGTCTTTTTACAGGAAATAGAAATATCTGAAGAGGAAATGGATTATGAAATGGATTTAAAACCGTATTATAATCCCACGCCTTACACTGTGGAATCTGTAAGTACTATATATAGATATTGTAAAATTGTCTTTACAAATTTTGAATATGATAAATAAAATACATACATTGTATTGTTATGATGGATTACAGGTGTCATTCAATTGTCTTTGCTGTTCTGTCTTTATTATTCAACATCACTGAAACTTAATACACTTGAACACAGATACATGATTTTGATGTACTTAGGTCAAAGATCAAGGTCATGGATCAACATGTTCCTGCAACTCTGGATATTTGATGCATTTTCTTCTTTTATCTGAAAAATGATGTACATGTATATTATGGCAGGTCTTTGTGTGAAGAATGAGATTGAAAAATAGTTTGACGACATCAACAAAAATTTTATTTCTAACTCTGAAAATTGAACAACTTGGTTTGGTTTGTATCAGTAATGAAACCAACTAAGTTATATGTGGCTTTCAGTTTTCCTCTTCTATTACAGATATTTTCATTGCCACGTGTATTTAACTTATTTAGAGGACTGGGGCTGCGACACCTTATTGTCGTCAATGATAAAAATGTGGTAAGAAGTCTCAATTGTAATGAATTGGAAAAAGAAAATGTATGTAAACACCATTTACATAATTTGTACCATTGAAGAGAATCTAATCATAAATTATTCTTACAGTTGAGTATAATCAAAATTGATAGATATATGTGTAGTACCAATGCATCGCTTAATTATTGTTAGGTCTAGCTTATCTTGATATGAAAATGTTTTAAAAATTTGTAATATGCATCATTTTACTAATGTTTGGATATCCTTGTGTTTTCAGCCAATAGGAATGGTGACAAGAAAAGACTTAGCTAAATTTAGAGTCGGTTCAAAACGCGGAATTGTAAAAATAGAACACTTGAACATCGAAGACAAATAAACGGTGATTCAGGAAATACAGAATTACAGATTGCTTACAGCAGCTTACATGTTATATATATAGTACGCAGTCAACCATTCCTGTGACGAGGCAGGTTAAAAAGTTCGTCACATTGTGATATCCGTGGTTTGTTTCAACATAAGGTGCATACTTTTGTTTTGTATTTGTTGTTTGATACATGTACATGCACTACTGTAGTACCACATATGTTGTCCACTTGTTTTGTTTATCATCAAGTAATTTTGTTGTTTACTGATACAGATATCATTTTCAGCTATTGAAAATAGACTTCTAGTAAACCTATACATTAACCTTTACATAAATGTCAGGGTTAGGAACTGTGATGGTGAACATGTTTTAAATTCTTCATTATTTTCTCTCTGACTGCTCTGGGTTGGGGCTGTGATGGTGAACATGTTTTAAATTCTTCATTATTTTCTCTCTGACTGCTCTTGGTTGGTGACTGTGGTGTTGAGCATATTAATTATTAGTCATTTTCTCTCTGACTGCTCTGGGTTGAACATCAGCAATTTTAGCAAGCTGAATTTGACAGTCCCAAAGAGATGATCTCAGTATTTCTTGTTACAAATACATGTGCATGTGTTTTGCTTCGCTGACTTGACGTTACCTCCCAAGCCTAACCTTACTTAGGGATTCCAAGTATCAAGTACTGGCTATATAATTGACTGGTACATTTATAATATGGGGTTTGAATTAATTTTATTGTGATATAGAGAAGCAATTTAGCTTTGTTCAAGAAATGTTTTTCTGTGGTTGAAATAGCCATGACTTAATACAAGTATCCTTAAGGATATAATTTATTTTGCATGTTGTATTATTTATTACACTGTAACAGATTTGTAACCAGGAAAATGTTGACACTTTATCTAGATTTATTTTCAGCAAGGGTAGTCCCTCTATGAGGATGTTTTTCTGACAAGAGGGTAGAATTGTTATGACGTCTACATTGTACACATACATGTAACTGTCACAGTGGTAAAATGTTTATTCTTTGCATATTGAAAGAATTTTTAAACAAGAGTTTGTTATTGAATTAAAGAACGTGTATATTCTGACATAATATTGTTATCAGGGTATGATTTACGATAATTATCATGACATATAATATGCAAATACATGACGTACATGTATGATTGTTTTTACACGCTCGGCACATGGTACATGTATTTATTGTTACCGTTTAAACATTGTTGATTTTTCCATTGTTGAACAAATTGTATCGTATACTTTTATTATGTATGTTCATGTAAGTTGTTGAAGCTTCAATAAGTATTCCAGTTTCTTTCCTTTTGAATAAATTATCTATTCATTTATTTTCTGAAAAAAAAAAATGAAAAAAGTAAAAATTATTACTTGTATAAATTACTGAAATGAAATAACAAAGTGAACAAAAACTACATGTGAATTGCATCAAAGACTAATTCTACAATAAAATGGGCAAAGTCATCATACAACTGTAATTCAGAAAAAAACGTTTTTTTTTTTTTTGTTTCCTTTTATTTTTTGTATAAATGAGGTTTCATCTTTTGTCTGCCCTATAAAATTCAAAGTATGTCCCTTGATACACATGGATATTAGGTGAAACATTTCATGTGTCTGTATATTGATCACATGTACTTGTCATTGAAGGCAAGAAACTTCTCGTTGCAAAATCATGTTATGTCAATAGCCGTTACATGTACTTTCCTCGTTTTGTGTGTCTCTGTGTGTGTTTAAAAATAGGGGTGTGAAAAGGGATAAGGTACTACAAGTTCAGGTTGAGTACACTATTATAAATGTTTTATATTACGTTTTATTGTCTCCTATTTACAACCATTTATGTGATATGAGAAAAGCTTTATGAAAGCATTAAGCCGTTGTTGATTTTATTGTCAATTTTTACACAATAAACCCAAAAGCATTCCACCTATGAATTCCCACCTTTGTCGTTTTTCATGTACATTTAATTTTAAGTCCTTTCATGTACGTTTAAGTCCTGTGCCATTTTGTTGCTTTGTTTTACTATTGACCTTATCATTTTCAATATTACTTGACCTTGTCACTTTCCATATTATAATCTATGCTGTGCATTTTTATTTAGTTAAAAGCTTTTAAGTTGAAAATTCCTGACATTTAAAATGAATACACATTATAGAGATAGAATAGGATATGTTAATCTTCTAGACCAATTAAAAATGTCAAATTACAATTTCAGAGGTTGATGTAGCATTGTTCATTTCATCTTTACGTGAGTGTGTGTGTGTATAATGTTACATTCTACATCACCAACCAATTTTCGAAATTCAGAGGAAACATAGACTTTTGTTTCAGGTGTTTGTAAAGTTTGTTCATTCAGCCGTGACCAAGTCACAATCCATGACATTTTTTGTCAATCAGAGTATTTTTAAGCATTGTGTACTTTTGTACGTGTATGTATCGTTAATTTACACTGATATATACAAACTATGCAGGTTAATTTATTACATGTACGTTCATTGCAACCACCGTGTCAAAAATTTGATTTCTGTATTGCCAGCAGGTTAATTGTAGTATTGGAAAGGTATCATTTTGATCAGTAACTTAAATTTGATAGCTTTCCAGTTTTGTCACAGCAAAACTTGTTTATGTAGGCTTTACATATATTTCTTGAATATTTTGAAAACAATTTGGCATAATGCATATTGGTGTAAGGTAATTTGGTATCGAACTTAATTTATGATCTGTAGCAACTTTGTAATCCATTCAAATTCATGTTTTCTCTTCTAGTCCTTCAATTGATTTCTTATTTCATCTTTTTTTTATTATGATAGTAGACTTATTACATACATGAATGAAATACATGTAAATAAGGTCATGAAGGTTAAAATTTTGTTTTTGAATTTATTTTTGTTCCCTGCCAAAAAAAGTTACGTTCATTTAATCCTTTTCCATACCACAGAAGTGAAAGTTGAATTTTTCATTAAAAACTTTTTCTTTTCATACAAATCCTTTATTTATTGCCCCATATTGTATTGAGTTTTCAATTCAGTTACTTCACTTTGTGGAATTATTACCCACGGTGACAGTATCTAACACAAAGAACTTGGAATACAATGTTAAACACGAAAAAAAAATTAGTCTTTCCTGAATAAGTTGAATAAACTTTTAAATTTTGTTCAGTAGATTTGTTTACATTTTTCCTGGCATTTTGGTGAAAGTTTTGTTGTGTTTTAAGTAGGTTTGTTTAATAAGGCGATAGAAATTATACCTTACCAAAGTTTTATCATTATTTTTAGAAAAATAAAAACAATGAAAACACTTTATTTCTGTGTTGTTTTATTATTCAAAAGACAACATAAATACATCATGGCTTACATGGACCATTTATCATTATCCCCTCGCAACATACATGTAGTTGCAGGGGGATATAGTAACGCCGCCGTTTGTGTGTAAGTGTGTACGTCATACTTTGTATACAGCCTAGAGGACACAGATTTTATCAGATCTTGACCAAACTTCATACACTTATTCTTTATGACAAGAGGAAGAACCCTATTGATTTTCAAGGTCAAATGTCAAGGTCAAATTGGAAATGGCTAAAATCTTTGTATACAGCCTAGAGGACGCAGTTTTGATCGAATCTTTACCAAACTTCATACACTTATTCCTTATGACAAGAGGAAAAATCCTATTGATTTTCAAGGTCATAGGTCAAAGGTCAAGATCACAGATTGGAAATGGCTAAAATGCTTGTACACAGCCTAAAGGACAGTTTTGATCGAATCTTTACCAAACTTCATACACTTATTCCTTATGACAAGAGGAAGAACCCCATTGATTTTCAAGGTCAAAGGTTAAGGTCACAGATAGGAAATGGCTAAAATCCTTGTATACAGCCTAGAGGGCTCAATTTTGATTGGATCTTGACCAAACTTCAGACATTTATTCCTTATGACAAGAATAAGAACCCTATTGATTTTCAAGGTTATAGGTAAAAGGTCAAGGTCACAGATTGGAAATGGCTAAAATCCTTGTATACAGCATGTCACACTTTGTATACAGCCTAGTGGACACATTTTTGATGGGATCTTTACCAAACTTTCCTTATGGCAAGAGGAAGAACCTTATTGATTTTCAAGGTCATAGCTCAATGGTTAAGGTCACAAATTCAGTAATGTTGAAAACTTTTAAGGCATGCCAGTGATTTTGAAAATGTTGCAAGTCCAAATAAAGAATTTTGTAGCAAAACCTTAAACTATTTGCCAGTCGGAATGAAAGTTTGCCTGTAAAATCCTTTGGACTGGCACTTTTCAGCATCACTGCAGATTGGATATGGCTAAAATCCTTGTATACAGCCTAGAGGACTCAGTTTTGATTGGATCTTTACCAAACTTCATACACTTATTCCTTATGGAAAGAGAAAGAACCTTATAGATTTTCAAGGTCAAAGGTCAAGGTCACAGATAGGAAATGGCTAAAATCCTCGTATACAGTCTACAGGACTCAGTTTTGATCGGATCTTGACTAATCATCATACACTTATTCCTTGACAAGAGGAAGAACCCTACTGATCTTCAAGGTTATAGGTCAAGATTACAGAATGGAAATAATTAAAATCCTTGTATACAACCTAGAGGATGCACTTTTGATTGGATCTTCTCTAAACTTCATCCACTTCTTGCTCATGACAGAAGGAAGAGTCCTATTGATTTTCTAGGTCACAGTTCAAGGTCACAAATTGAAAATGCCAATGAAGTTAAAATCCTTGTACATTGTATACAGCCCGAGTGAGTACATTGATTTACATGCCATGCGAGGGGATGCTACGCTTTGCGTTGCCTAGCTTTTATTAATACTTCATTCAAACTGGATACCTTATATATTGATCAATGATGCCCATGCATGGGTCAGAGCTGTCCCAGGCTTTCTACTCTACCTTAATGAAAAAGTAGGAAAAAAGTAGGAGTAGTCAATGAAAAAAAGTAGGAGAAAAATGGGAAAAAGTAGGAATCGAAAGGGGGAAGTAGGAAATTTTCCATCACTTTTAGCGACAATTTTCAGTTAGTATGACACACAAATCACAGTAAGCAATGATTGTAGACTGGTAATGTTCATCTTTGAAGAATCACAGAGAGATATAAAGGCAAATTGATTTTCCATGTAAACTATACAGGATGGGCGAGCGAAGCGAGCCTGAAATTTTTCAAAAACTTTGAATCAGATGTCAATGACAAGTGAAGCAAGTAATTTTTTACTTTTGAGATGAAAAAGTAGGAATAGTAGGAGGTTTTGAAGAAAAAGTAGGAAAAAATAGGATCAAAATAAAAAAGTAGGAAAAGTAGTCAATAGTAGGAAAAAGTAGAACAGTAGAAAGCCTGCTGTCCGATAATTCCAATTTTTCCTATAAAAGATATAGGAACCTATAACAGTCCTATATTTAAGAAATTTGTCCTATAAATCCTATATTTTGGCCTCAAATGTCTGAAAAATTGTTTTTCCAATTCATTTGCTGTTTCCTCTTTAACTTGATCATGTGCAACAATTCCTGACATCAATATGGTAAGAAAAATTATGGCTCGCTTTGCAAGTGACCTTTCCTATCTTATACTAATCATACCATGAAATTTTTTTAGTTCTTTACATCCATATAAAGTCAAGAAGGGCTATTCTCTCAATGCCTTTCCAACTCAAACTTGAATGTTCGAAATGTCCTATAATTATCCAATTTTTCTCAAAAGATTCCTATATTTGTCCTTTATATCCACACACTATATACCTATAATTTGAGTAGAGGAAGTCGCCATGACCCATGCCAAACTCCATAGTTTCACCCTTGAGCCAACTAATCTTTATTCCACTCTTACTGCGTGTTCAATTTCCACCAAACTTGATCTGGCGATACTTGGATTCATACATCACACATCCCAAATGCCTACATGTAGCAAAATTTGACCTAATGACCTTGACTAAATACATTAAATGTTAATGGATGCTACATTAAATGATCTGCCAATTTTGCTTGCTTCTGATACATGTAATTTGTCGAGTTGACCTCAAATGCAGTCTAGTTGGGTTTTTGCTGTTGACCAATCGGTAACAACATAGCATTTTTGCAGATCTCTTTCACCAAAAATCATTCCAAGAAATGCGTGTGTCGCCTGCGAAACATAGCGACACTCAGGAATCACTCTTATAGGGCGACATCCAAGTGTGACAGACAGACGGACAAAGGCGACAATAAAATCACATTTCACCTACAAAGTACGAAGAAATGGCAGCAGACTGCAACAAAGGTTCCTGATTTCATATTGACTTTTCAATTTGGTCCGTGTTAAAAATGACTAAGCAGACTTGGTTCTGTAATGGTTATTTGAATCAAGTCAATTATATCAAAGGTGATGCACAAACAAATGTATGCAGTATTTATTTTTATTTTCATTCTTAAGAGTACAATTGAAAATTCCATCATCATAAATGTATCATGTATTTAAGGCACTACATTGTTATAACCAAAAACTTAATCTTATAACAGGACTGAACACAATAGGATAATGAACATCTCCTTATGTACATGTAGCTAGGTTAGCTTGGTCTGTATAATGGTTGAACACAGTCAGGTGGCACCTAGATCAAGTGAACAGATTCTATTTTCATACATGTAATGTTAACATGTACATTTTACATGTACTTTTCACAGAAAACATGCATAGCAGTGGTAGATTTACATATATATAGGTGTACATGTATTTATAAAAGTCAATCTATACAAGGGTGTACACAAGGGTTTGCAATATTGATTAACAAGTAAACAATTACAATTTCACATTTCGATCTTTCTAGCAAAGCAATTACGCTATTAATTCACATACATGTACATGTAGTTAGTGTTATATTCTATGTATAACAAAGCACAATGATGGTACATATAGTATAGTAGCACTTCCTGATTCCAGTATTTACATTATACCAATTTGTTGCATTTACAGTTTTATATTGAGTTAAATATACAACATATGTTCATTTCATATATTCAGAGACAATTTTCAATACTATCTACATGTAACATTACACATAAAGTCACATTAGAAATGTAGTTTTGCAAATTTGCCAAGCTTTTTGTTGGCTCTCTATTTTTTCCCCGTATTTTGTTCTTTTTTTCGTTTTTTCCCTTTTTTGCAGCCAGTACAATCCATGAGGCATATTTACTGACAGAGACGTATGAGTTTGTTTTCTTTTTTCGTTTTTTCCCTTTTTTGCAGCCAGTACGATCCATGAGGCACGTTTACTGACAGAGACGAATGAGTTTGTTGGTGACAATCAGGAAATCTTCCTCCTGTAATTCCTTCAATGCGTCGTCAAACATGTCTTTAGTAACGGCCTGTAACAAAAGAAATTTTTAAAGATAAAATCCACAAAATCTGGAGTTTCAAAGACAAAGAAAGTATCTACCGAACATCTAAACATGTCAAAGCCATTATATAAGTTGTCGGACTAAACAAAGAGTTTGAAACTTTTTAAAATTGTGATTAAACAGTTAAACAGATGACTTATTCCGAGGAAACATTTTAAAAGAATTAGGCAAGTTTGGACTTAAGAATCCAGAGTCCAGGATAAGAAATATGCCCTAATGTTGACCATCCCCTTATAAAATTTTTCTATAACTTTTTATTCAATAGGAATTAAAATATACATGTAAAAGCGCATGTCTCAGAGATATACTTACAAAGTCTGACTGTTCCTTGAAATCTTCATACAGTTTTTGATGTTTGAGTGTAGAGATTTTGCCTTTGTCTTGAATCAGTTTCTTCAGGGATTGTGTCACCTCAGCTTTACGTTTCCTGGCCGCTCCACTTATACCCGTTGTGAGAATCGTTACGTCTATTTTACCGGTGGATGGATCGACAGCCGCCTGCTTCAGAGCTTCTCTGTACAATCTAGATTTGATAAAAATAATCATTTAACTGCAGAAGGGCATAAGTTTAACTACAGCTGGTATTTTGATTAATATACATGTAGAATTCTTCTATTAAGTTGGTCACGCTTCATGGTGTTTTTAATTGTGATATAAAAATAAAATTTGGATAGAAAAGAATGAAACATTGCCAAAACATACATGTATATAAGCTTGGATATTAGAGGCCCTTATTCAAGTCTGAATGAGGATTATGGTACCATATTTGTAAGCCAAACAAAATCTTTTAAGTAATTCCTTTATTCCCATGAACCTTGATTCTTTCACAAAACCCACCTATTAGCTTCTTCCACATCAGCTATCTCCACGACATCAGAGAGCCTCATTCTGGCATGGGCCTCAGCCAATCGTATTAGAGATTCCAGTTGTCGTGGATATGCAGACACCTGACCTCGTCCACTTCCTACTTTTCTCATGTTGACGTAAGATTCTATAAAAGACTGTCCAGCTTCTTCGCTGATTTTTGGATGAACATATTTCTTGGCGTACGTTAAATAATCTTTCAAAATACTCATGTCCTGTAAAACAAAGATTAACATTAAAAAAATTAGCCCATTTGAATTTAATGTTAATGTTAAAAGTTCATCGCAAATTGTCAAAATAATTATTGGTATCTGTCAAGATATGAGTGAAATATAAGTCTTGCCCAATTTAACATTTTGTACACTCAAAAGTATTGGTTATTTTGTTTCACCTGTTTCATCTGTCCATGAGATCTTCAGTTTATGCTCAATTTTTTGAAGAAGAACTAGTGAGAATTAAATATCTTGGATATAATGATTTAAGTGCATTAAAGACTTTTCTCTGTGTGTCTTTTTCTTTGCATACTGAATTATAATGCCTACAGACAGAACAGAAGGACAAACGAACAGCCTTAAATAATAATTCATACCAAGAATTCCTCCTCTTCATCTTCCTGTGTCCTAAAGTACAGAGATACTAAATGTCCGGCGAGTCGACGGTCAAATATCTCATCCTGAGGATCCAAGATCAGGAAAATCAAATCAAACCTGAAATGAAAGATCAAGAATTACAAAGTTGGAAGCTTTCTCCTTTTAGAGGGAAATAACCTGTTTTTCCCATCATCTTTGGTCAGACTTTCTACAATACTCAAATACCCGACTAATCAAACTGACACCTTGAACTGTGCACCCCACTTCTAGTAAATATAATGTAGATGCATGTATACGTAAGTTGTAGATTATAACATGAAAAGATGAATATCATTGAGCAGTACAAAGGAAAACATTAGCAACGGTGATCAGCTGTAACATTTAGTAGAGTTCCTTCTAAAACTTGACAAGTATTCCATCCATCTACATACACATCATACATATGACTACTTACCTTGACAACAGTGTATGTGGTAGTTGTATATTTTCTGTGATTGTACGGTTTTTGTTCCACTGAGACTCGACAGGGTTGGCAGCAGCTAAGATGGACGTCCTGGCATTAAGAGAACAGATAATACCAGCCTTGGCTATCGACAGTGTTTGTTGCTCCTGGAATAGTTGCAAGATGACATGCACAAGTTTTCTATAGTCAGAATCTATAATATCAAAACCTACATTCGGGAATACTTGGTACTAAGTCCCTTCACAACTTAGCTAAACTACCACAGATACATTTCAAAATTGTCATATTTGTATAATCGCATTGGTCTAGAAAAATACAAATAGAAAATTTTTCCCGAGATTTTATGGCTTTGAATCTATGTTTATTAAAGATATAGTTAGTTTTTCAACTTCATTTAGGAATATCAGAAAGAATGGTGATTACTAGCTTTACTCAAATAAAGTACTTATCCAACATGCCTGTGCAAAAACCTATGATGTGCTTTACAAATGCTCCAAGTCGACAATTACATAGCCTAACTTTACATATGAATGTATATATAGTATTACCATGACTTCATGTAGTACAGATCTTGTGCTATCATTCATCTTATCAAACTCATCTATACAACAAACACCATTGTCACTAAGCACCAACGCTCCTCTGAAAATGCAAAATCTTCATGTAAAGTTGTGTTCAATTTGAAGTTCAACATCACATCCAGAAGCTCGTCTTTTATTAACGGCAAAACAATGCATTAGCGTGAATACAAAACAGGTTGGAAATGAGATCAAACTGACTCTTCCAAAAAAACACTTCCTATGATAAATGTGATAAAATACAAGCCACACAAAACGTAGCATACCCTTGGATGGCAATAAAAATTCTAATATTTATATTTATCCAATCAGCTTGAACAAGTTTTTCTGATATAGCCAATTGTGACATTAACCTTTGACCATGAAAATCTATATCAATTAAACAACTACATGTAAGTTGCACTAGGGGATAATTATACTGACAAATACATACATCATAACAAACACAATGTACTTACGTTTGTAAGACAAGTTGTCGAGTCTCTGGGTCTTTAGTGACATAAGCTGTCAGACCCACGGCACTCGACCCCTTCCCTGACGTATACTGCCCCCTCGGCACAAGGTTATGTACATATTGTAGTAACTGTGATTTACTGGTACCTGGATCACCACACAGTAAAATGTTCATCTCAGATCTGTACAAAAGAAATTTGTATAATACATGTAGTTAAAATTATGCAACCAAATTTTTAGGGCTGCAAAGACACACTATTTATGCTCACAATACGATAAGTATCACGATATTTGCTTTTAATACAATTCTTATCTTAATTCTTTTGATTTTTCAGCTGAAAACTGAAATCATACTTAAGAAAGGGCTTTGGACACTTTTTAAATACATGTACATATAGTATTTGCAAGTCGCAGAAATAAGGCATCCCCTTATCAAATTTTCTCTGCTTCCATAAGATAATTTTATAACTAGTTAATATCATTGCACAATTCAGTATCTTTCTCTTTGCTTTAATTTCCCTATTCTAGCAAAAATTTGCAAAATTCTCAATTTGATAGCCAAGCCTTGTTACCAAAGAGAGAAAAAAGCCCCAATATTTGTAACAATATTCCAGAATTGTTTACCTGAATTTTCCTCTACCAGAGTTGGTAAAGTCTTTCCTACATCCACCAAATAATTGTAATAATATACCCTTTTTGATGTCTTCATTTTCATAAATACTTGGAGCTGAAAAAGTTTTACATCTGTTACAACGTGCAATAAATATTGTACAAGTTACTGGTTACTTCTGAAGGCAATTCTTCATAAAAATCTTTTAAGATAGTGATGTTCATGTACCTCTTTTAAAAGAATTTTTAAAGGTAAAAAATGTGAAATTAGGCAAAATACCTCAATGTAATTTGGAATAATTACCTATTGCTCTAGCCAATCTTTCATAGATATCCGGCTTCTTGGAGAGGTCCTTTATTATTTTCATTCTCTCAGCATTTATCGTTATTTCTTTCCCATCTCCTTCCTCTTCTTCTACTTCCCTCAAACGTTTAGTATCGACTTTCCTGAAGTGGACGACGTCTATATGCGTCTTGTACACAGACTTGACATTTCTCATTTTGGGGTTAACACGTAGTGGTGTAGCTCTGTATATACCAGTAATTGTGACACGATCTCCCGGCTGTACTTTATCTACAAGATCGTTGTGGGCATATAATATCACAGTGTGGGGCGTCTGACCTGGGGGCATATCCTCTGAAAAACGACACATGGAATGTTATCAATAAACACAAAGTCTTTGCAAGTGACCAAGAATCAGTCAATATGGTTTTGCATAAATAACATACTTCATAAAGCTACGTACATTATGGTTTCTTAAAATATCATAAATGAAGTTATTTTAGAGGAGTTTACATTTTTAATAGAACTACTTAATAATATACAGTTAAAGTATACTACTGAGGGAGTTAGCACAATTCTGGTTTCCCAAGACTAGATCTATTTCCCAAGGCGAAGCTGACACTCGGGCCTTCCAAAAGCAACACTATGAGAGAATAGTTCCCACATAAACAGACATTAATAGGTAAAGAGACCATACAAGTGATAATGTAACATTACCTGGAGACTCCTGGAGTTTGATCATCTGTTTATCTGTGAAGTGAGATCTGTTGTGAACGAGGGCAAACGAATGGTTGGTGTTACAGTTTGTACACAGCGTGGGCTCTGCGATCCTACCACGATCGATTTCCACCACCACAGTGTTAGAGCAGACATAACACTTGAAGAAAGCCTCTCTCATCTCAGGGATCAAGGTGCTCGTTCTTATAACCATTCCTCCCACTGTGATTAACTGATCAATATCTGTAATGGTAAACAACAAGTTTACATCTTAACTACAGTTGATGATTTGATAGTATCAGAAGTCAGAGTGATTTAAATGTCGTCCTAAAACTTTTTAGCTTAGTATTTTAAAGTTCGAAACTTTTGTGATCATGTCATTATAGTGTAAAAACATTTAGGCCAGAGGTCATAGTTACATGTATGTTATTATTATGGGAAAAATCTTGTGGACACAATGGAAGAAAACTAATACACACAAGAGAAGATTGTAACTTGCACATGCGTTAAGTTTACGTTTCATGGTCAAGAACCAACAAGACGAACGAGAAGAGTTATAAATAAGCTTAATCTCCATCCTTATTATGATTGTAATATTGTTGCTTCAATATGTATTGAAACAAATATTGTTGCAACTATAGATTGTTCACCGTACCTTCAGGGTTCAGAGATCGCATATTCTTTGTTCTGTCGGCATTAAATGGTCGTACTTGGATCTGATGTTCTAGAGCTGAGTCTGGGTATTTCTCAAAGAACATTTCATTAACAGCCATATCAAATGTAGGAATGACTTCCTGGGGATAATTAACGAGCTGTCGGTATAAATCAGAATCAAATTCCTTCAGATGCTCACAGTTGATGTTAAGGAACGGCTCTCCAATCAAACTTATCTAAATGAAAGAAAAGATGAATGATTACATCAAATATATCAAATGATATCCTTATAAGTCATGTAACATATGGATTCTACTAACATTAAATTATAATATCAACATGCATCTGCACTTAAAGAAATATCCAAACATAATGTAAAGAAATATCGAAACAAACAATAGATATATGACAATTACATATATGTGTAACTTATTTGACTAAAGATTGTCAAGTATGTATTTTATGAGAAACTGCAGTTTTCCGATTCATTGTAATATCACATCCTGCTACAAGAGGTGTAGTAATGATTAGTAAGAGTATGATTAGAATTCTACAACAAAAGAATGAGTTCTTTAACCTCTTCCAGCCTTTGAAGATAATAAGGTTCGTTTATGTCCATCCCCTCAAACTGTTCATCATCGGCTACCGTCCTGTCAATATATTTACTGATGAATCTACAGAACTTCTCCTTACAGTGACTGACCACTACATCTGTACCCCAGATGACCAGTTGTGGACCGGCATTAGGATCCGACGTTATCTCGCTGGTCATTCTGGTCGGCTCCTGAAAACATTATGAAGGAATAGTAATTCTATATCAGAAACATTTCTGTGGTACGGAATGCGAGGCTCTTAATATCAACATATGTATCACTTATATTCCAAAATATCATTAAGCTCACGCTGGGGTCAGATCCTCCTATGGTCACTTGTCTCATCTTCCTATCACTCCGGATGTCAGGTCGGGATCTGATAGGCGTGGCTCCTGTCCCAGGGGTCATTGGTCCTCCTGTCCTAGAGCCAGGTGTACCGTAGTTTAGAGGTGAGCTTAAATCTATCTCACTGGTTGGTGCTGAAAGAACATTGTGATTCAAATGCTAATTTTAACTCAATATCTAAAAAATCATAAATGCTTTCAAACGGACCTCACAACATAATGTCCTTTTTAAAAATTCTGTGTTTTAGCAGTTCAATTAATTTTCCTACATGGTGTATCTTCTCATTATTACATTAAAATCATCGCTTACCACCAGTTCTTGACTGAGGAGGACTCGAGAACAAAGATGTCTCGTTCTCATGCCTGGAGGGAGGGGATGAAGGTAGGGGGGCCAGGTCACCACCCGGGGATGTGTCCACCCTCCTTCCTTTATGAGGTGGAGATGAAGTCTCATCTTTAGATCCTCTTGTCTTCCGTGCACTGCTCCGTGTTGATGAAGCTGGAAAGAAATCAAATTTAAAGTCTTTTAGAATACTGACTATATAAATATCTTACAGATATGAAATTTCTTACAGAAATCAAATATTCCAGTTATCACAACAACTCACTGGTAGAAACTAGTAGAAATTGTTTTTGGGTCAGCGAAATTCCACAGTGAAGGTGGATAATCCAAAAACACCATTCTACACATTAACAGATTTACAAACTTACGGGTGGACGCTCCAGATCTTGTACTTCTTCTTGAAGCTGAAAAAAGAAACAGAATTTATAGAAATCATATGAATTTAATCCATAAAAAGTTGCTTACGTTTATTGTATTTATAAAAGATGTGTATTACTATATAGCAAGAGTAGTTTTGAATTGGACACAGGTAGGGGGGTTGGGTTATTTTCTTAATATACCGAAAGACTTAGCAAGATGGCTGGGATATGATGCTACAGGAGTATGCTATGTCAGAGTTTACATGAAGTATAAATTAAATCAATGAATGTTTTCTAAAAATTCAGACTTTCATGAAATTCCACACTGAAATTGGAATCCAAGATGTAGCTTAATCCAGCTGGTATAGTCAGACTGAACTGTAGTAGAGAGACATTTATAACCTGGTTAGGCCACTTACTAGATCTTTGGCATTAAACTTTCACCTGTACGTCACTAATACAATACAAGTGACTACACTGACAAATGGTCAAACTACCTTGTACACCAAGTAATTACAAATCGGTTGCTGATTGACCCTGGACTTGGACAGATGTTCCTATAATTTGAGGTTTAGTGACTCAGGCACGTGGTGACATTGTTAAGTTACGTACTGTAGGTAATTTTGCATAATACAGGTTGGAAAAAAGTACCGATCAAGCTAATATACCTCGATCAAGCTAATGTACCATGATCGGGCTAATCAATCTGATTTCTTTATACAGTGTTTATTCAGAAAAAACTTTTTTTTCTCCAAATCGTATTCAGTTGCAAAATCACACAAGCTTTAAGATTAAGAAACAATATTTATAAAGCAACAAAACTTTAAAGATTAAGAGAAATTTCACCCAATATATTTAGGAAAATGGAGGTATATTTTCTTAGAAACCATTCACTTTATGCGTATGTTTCTTTTTTAAACATTTATACTTCTTTTATAAGGATCTGATGTGATTTTGCATAAAAGAACGATTTTTAGAATGTTTTAATTTTTGACTACAGAAAATACTGAAATTAATTAGCCCAATCAAGGTATATTAGCCCAATCAAGGTATATTAGCTCGATCAAGATATCTTATTCCCCACCTAATACGTATATAAACTTCACAACCAGAACTATTAGAAGAAGTTCTCCCCAACCTGACAAAATACTGAATCAGGTTTTACAAAGTACTACTAAGAAAGGGAACCAACTTCCAATTTATTATTTAGTCAACGATTCCCTGGTCTTGATTATGATCTGTATCTGAAGGGTACATCACAGCAGTCAAATTAGACTCTTATGTGATGGGTGGCGGGCGATTTGATTTGATTTTAAAAAATCCCCCCTAAAGATTAAACCAAGGTAAAAATCGCTATATTTTCCTCCTCTTCCCGAGAGACCAACCTGGCAACCGTGGCGGCGCAGAGGCTCTAGTCCTCAACCAGTATAGCTCCCCCGGGTTAGAATGTCGACTAAACAATTTTGCAGTTGATTCCCTTTCCACAATACACGCACAAAACAGAATCGGTACAGTACGAGCTGTAGACTGAATATTCCAGTCTCTTGGCTGCCTTTACAAGAGACTGAATCCAACTATGGTTGCTATATATATACAGAGTTGCCCAACAATTTCTTTATATATAACTGTAAGACCTAACATAAATACTGATTTTTTTGCAGAAGGCACTTAAGTTCACATTTAAACTAACTGTTGATACCCATCTTGTATTTTTTTTTTCATTTCTGAGTGGTTGGTTCTCTGAACTTTCAGTTTGTGTGTTCGGTGAGGTGGGGAGTTAAAAATTTGCAAAAATGCAATAACCAAAGTGAGAAAAAGCGCAAGGTGGGCATGGTGGGTAGCATATCAATTAGTTTAATGTAAACTTCAGTGCCAGTTTTGCATGTTCTGCAAGAAAAATCAATATTTAAAGTCATATTAGAACATATGAGATAATACTTTTACCTAAAACTTTCCCTAAAAATAAACCATAATACGTCAAAAAGTTTTCAGCTCTTACCGCACACATGCGTAAATCAGTTTTGAAGTTGCTATTTTTAGCCATTTACAGAAACCCAGATTCTATAAATGATCACTTCCGGTAAATATGATAGAGAGACTTATGACGTAGAAAGTTGTACATGAAAGACGAAAGTAGTGTACATGTAAACAATGCAATGTACTGTTGAGGTATTGAAGCTGAGTTCGCATTTAATTTGCTCAGTTTCACATCTTTTGATAATTTCTTGATCATGTCGAGTATTAATGTGTCGAGTAATATGTAAATGTTTAATGTTAGTCATTTTCATGCGACCAAGCATCTGTCCATGAGAAAAAAAAAGGGGGGGGAGAGGGGGAAAGGGTCTTGGGATGGACGATTTCACACATGATATCACATCATATTTTCTGTCTGTCCTATTTTACTATTTGTTCTAAACACGCAGAATTTGAAACTATGGTTGAATATACAGCCCGACCTGTTTCAAACGCAAATGGGGGTTTGGGGGGGGGGGGGGTTAACTTGGGATGCGTGCGACTGGAGTTTCAGACCGGGAGGCCCCCTGCCCATCCTTTTATTGAGCTTAGTGTACAACATAGTATTACCTATATTCACATTGTCACATACATTCACTTTAATGAAAAATGACAGATAGAGATATCTTTGACATAGACGGATTCAGGAATCTAAAATAGGGAGGGCGGATCGCAGTGAACATTGAAAACAATCTTTCGGAGAAGCGTAGGAAGGGGGTGAGGGGTATAATGACTAAAACAAAACGTTATTAATTTATTTTTACATATATTTTTTTGAATTCATCTTTATAAATAATTATTTCAAAATTCACCTGCATTGGTGCAAGGGATATAGGGTAGACCTTATTTCACGAGCTCCCCAGTGGGTAAAACACTCAATAAATTTAAATGTTATTCTGAGGCTCCAAGTCAATGTCACAGAATCTATTTTAATTAAAATAAGGATCAAATTTTATTCTATCAATATATATGGTCACAGTTTTAGGGATTAACAACGAAAAACGATTGGACATTATTCTTTTTTTTCTAAATCATTTAGTTATGGCCACAGCTAGCGATTTTTATGGAATAACATAATAATAAAAGAACGAAGCAATAAATTTATACTGATCTGAAAACACTTTTGAAATACGTTTTCATGAGAGGCAATTGATGAGAAAAAAGATTGGATGATCTCTCTCTCTCTCAACGACTCAAAACGGACAACTGTGTGTGTGTGTGTGGGGGGGGGGGGGGGGGGGGTTTCCCGCAAACCACGATCTAATATTTGGCAAGTGCTAGATCCATAATTCCATATGTAGATACAAAATCTATCAAAAATATTGGCCAGCACGATTATTTTTCTTAATCAGAATATAAATTATGTCAAACTTCTGTCCTAAATCTACAGGTGATCGCCAGTCATGAGCATGTTTAGAAATGGTGCCCCTTTATTTATTTTTATTTATTTATTTTTTTGCTCAATAAATAAAAAACTATGTTTTAGATATTGATTGTTTTATTCTTGAAATGGTAACCACATGTGTACACACAAGTGCGTGTATAGGCAATCACTTTGTCGTGTACAACTTCTGACATCATTTACTGAGACCCTTGAAGAATACAGTTGATCCCGAAAATTTATTGGGAAAATTGACAAAAATGTTGATTTCTTCTAAAACCAGGAATTTTTTTCTGTGGTTACAGCATGAAAAATTTCATTTTTAAAGAGCTAATGCTATATACTATTTTCACAGATGTTCTAATAGCACTTTAAGGTCTAAAATGTGGAGAAGTTATCGTTGGGCGATGGATTTGTTAGACTTCGCCCTGTATTTACCATGTGGGATTCAGTCTTTTGTAACTGCAGCAAAGAGACTGGAATATTCTCCCACATGAGACTGAGAACTCTCAAATTGTCATCAGGTCGGGGAAACGGCAAATCTAGCTATTTAAGCTAGATCTAGCTTTTAAAGCTCGTTCTAGCTTTAAAATGGACCAAATTGAGCAGTTTTATTTAGAATGTGTGAAAACGAAGACGTTGCGCACTTGCGCCTCGACGGATATCGTAATGTTTACGTACGAAAACGAACATTGGATCTTAAAATCGGAAACTCAGCGTTGCATTTACGAGTGCAGCTGCACATGTGCATTCAAGGAAAAGGTAAATATTCACTTGTTTACACCTTAAATGACTTACCTTTGTAGATTTAATGTCCTATTTATTTTAAAGAATGTTTTTAACTTGCAAATCCGCCATTTTTAATTTACAGATCTAATTGGATTCACTGTTTGCAAGAGAAAAGATCAACTAGCAGACGGATATGCATTATTCCGGTATTAAAGTAGGATGTTGATCCCGTTTTTGCATTTAAATTAAATCTTTTAAAAATTGATTTTTTTCATTTTATTTTCATGTTTTGAACAATTACATGTAAGTTATATATAACAAAAACAAAATATGGATTTAAAAACGAAATTATCAAATTTTTAAAAGCATTTGTATCAGGTGAAATATGTCTTCGACGATCCTACTTTTATACCGGAATAATGCATATCCGTCTGCTAGTTGATCTTTTCTCTTGCAAACAGTGAATCCACTTAATTCGGTAAATTAAAAATGGCGGATTTGCAAGTTAAAAACATTCTTTAAAATAAATAGGACATTAAATCTACAAAGGTAAGTCATTTAAGGTGTAAACAAGTGAATATTTACCTTTTCCTTGAATGCACATGTGCAACTGCACTCGTAAATGCAACGCTGAGTTTCCGATTTTAAGATCCAATGTTCGTTTTCGTACGTAAACATTACGATATCCGTCGAGGCACAAGTGCGCAACGTCTTCGTTTTCACACATTCTAAATAAAACTGCTCAATTTGGTCCATTTTAAAGCTAGAACGAGCTTTAAAAGCTAGATCTAGCTTTAATAGCTAGATTTGCCGTTTCCCCGACCTGGTCATGGGTTGAGGTAAATCAATCTCACCCCCTGACATCATCAATCTCACCCTCTGAAGTCATTGCTACCAACGTGACGTTATGGAAGTAAGGCAACAAGCAAGTGATTACAACATATAAGTTGTTTTTTTCTAATTAGACGACGTGGGAGAAAAACAATCAAACACCACCGCGAGGGAGGGATGGCTTCTTTTCAACCCGCGTGTAAAAATTTTGCTTGTCCATGACTCGGCAAGCCTTGTCATGGACTTGCAAAATTTGTACACTCGGGTTGAGAAATCGCCATCCATTCCTCACGGTGGTGTAAGATATTATTATACGAGCTGCTGAATAAAAAAATTACAGAAATTTCAATACTTCATGCATGAAACCCAGAAGATATTAGGCAAATATATCAATTATAGTATATTATTTTACGTGTCACGGGATCTTCAGCGGCATCCTCTGGAGATTCTGCAGGCCTTCCTCGCTTACTACGACGTGGAGTCAAAGGTTCGGACATTACGTCTGCAAAAAGAGAGACTGTTGTAACGTTGCTTTCTCTTATTCAACTTAGTACATCTCTATATAATACCTTAATTTTTGAAAATTAGTAAATGAATATAAAGCAATGCTGTCTTGAAGAATTTTCTGTCTTACCACTGTGTACAAGCAGAGCAGCTAGGAAAAAGACAAAGATGTTTTTGTCACGTGTTAAAATTCCGCGGGAAATACTTTACGACATATCACCGACATATTTTCTCATAGTGTTCTCTATAAAGCAAAAACGTTGGCCATAAAATTTAATTTTATTCACAATAAAACTAAATTTATAATTTTTATCAACATATTGCATAAAAAATCATTTTCTTCAACCTGCTGAAATTACGACATCACATCAAAGTGAAAGAAGACCTCATGGATCTGGAATCGAATCTGAGTTGTGCAACTAGATAAAATGTATCGATTGATTCGCTAAATCTTCTGATTGTCAAAACAACTGGAACATGAAGTGTAAAAGGTGGCTTGATTTAATGTTAAGACTCAATTCCATCCGATTTAAGGGTCCACAAACTTTTGTCACTAGAAATATCTCGAGGCAGACAGATGGAGATTTCCCAAATAACAAAGATTTACAACCTGGTGTACAAAAGAAACAATATGTATCCCGTAGGATGATGAAACGATTTGAAGGGGAAGAAAAACACAATGTTCTAGATGCAAAGTCGGTTCCGAGTGGAAGGGATAGGACGACTCCCTCAGATAATATTGAAAATCGAACAGAATATAACAGAGGGGATCAGAAGCTAGAGAGAAACAGAGAGGGGTCTAGAGTTGAAAGATATGCATATAGACCAGAAGGAGTTAATCCAGAGAAAACAAGTATTATGTTATTTCCAGGCCAAGGAAGTCAGTTTGTTGGAATGGGCCAGAAAATTATGCAATATCCTCAAGTTCGCCAATTATATGACAGGGCTAGTGAACATTTAGGATATGATTTACTTGATATTTGCCTCAATGGGCCCAAAGAGACTCTTGATAAAACAGAATATTGTCAGCCAGCAGTGTTTGTTACGTCGTTGGCCACAATAGAGGTTTTGAAGGAGACAAATCCAAAGGTGTTATTTTTAAAATTTCCTCTTTATTTGCTTAAATGTATCGAAGTTATGCTTGAAGGTCAACTCCAAGGAAGTGTTTTACCCCCTTAAATAATGTGTTAATTAATTATTTATATATTTTATTTACATTCAAGTTGCTATTTACATCTTTAGGTCTTATTTACAGGCCAAATCGATCATGTGATATCTATTCATATTCAATAGAGTGTATTGTATTGTATTGTATTGTATCTTTACATTTACAGGCCTTTGATCATGTGATTGCCACTGCTGGATTCAGTCTCGGTGAGATTACAGCGTGTGTATTTGCTGGCATTCTTTCATTTGATGATGGTAATTATACATACATCAGTAGCCACCAAATTACTGTAAACATTATCCATATTTGTCATGAAAGGAAAATTCCAGCAACTTTTAATATGAGAATCTTTGCTGTCCTAAAAATAACTCTTCTATCACAATAGGTTTTGTTTTTAATGACAGATTCTTTTAACTTTAACTTTGTTTAATAGAGCAACAGATATGACATTAATTGTGTTTTGAAATCTTATTTTCAAGAAAAGTGGATCTCATAAACTTTGACTAGATATACCTCTTCTATACTAACAGTGTTCTAGGATTAAATTACCCGTTACCCATGAATCCTGTATTTTCAATGTACATGTAACAATATTTCTGGACATGAAATTTTATTTGACGGTATTTGCCAAGATGTGCAATAGAATATTAACAACCCCTCTTTATTCTGTCTGAACGTTTTGTTGGGGTAATCTATGTGATTGAGCTCCCTTGCATTGTAAGCACATTTTTGGTGGGCACTTACCCGTTGGTAAGTGGGTTTTGCATAATGTCCTAGAACACTGTACTAATATATGATTAAGACGCTATGTAATAAAATAATGATGGACCTTTCACTCAGTTAATACGGTGAAATATTGACTGAATTTGAAAAGAGTAGCATGTCTTTTGTTGTTGCTTTCATTATTTTCAAATTCAGTGATTATCACATCATATTCACTTAGTAAAGATTCCATAATTGTTTTATGGTAGTACAAGGGCTGATTGATATAATGTGAGCCTCGGTTTTCTGGGATGCAGAAGGTATTCTGCTGATAGATTATCTCAAAAAAGGACAAACAATCCATGGCACATACTATGCTTCACTTCTGACACAGTTACGGGAAAATACTAAACTTGAGCGCCGCAGAAAGCTCACTAATTTAAGGTTTGTTGTTCCATCAGGACAATGCTCCTGTTCACAAGTCTGTCACTGCCATGGCTTCCATTCATGATTGTGGCTTTAATTTGATTGAGCATCCGCCTTATTCACCTGATCTTGACTTTCATCTATTCCCAAAACTTAAAGCAGCTATTTTTGGTACCCATTTTCAGTCCGATGATGACGTCATACTTGCCGTGGATGGCTTTCTGACCATTCAAGATAAGGAGTTCTTTAAAAGTGGTATTTGAGGCCCTTAGACACCAGTGGCAAAAGTGTATAGATACTGAAGGGGATTATTTAGAAAATAATGCAAATTGTCTGATAAAATTCAAATTCTTCGATACGAGGCTCACAAAATATCAATCAGCGCTCGTACCTAAAATGGAAGTTTTATGTGACTTGTTAAATTAGAATAGCAATTCATTAATAGTTCATGGCAGTCTTTTCATTGTAAATTAATTTTTTTCATATTAACAGCTCTGAAGTTGATCTCTGTAAGAGCTTCAGCCATGCAGGAGGCATCGGAGGAAGTGAATTCAGGAATGATAACTCTGAAACTATTTTACGCATCTCGACTTCCACTAGCCATAGACTGTGCTATAGAGTACTGTAGATTCAAACTGAATATGGAGAATCCCATAGTTAGAATAGCTAATTATCTCAGTCCTGAATACCAAGTAGTAGCTGGGCATGATGAGGTAATGTTGAACAAGACAATGTTAAGAAAAGCATCCTCGATCAGAATGCATATTCCTGAAATCAGAACTAAAACTTTTACTCATACATGAATTAACTTACTCATACATCATATGCAGTACAAAAATAAGTTATGTTGGATATTTATTTTACAAATTCAGTAAGTGACCTTGACCTCCGACATTGAAAATGTCTGAAAATTTAGATCATAATTCGGAGTATAGAAATGAAAAACCTTGAGACAAACTAAGACCATCTGTGTAACAATATCCTTGACCTTTGACCTATGACCATAATTTTTATTATTTGAAAATCAATTGCTCTTCGTATTTAATTAATCTTACTTCATATTGCATATTTCACAGGCATTGGAGTTCATTATTGAAAATGCAGAAGATTTTAACCTCAGAAGTATACGACGATTGCCCGTTAGTGGCGCATTTCATACCCAGTTAATGAATCCAGCTAGAGAGGAAGTTAGAAAAGTTGTACGACGCTTGACATTAAATCCACCAAAATTTCCTGTACACACAAATATCAATGGAAAGGCCCCTACGAAAATCACCACAATTGAGAGAAATCTCTCCGACCAAATAGTAAAACCGGTCTCATGGATCCAGACGATGATGATATTGTATAGACGTCACCCTGGCACACCGTACCCACAAACTTACGAGTGCGGACCCGGTAAACAGCTTGGACATTTACTCTACTTAACAAACAGACCTGCAAGGGCAAACTATCATAAAATTGAAGTGTGATTGATAAATGTCTAGATGTGTTATTTTTAAAGATAGTTTATACAATGAATACTGTAATAAACTGTGTACTTTATGTCTGCCATCATCAAGATGTTCTTGCTTCCATAATTGAGATATGGTGCAAAATATTACGGTAACTGAGGGAGACTTGTTCATGACTGGACAACAATCTATGAAGTAAAGAAGTTTGTCATTCAATCAATTTCTCATTTTGGCTAAGCTTATTTGGAGAAAACTTTTTACAGTTACTTGTAAATGTTCATGATGATTGACCATGATGTGATGAATCTAATGCAGCAATTTATTTTTATCTTGACCTTTGACCTAGTGGTCTTGACCTTTAAGTTTGGAATACTTTCAAAAACTTTAAAGTTAATTTATTATGTTGAAAATGGGTCAGTCAGTTAGAGCCTTTGGCATACAGATGTGCCCGAACCACAAACTTGGTAAAGACCTTGAGCATGTGTTTCCTTTGAGGTTTGATGAAATTGCAGAGGATTAAAAATTGAAACACAGAATTTGTAAAAGACCTTGACTATTCCTCTAACTTAAGAGTTTGTGTAGTTCTATACAGTAGCTACAGAGGTGAGGTTACACTTACTTAGAGTTTGTGTAGTTCTATACAGTAGCTACAGAGGTGAGGTTACACTAACTTAGAGTTTGTGTAGTTCTATACAGTAGCTACAGAGGTGAGGTTACACTTAGAGTTTGTGTAGTTCTATACAGTAGCCACAGAGGTGAGGTTACACTAACTTAGAGTTTGTGTAGTTCTATTCAGTAGCTACAGAGGTGAGGTTACACTTACTTAGAGTTTGTGTAGTTCTATACAATAGCTACAGAGGTGAGGTTACACTTACTTAGAGTTTGTGTAGTTCTATACTGTAGCTACAGAGGTGAGGTTACACTAAATTAGAGTTTGTGTTGTTCTATACAGTAGCTACAGAGGTGAGGTGTAACTCTTACTTAGAGTTTGTGTAGTTCTATACTGTAGCTACAGAGGTGAGGTTACACTTACTTCAGTGATTTTTTTTGGCCTGATTTACCGCCGAATATCGGTGGCTTCCCCTCGGAAAAATTAGCTTTATTTTCCCAAAAATCGGCCCATATTTTCCCAATACACGGAGATCAAAATTGTTGTCAAGATTGAATTTAATTTGACACGAAACATGCACAAAAGTAATCGAAATCGTGGCTCTACTGCAATAAGATTAAGCATTTCCTTCACGTTGATTACTTGTTGATGGATGCTACGGGGACAAGATTCCTTATCTGAGTACCATGTCAAAAAACTAAATAAAAAAGATACAAAAGACCTTCCAAAAACCGATTAATTTTTTAAAAAGGATTGCGATAATAAACTAAAAGGCACTGGTAACACTCCCGTGATATCCGATGAAAATGAAGTCACCGACAGCGTCAGTTCTTGACCAGAACAGGCCTCTGTTTCCGATAAAAAAATCAGGGACATCTCAAATGAGGACAACAGTTACACGTCTGACTCGGATTCTGATTGCAGTCTTGTCCCAGTTCCTGACAATCGTAAATTCGTACCCCAAAAGTATGAAGCATCATACTAATGGCTTTACTTCTCAACAGTTAATTAGGGGGGTACCTTAATTTGTAGGCCTATATTTTGCAAATTTTTCACTTTCCTGGTAGTGATACAGATAAGGCATTTAAGAAATTTTGTTTCTAGATTTTCCCAATTTGTTCCAAAATGTCGCATATTTTCCCAAATAAAAATGTACAGGTGGCTTTTAAAAAAGGTAAAAAAATCACTGTACTTAGAGTTTGTGTAGTTCTATACAGAAGCTAAAGAGGTGAGGTTACACTTACTTAGAGTTTGTGTAGTTCTATACTGTAGCTACAGAGGTGAGGTTACACTTACTTAGAGTTTGTGTAGTTCTATACAGAAGCTAAAGAGGTGAGGTTACACTTATTTAGAGTTTGTGTAGTTCTATACAGTAGCTACAGAGGTGAGGTTACACTTAGGGTTTGTGTAGTTCTATACAGTAGCTACAGAGGTGAGGTAACTCTTACTTAGAGTTTGTGTAGTTCTATACTGTAGCTACAGAGGTGAGGTTACACTTACTTAGAGTTTGTGTAGTTCTATACTGTAGCTAAAGAGGTGAGGTAACACTTTAAACTTAGAGTTTGTATAGTTCTATACAGTAGCTACAGAGGTGAGATTACACTTTTAACTTAGAGTTTGTGTAGTTCTACACGGTAGCTACAGAGGTGAGGTTACACTTACTTAGGGTTTGTGTAGTTCTATACAGTAGCTACAGAGGTGAGGTTACACTTACTTAGGGTTTGTGTAGTTCTATACTGTAGCTACAGAGGTGAGGTTACACTTACTTAGAGTTTGTGTAGTTCTATACTGTAGCTACAGAGGTGAGGTTACACTTACTTAGTGTTTGTATAGTTCTATACAGTAGCTACAGAGGTGAGGTTACACTAACTTAGAGTTTGTGTAGTTCTATACAGTAGCTACAGAGGTGAGGTTACACTTACTTAGGGTTTGTGTAGTTCTATACTGTAGCTACAGAGGTGAGGTTACACTAAATTAGAGTTTGTGTTGTTCTATACAGTAGCTACAGAGGTGAGGTTACACTAACTTAGAGTTTGTGTAGTTCTATACAGTAGCTACAGAGGTGAGGTTACACTTACTTAGGGTTTGTGTAGTTCTATACTGTAGCTACAGAGGTGAGGTTACACTTACTTAGGGTTTGTGTAGTTCTATACTGTAGCTACAGAGGTGAGGTTACACTTACCTAGAGTTTGTGTAGTTCTATACAGTAGCTACAGAGGTGAGGTTACACTTACTTAGGGTTTGTGTAGTTCTATACTGTAGCTACAGAGGTGAGGTAACACTTTAAAATTAGAGTTTGTGTTGTTCTATACAGTAGCTACAGAGGTGAGGTGTAACACTTACTTAGAGTTTGTGTAGTTCTATACTGTAGCTACAGGGGTGAGGTTACTCTTACTTAGATTTTGTGTAGTTCTATACAGTAGCTACAGAGGTGAGGTTACATGTACTTAGAGTTTGTATAGTTCTATACAGTAGCTACAGAGGTGAGGTTACACTTAGAGTTTGTGTAGTTCTATAGAGAAGCTAAAGAGGTGAAGTTACACTTACTTAGAGTTTGTGTAGTTCTATACTGTAGCTACATAGGTGAGGTTACACTTACTTAGAGTTTGTGTAGTTCTATACAGAAGCTAAAGAGGTGAGGTTACACTTACTTAGAGTTTGTGTAGTTCTATACTGTAGCTACAGAGGTGAGGTTACACTTACTTAGAGTTTGTGTAGTTCTATACAGTAGCCACAGAAGTGAGGTTACACTTACTTAGAGTTTGTGTAGTTGTATGCAGTAGCTACAGAGGTGAGGTTACACTTACTTAGGGTTTGTGTAGTTCTATACAGTAGCTACAGAGGTGAGGTTACACTTACTTAGAGTTTGTGTAGTTCTATACAGTAGCTACAGAGGTGAGGTGACACTTACTTAGAGTTTGTGTAGTTCTATACAGTAGCTACAGAGGTGAGGTTACACTTACTTAGAGTTTGTGTAGTTCTATACTGTAGCTACAGAGGTGAGGTTACACTTTAAACTTAGAGTTTGTATAGTTCTATACAGTAGCTACAGACGTGAGGTTACACTTACTTAGAGTTTGTGTAGTTCTATACAGTAGCCACAGAAGTGAGGTTACACTTACTTAGAGTTTGTGTAGTTGTATGCAGTAGCTACAGAGGTGAGGTTACACTTACTTAGGGTTTGTGTAGTTCTATACAGTAGCTACAGAGGTGAGGTGACACTTACTTAGAGTTTGTGTAGTTCTATACAGTAGCTACAGAGGTGAGGTTACACTAAATTAGAGTTTGTGTAGTTCTATACTGTAGCTACATAGGTGAGGTTACACTTACTTAGAGTTTGTGTAGTTCTATACAGAAGCTAAAGAGGTGAGATTACACTTACTTAGAGTTTGTGTAGTTCTATACAGTAGCTACAGAGGTGAGGTTACACTTACTTGGAGTTTGTGTTAGTTCCATACAGTGGCTACAGAGGTGAGGTTACTCTTACTTAGAGTTTGTGTAGTTCTATACAGAAGCCACAGAGGTGAGGTTACACTTACTTGAGTGTGTGTAGTTCTATACTGTAGCTACAGAGGTGAAGTTATGATGCTATTGAATTTGAAGACGTTTACATTACTTATAGTTTGTGTAGTTCTATACTGTAGCTACAGAGGTGAGGTTACACTTACTTAGAGTTTGTGTAGTTCTATACAGAAGCTACAGAGGTGAGGTTACACTTACTTAGAGTTTGTGTAGTTCTACATTGTAGCTACATAGGTGAGGTTACACTTACTTAGAGTTTGTGTAGTTCTATACAGAAGCTAAAGAGGTGAGGTTACACTTACTTAGAGTTTGTGTAGTTCTATACTGTAGCTACAGAGATGGGTTACACTTACTTGAGTGTGTGTAGTTCTATACAGTTGCTACAGAGGTGAAGTTATGATGCTTTTCAATTTCAAGACGTTTACATTACTTATAGTTTGTGTAGTTCTATACTGTAGCTACAGAGGTGAGGTTACACTTACTAAGAGTTTGTGTAGTTCTATACAGAAGCTACAGAGGTGAGGTTACACTTACTTAGAGTTTGTGTAGTTCTACATTGTAGCTACATAGGTGAGGTTACACTTACTTAGAGTTTGTGTAGTTCAATACAGAAGCTAAAGAGGTGAGGTTACACTTACTTAGAGCTTGTGTAGTTCTATACTGTAGCTACAGAGATGGGTTACACTTACTTTAGTGTGTGTAGATCTATACAGTTGCTACAGAGGTGAAGTTACACTTACTTGGAGTTTGTGTAGTTCTATACAGTAGCTACAGAGGTGAGGTTACATGTACTTAGATTTTGTGTAGTTCTATACAGTAGCCACAGAGGTGAGGTTACACTTACTTAGAGTTTGTGTAGTTCTATACAGTAGCTACAGAGGTGAGGTTACACTTACTTAGAGTTTGTGTTGTTCTATACAGTAGCTACAGAGGTGAGGTTACACTTACTTAGAGTTTGTGTAGTTCTATACAGTAGCTACAGAGGTGAGGTTACACTTAGAGTTTGTGTAGTTCTATACAGTAGCTACAGAGGTGAGGTTACACTTACTTAGGGTTTGTGTAGTTCTATACTGTAGCTACAGAGGTGAGGTTACACTAAATTAGAGTTTGTGTTGTTCTATACAGTAGCTACAGAGGTGAGGTTACACTAACTTAGAGTTTTTGTAGTTCTATACAGTAGCTACAGAGGTGAGGTTACACTTACTTAGGGTTTGTGTAGTTCTATACTGTAGCTACAGAGGTAAGGTTACACTTACTTAGGGTTTTTGTAGTTCTATACTGTAGCTACAGAGGTGAGGTTACACTTACTTAGAGTTTGTGTAGTTCTATACAGTAGCTACAGAGGTGAGGTTGCACTTACTTAGGGTTTGTGTAGTTCTATACTGTAGCTACAGAGGTGAGGTGTAACACTTACTTAGAGTTTGTGTAGTTCTATACTGTAGCTACAGAGGTGAGGTTACACTTACTTAGAGTTTGTGTAGTTCTATGCAGTAGCTACAGAGGTGAGGTAACACTTTAAACTTAGAGTTTGTATAGTTCTATACAGTAGCTACAGAGGTGAGGTTACACTTAGAGTTTGTGTAGTTCTATAAAGTAGCTACAGAAGTGAGGTTACACTGGAGTTTGTGTAGTTCTATACAGTAGCTACAAAGGTTAGGTTACACTTACTTAGAGTTTGTGTAGTTCTATACAGAAGCTAAAGAGGTGAAGTTACACTTACTTAGAGTTTGTGTAGTTCTATACTGTAGCTACATAGGTGAGGTTACACTTACTTAGAGTTTGTGTAGTTCTATACAGAAGCTAAAGAGGTGAGGTTCCACTTACTTAGAATTTGTGTAGTTCTATACTGTAGCTACAGAGGTGAGGTTACACTTTAAACTTAGAGTTTGTATAGTTCTATACAGTAGCTACAGAGGTGAGGTTACACTTACTTAGAGTTTGTGTAGTTCTATACAGTAGCTACAGAGGTGAGGTGACACTTACTTAGAGTTTGTGTAGTTCTATACAGTAGCTACAGAGGTGAGGTTACACTAAATTAGAGTTTGTGTAGTTCTATACTGTAGCTACATAGGTGAGGTTACACTTACTTAGAGTTTGTGTAGTTCTATACAGAAGCTAAAGAGGTGAGATTACACTTACTTAGAGTTTGTGTAGTTCTATACAGTAGCTACAGAGGTGAGGTTACACTTACTTGGAGTTTGTGTTAGTTCCATACAGTGGCTACAGAGGTGAGGTAACTCTTACTTAGAGTTTGTGTAGTTCTATACAGAAGCCACAGAGGTGAGGTTACACTTACTTGAGTGTGAGTAGTTCTATACAGTTGCTACAGAGGTGAAGTTATGATGCTATTCAATTTGAAGACGTTTACATTACTTATAGTTTGTGTAGTTCTATACTGTAGCTACAGAGGTGAGGTTACACTTACTTAGAGTTTGTGTAGTTCTATACAGAAGGTACAGAGGTGAGGTTACACTTACTTAGAGTTTGTGTAGTTCTATACAGTAGCTACAGAGGTGAGGTTACACTTACTTAGAGTTTGTGTAGTTCTATACAGAAGCTAAAGAGGTGAGGTTACTCTTACTTAGAGTTTGTGTAGTTCTATACTGTAGCTACAGAGATGGGTTACACTTACTTGAGTGTGTGTAGTTCTATACAGTTGCTACAGAGGTGAAGTTATGATGCTATTCAATTTGAAGACGTTTACATTACTTATAGTTTGTGTAGTTCTATACTGTAGCTACAGAGGTGAGGTTACACTTACCTAGAGTTTGTGTAGTTCAATACAGAAGCTACAGAGGTGAGGTTACTCTTGCTTAGAGTTTGTGTAGTTCTACATTGTAGCTACATAGGTGAGGTTACACTTACTTAGAGTTTGTGTAGTTCTATACAGAAGCTAAAGAGGTGAGCTTACACTTACTTAGAGTTTGTGTAGTTCTATACTGTAGCTACAGAGATGGGTTACACTTACTTGAGTGTGTGTAGTTCTATACAGTTGCTACAGAGGTGAAGTTACACTTACTTGGAGTTTGTGTTAGTTCTATACAGTAGCTACAGAGGTGAGGTTACTCTTACTTAGAGTTTGTGTAGTTCTATACAGTAGCTACAGAGGCGAGGTTACACTAACTTAGAGTTTGTGTAGTTCTATACAGTAGCTACAGAGGTGAGGTTACACTTACTTAGGGTTTGTGTAGTTCTATACTGTAGCTACAGAGGTGAGGTTACACTAAATTAGAGTTTGTGTTGTTCTATACAGTAGCTACAGAGGTGAGGTTACACTAACTTAGAGTTTGTGTAGTTCTATACAGTAGCTACAGAGGTGAGGTTACACTTACTTAGGGTTTGTGTAGTTCTATACTGTAGCTACAGAGGTGAGGTTACACTTACTTAGGGTTTGTGTAGTTCTATACTGTAGCTACAGAGGTGAGGTTACACTTACTTAGAGTTTGTGTAGTTCTATACAGTAGCTACAGAGGTGAGGTTACACTTACTTAGGGTTTGTGTAGTTCTATACTGTAGCTACAGAGGTGAGGTTACACTAAATTAGAGTTTGTGTTGTTCTATACAGTAGCTACAGAGGTGAGGTGTAACACTTACTTAGAGTTTGTGTAGTTCTATACTGTTGCTACAGAGGTGAGGATACTCTTACTTATATTTTGTGTAGTTCTATACAGTAGCTACAGAGGTGAGGTTACATGTACTTAGAGTTTGTGTAGTTCTATGCAGTAGCTACAATGGTGAGGTTACACTTTAAACTTAGAGTTTGTATAGTTCTATACAGTAGCTACAGAGGTGAGGTTACACTTACTTAGAGTTTGTGTAGTTGTATGCAGTAGCTACAGAGGTGAGGTTACACTTACTTAGGGTTTGTGTAGTTCTATACAGTAGCTACAGAGGTGAGGTGACACTTACTTAGAGTTTGTGTAGTTCTATACAGTAGCTACAGAGGTGAGGTTACACTTACCTAGAGTTTGTGTAGTTCAATACAGTAGCCACAGAGGTGAGGTTACACTTACTTAGTGTTTGTATAGTTCTATACAGAAGCTAAAGAGGTGAGATTACACTTACTTAGAGTTTGTGTAGTTCTATACAGTAGATACAGAGGTGAGGTTACACTTAGAGTTTGTGTAGTTCTATACAGTAGCCACAGAGGTGAGGTTACACATACTTAGAGTTTGTGTAGTTCTATACAGTAGCTACAGAGGTGAGGTTACACATACTTAGAGTTTGTGTAGTTCTATACAGTAGCTACAGAGGTGAGGTTACACTTACCTAGAGTTTGTGTAGTTCAATACAGTAGCTACAGAGGTGAGGTTACACTTACTTAGTGTTTGTATAGTTCTATACAGTAGCTACAGAGGTGAGGTTACACTTACCTAGAGTTTGTGTAGTTCTATACAGTAGCTACAGAGGTGAGGTTACACTTACTTAGTGTTTGTATAGTTCTATACAGTAGCTACAGAGGTGAGGTTACACTTACTTAGAGTTTGTGTAGTTCTATACAGTAGCTACAGAGGTGAGGTTACACTAACTTAGAGTTTGTGTAGTTCTATACAGTAGCTACAGAGGTGAGGTTACACTTACTTAGAGTTTGTGTAGTTCTATACAGTAGCCACAGAGGTGAGGTTACACTTAGAGTTTGTGTAGTTCTATACAGTAGCTACAGAGGTGAGGTTACACTTACTTAGAGTTTGTGTAGTTCTATACAGTAGCTACAGAGGTGAGGTTACACTTACTTAGAGTTTGTGTTGTTCTATACAGTAGCAACAGAGGTGAGGTTACACTTAGAGTTTGTGTAGTTCTATACAGTAGCTACAGAGGTGAGGTTACACTTACCTAGAGTTTGTGTAGTTCAATACAGTAGCTACAGAGGTGAGGTTACACTTACCTAGAGTTTGTGTAGTTCAATACAGTAGCTACAGAGGTGAGGTTACACTTACTTAGTGTTTGTATAGTTCTATACAGTAGCTACAGAGGTGAGATTACACTTACCTAGAGTTTGTGTAGTTCTATACAGTAGCTACAGAGGTGAGATTACACTTACCTAGAGTTTGTGTAGTTCTATACTGTAGCTACAGAGGTGAGGTTACACTTACTTAGAGTTTGTGTAGTTCTATACAGTAGCTACAGAGGTGAGGTTACACTTACAAAAATCAATAGCAGATAATGATTGTTCAGTGACGGTCTTTTTGTGAGTTGACTTGATAGAAAGAAACAATGTTTATTTCGCTTTGATACTCATTTTATTTGCCTAAAAATTAGGTTTACAGTAAATAGGTAACAACACAATATAATGCATGTATAAGGGATAAAATGTAAAATAAATACTAAATCTAATATAACAATTATAACATATGATAAATGACATAGGACATTAAACAAATCACTAAAGCCCTATTAAACCAATATGTACTAAAAATCACAATAATTGTTACAACCTACCTACTGATTTCAAGCTATCATTCTGATCCATATAAAGCCATATTAACAACCTGTCTTAAATCACAGAGGTGGATCCGGGGGGTCAAGGGGCGAATATTGCTGATTTTTACTGAAAATGGGCCAAAATATACCTATTTTTGTCAAATTTTGGGTCATTGCCAGGGGTGCGGATGCCCCCTCCACATCCCCCTGAATCTGCCACTGAATCAAGCATGTTACTTCCATTTACATTTCCATACAAACTTAGGGCTTGTCCTGAACACAGTAAATTTATTATTAAAACAAGATACCAAGCTTGAATGTGAACACTCTATAGTTTAATAACAGAATTTCAAAGCACAAGAGTCAAACTTTTATAAATGTTTGAAAGTGTCTTCAAAGTTTTCAAACACATGTAGTATGTTCTATAATTATAAAGCTACACATACCAGTATTTACTACTGAAAAATCACAAATATTGTCTGGGTTTTACACATTTTGAAAATCAGATTATGTCTGTACTTTATCATTTGGTTTGAAGCACAGACTTCCTTGCAATTAATGTGGACATGTATTTATGCATTCACGACTTCACGTTCATGTCCGATTACACGGAACCCATTCAATAGTATTGCTAATTAATGAGGTTAAAAACTAATTCAGGTTTTATGATAACAATAATTGATTATTAATAAAACTGGACTGTTTTAAGCTAGTATACATATATTTGACTACATCTATCTTTTGTTTCCTGAGCGTTGAATGTAGAGTATTTTATGTGATACGACTATCAATACGTGTTCTATGTTACACACTTCTAACATGATCAAGTATATTTTTTTCAAAGTACTCAAACCATATTTGTATAAGAAAAAATCAAATGTATTTTTCTGTTCTAAGATTCTGGTTTAATGAAAGAATTATTTATATATCTAAGTAACTACAACTATAAAATAGCGAACTTAAGCTTTCACATAACTTTACATTAAGAGTTACCAATTATTTTTCTAAAGTTAGAAATTTGGAATCATGTGTTATCATTTTAAGTCCAAGTAAAAAAAACTTCAAAAGGGGACATAAACTGAAACTAGACTTCTTAAAATAAAGCGTGCAAGGTGAGAGGGTAATTAAGTGGGGTAGGGTTCTGAACAGGGGTTTTTAGGGGGGGGGGAGGTTAACAATAAAGGAGGATCATGGGCTGAACAACAACTAGCCACACCCTAACATTAAGTAAGTAAGAGGAGAGGGAGGGGGTCACATACAAATACAAACAGACCCAATGGCTTATTAAGTCAACAAAATTGTGCGTTTACAACATCTAATTTCTTTGGTTTAGCATATTTTAGTACAAGTATCACATGATAAAATCTGACATGGGCACTTAGGTCAACCACATGATACCAGCTTAAACACACAGCACTATTTATAAAACATAATTTCAAATTGATAAGTTATCACCTGTGAGATTAATTACCCTTATATTTCAATAAACCTGATCTTACATTCTAATACTGTTTAAAGCCAGTAGGTGTTCAATATAGCAATGAATTTTACATTGGATTTAGCCCTCAGTAAACTTCAGTTTAGTACAACATTGTACTGTGGTTTTGTTGGTACAAATTTCATATATTTTTGGTAGCACAAACAGAAATAGTTCTATAACTACAAGTTTATTAGAGCAGTTGCATTTAGTTTACTTTACCACTACTTTTACCTCACCTCTACGCTTCAGTGGTCACTGTGATTAGGGGTTACATAATCTTGGTCTCGAGTATTGACTACTACAGTTAACTTTTAAAACTGACCTACCCTGACGTTTTACGGGTATATCTTAGACATAAAACTTACGGGTACATTTTATGTAAATTTACCCTTTTCGGACGAAGAAACATTAAGCATTGTAATTTTTGCTACATAAATAAATGATCTTTCCATCTGTATGTCCGTCCGTCTGATGATTATACTTTCACATTTAAATGGTAAAAAAGTGACAGGGTCAGCTTTAAAAGGTAACTGTAGTTGGATCGCCTCAGGACAGGTGTGTATTGAACAATGTAAAGCCATGGCTGTGAAATATTCTGTTTAACATGTGCGGACTGGTACCTTTCGAGACTAAATACCAGATAAAAAGCATACACTCACAATTAATTCGAGATTGCCAAAGGTATCCTGTCTAACTGAAAATAAAGTTTCCACTATGGCTTTATTACTCGAAATGAAAAACAGCTCAAATGGATCTATTTAAACCCCGACTTAGCTATAATATCTCACATTCCCGTCTCCTCTGATTTGTGCAGTGGATATGTGCCTTAAATAAAATTTCAGAATAATACATGTCATTGACAACAATACAAAAAGTGTATGTTTGTGTGTTTTCGCCTAACTGGAGGGTGTCTTTTTTTAAAACACCAGGATGGAAAACGAATTTTAAATACCACGGCCTAATCCCTAACCACAGTGACCACTGAAGCGTAGAGGTGAGGTAAAAGTAGTGGTAAAGTAAGAAGTAAAATAAATGCAACTGCTCTATTAAATACACATGTACCTTGATTCTTCTACACTTACACGTATACTTTCTAAATCACAGTTAATGTATATTTATTCTAAGCCTGGTCTCGAGAAAGAATTTCTATAAAAAGTATATACCAGTACATGTAGTTTAAAATGAGTTTTTTTCCCGTAACATTTAGCAATATAACATATTCTGATTTCAGATATTTTGAGAGCAATTTTCTAAATTATACAGAGGTCAATATAAGAAAATTGAAATAATCACCTAATACATGTGTAGCCGTTTCACTATTGCTTATATTTAAATTACCAGTCATCGCTTTACTGATATATCTCTCGATAACATTGTATTAATCCATTCATATTCTATTTTTAAATCTACCTTTAATTTACTAAAGCATATCGTTTGTCTCATTGGCTTTCCTCTTTCGGCAATTAATTATCACGTGACTTTTATTATAAATTAGAATGTTCCCTTGAAATCAGCGGTAGCTTCTACCCATTTTTCCTACTGACCACTTTGGTTCATTTCCAGTCGTAAGTAATAGGATATATATCACATTCTCTTCATTTCGCACCATCTCATTCATTGTCTAACAATATCGCACTATTTTTCATTATATTTCACTTCATAAAATGTTTAATAAATCATGAACATAAAACAAGCCTCATCATTTCAAAACTAAGTACAAAAGGAACCTGGATACGTAACCATATGCGATCTACCACTTGTCCGGTTACATTTTTGGCGAGCTTTGCCCTTTTTGTACTTAGAGTTTTATTAGACGAGATTTTCCATGTACTTTAGATATTAATTTGCATTTTGACTTTTTGTACTTAGGATATTGTGTATTTTTTATTTTCATTTTTGAATCAGATATTTTTTCAATCTGATGATTACATTATTTGTACTTTGTATTTTGAAAACTCATTTTTGAAATTGAGTTATTTTGAAGTCGACACTTTGTCATGGATAAAGTTATTGAAGAAATGAGAAAGTCCCCTATGTTTAGGAGACGAGCAAATAAATCAGATGACGATGATTTTCAAAATAAAACATCTACTCCCTTATTTAGACTCAAGTCTAAATTTAAACACGTTGATTTGAATACTACTCATGATTTAAATACCCCAGAGAGAGACGTGTATTCTAAATACAGTTCAGGTGATCAATTCGCCACTCTTGATTACACTGGTTACAGTCAATTAAATGCCCCAGGTAGACAATCAATGCAAAGTCAGTCAAGTATTCAGAACTTAAATGAGTTAGAATTATTTGATCGTTTTGGAAACAAGGTGATTTTATGTCCACTTACAAACAATACCAAAGAAATGGGTAGAACATTTTTGAGTTCAAATCAAGACAATTTTTCTGTGAACAATACATGTACATCACAACACAGAAACTTTTTATTTGATAGTAACACACATCAAGTAAATGAAAATAGACTATCACAACCACAACTGAATCATTTCGATACGTTATCTCATACAAACGATCGTACGTACTTAGTGAATGGTACCATGCGAAACCCAGATACATCGTCTATGCGCATGCGCACGTATATGCCTCCGCCAGTTCCGCCGAGACCCGATTTACTTAGTTCGAAATTTGCGAATTCTTCCGGCGATGCGACTCTCAATGATAGGTACACTGTGTATCGGCATGATTTGAGAGATGCATATCGATCCGATCCGAGATCCGATTTTGCTACATACCGTATACATGAAGGACTTCCGCAAAGCACGATGCGCACTAATGATTTACCGTACAATTCTCCTCGTCTTCCGCATCGAAACAAAAAGCAAAAAGAACCCGACAAATTCGATGGAAATTCACAAGAATTTCAAGATTATTTGCCGTACTTCGAACGAATCGCAATTTGGAATGACTGGACTAGCTATGAAGCCGCAGAACAATTAGCCATGAGTCTTACAGGTTCCGCACAGAAAGCGTTGATCGGGTTATCGAGATTTCATTTGTCAAATTATGAAGCATTGACACAGGTCTTAAATGAATACTTCTATCCGCCTGAGCGTATGAATGCATATCGATGCGAATTTCGCAACAGACAGCGACATGCAAATGAAACTGCAAATGATTACGGCAAAGCGCTTTTACAGTTAAGCAGCAAGGCTTTTCCGAATTTAGATGACGAAACTCGTGAGTTTTTCGCTGTCGATCAATACATTTTGGGACTCAGAAATAATGAGATGAAACGACATGTTCAGTTAAAATACCCAAAGTCAATCAAAGATGCGGTATCTGAAACAATCGCATATGAATCAACGGAATCATTTGATCGATTTCAAACGAAACCGAAAGTTCAATTTTCTGATGAAATACACACGAATTATGCGATGAAACACGAAAAAGAAAGCAAAAACAACGACACAAATGTCTATAATGACGTTATGCGTGCCATTACTGAGGGTTTTCAGCAAATTTCAGCGAAATTATCCGACCAAAATTCTCCAAGAGCACGATCGCCTGTCCCTCTTAGGGATAACTCACGTGATCGTGACGAAACTCGCGAACATAATTATCCTACACAAAGAGGTTCCGGACGACGCATAGTTTGCGATTATTGCGGGAAATCAGGACACATACAACCGAGATGTTGGCAATATTTAGAAGATATGGAGCGCAATCAACGCCAAGAAAATCAGCGACCACATTCGGGAAACGAAAATCGGCTGCCTTAGAGGCCGATAAGCCAGCCGAAATTTGTATAACTGACAAAAACCGGCCAACTATTCAACATTCTACCGTTCAAACGAATGCTGTGACTTCAGATATCAGTCAACCAAAGCCCGACACCGATGACATTTTATGCGAAAACGAAACAAATGTCAAGTCATTAGAAGTGCAGCCTGATGTGCCGATTCATCATTTGAATGCCACTTCTGACTCTTGTCTTTTTTGTCAAGTTTCTGTAAATAACAACAAGTTCAATTTCGTCATCGACACCGGTAGTTCATTAACGATAGTTTCATCAGCTGTTTTTCACCGGTTGAATATTGCAATGTCTGCCTTGCGGATCAGCAATATCAACATCCGCACGGCTGATGGCAACTCACTTGAAGTTTTTGGAACATTAGATCTCACATTTAAACTTGGCACACACACATTTACACAAAATGTAGTCATTGCAAAGTTAGACAATTTATCTGGTATTTTTGGGATAGATTTTTTAGAAGCAAACGACATGAAAATTTTCATCAATGACAGGTGTTTAGTTAGTCCTACAAACACCATCCCTCTTTTTAAAGATGGTGAAGGGAAATGTTGTGCTAGAATTAGAATGAATTCTCCTGTAGAAGTCCCTGCCCAATCAGAAATGATTATTGAAGGGTATGTCCAAGGTCAAATGGGTAAAACATTTGGACTTGTGGAATCAACACAAGATTTACAAAGCAAAGGATTGTTAATAGCCAAGTCCCTAGTCAAAACTGATGGCGACCGTGTTGCTATATCAGTTCTAAATCTTAGAAAATACCCCCAAACTTTGGATAGTGATCAGGTTTTAGGTAAAGTTCAATCTGTTGATGAAATTATTACACCAGAGAATGAACAGAAAAATGACAATGACAATGAATGCTCACTCCAAGATCATTTGTCTAAACTTTTAGAAGGTGCTTCAGACAAATTGTCTACTGAAGAAAGAAATCAGTTGAAATCACTTTTGTTCAAATATCAACACATTTTTGCAGCTCCTAATTGCAGAGTAGGACAAACATCTTTGGTAGAACATAGGATTGACACAGGGGATTCTCCGCCTGTTAAGGTTCCTCAACGCAGGCTGCCTGCAACTCAGAGGAAAATTGTGGAACAAGAACTTTCAAAAATGATTGAAAATGAAATTGTTGAGCCAAGTAAAAGTCCATGGGCTTCCCCAATTTGTTTAGTCAGAAAGAAAGATCAAACATATAGATTTTGTATTGATTTTCGTAGACTAAATGCAATTACCAAGAAAGATGCCTATCCACTCCCAAGAGTAGATGATTTTTTAGAATCACTTTCAGGTTGTTCTTATTTTTCAACTTTAGATCTTGCTCAAGGGTACTGGCAATGTAAAATGGCCGATTCTGACAAACATAAGACTGCCTTCAGTACACACAAAGGTTTATATCAATTCAATGTAATGCCTTTCGGTCTTTGCAATGCCCCAGCCACTTTTCAAAGGCTAATGGAAAATGTCTTAGGAAATCTTACATGGGAGAAATGTCTTTGCTATTTAGACGACATTATCATTTATGGTAAAACATTCTCAGAAGCCATACAGAACTTAGAACTTGTTTTTGAATGTTTTAGAAAGGCAAACTTGAAATTAAAGCCATCAAAATGTCATCTTTTTCTGACAGAAGTTTCATTTTTGGGACATGTAGTTTCTGCAAAAGGTGTTCAGTGTGACCCATCTAAAATTGAAGCAGTAAAATCTTGGCCCACACCCCAAAATGTCAAAGAAGTTAAATCTTTTCTCGGGTTAGCAGGATATTACAGACGTTTTATCCCCAATTTTTCTGCCATTTCCTTTCCATTGAACAGGTTAATGCGAAAGAAACAGCCTTTTGTATGGGATGATAGTTGTGACTCGGCTTTCGTAAAGCTTAAACAACTATTAACATCATCTCCCATTCTTGCTTTTCCCACTGAAAATGATCCTTTCATTTTAGATACTGACGCTAGTTTGACAGGTATTGGTGCAGTTCTGTCACAGATTCAAAATGGTGAAGAGGTTGTCATAGCATACGCAAGTAAATCACTTAACAAAAGTCAAAGACGATACTGTACAACAAACAGAGAATTACTTGCTGTTGTCACATTTGTCAGACATTTTAGACACTTTTTGCTAGGTAGACACTTTACTATAAGATCAGATCATGCTTCATTAGTTTGGCTAAGAAATTTCAAAGAGCCAGAGGGTATCGTAGCTCGATGGATTAGTATCCTTGATACATTCGACTACGAATTACAATACAGAAAAGGTGAAAATCATGTAAATGCAGATAGTCTGTCTAGAGTTTCGCACAGAAAATGCAAAAGATTAGATTGTCCTGATTGTAATTCCCCAGATTCTGATAAAAATGACGTCACTGAAGCAGTGGCATACGTGACTCTCAGATCTGACCAATCAAAGAAGACTCTATCTAACTGGGTACAATCTTGGTCGCAAGATGAAATAAGGCAAATGCAATCTGATGATTTGGTTATAGGGCCATTTATTAAACTTAAAGAAAAGTATGAAATGAAACCTGACAGGTCCGTTGTCAAACTTATGAGCCAGAACATTAGATTAATGTATTCCATGTGGGAAACATTTGAAATTTTAGAGGGTATTTTGTACAGAAAGTTTGTCACAGAAAAAGGGGACACTCATTTACAGTTAGTAGCTCCTATGACAATAAGAAATGAAATTCTCACTCAGCTCCATGACAACAAAACAGCAGGTCATTTAGGAAGAGATAAGACCATTTCGACCATTAGACAACGATTTTACTGGCCAGGTTTAAGTAAAGATGTCAAACTTTGGTGCAAACATTGTAATGTATGTGCAAAGAACAAGCCAGGTCCAGGTAGAGGTAAAGCACCCATGGGTCATGTTTATTCAAATCGACCTTTAGATAGAATAGCTATAGATATTCTAGGCCCACTTCCTGTAACTGACGATGGAAATGAGTACATCATGGTTCTCGGGGATTATTTCAGCAAATGGAAAGAGGCTTATCCTATCAAAAACCACACTGCCCAAACTGTAGCAGATAAGCTCATATCAGAATTTATATGTCGTTTTGGTGTACCATCAAACATTCATACAGATCAGGGGCGTGAATTTGAATCCAACTTATTCAAAATTTTATGTGAACGTTTGCAAATAAACAAAACTAGAACTACCCCTTACCACCCCCAATCTGATGGATTTAATCGAACACTCTTACAAATGCTCACATCTTTTGTTAGTGAAGCCAGAGATGACTGGGATAACCATCTCCCCTTTATTATGATGGCTTACCGTGCCACACCACATGACAGTACAATGTGTACACCTAATGAGTTGATGTTAGGTCGTGAAGTTCATTTACCAGTAGACATACTTACTTCACCACCTCCTGGTACTTTCGACAACTGTTGTCTACCACAGTACGTAGAGTGGGTGCAGAATGCTTTGCAAAATTCTTTTGATTTTGTATTAGAGAAAACCAATTCTGTTGTTAGGCGTCAAAAAGCTTACTATGACAGGGGTTTGAAACCTAGAAAATTTCAAAAACATGACTGGGTTTGGAGATACTATCCTCCGAAAGCAGACAGAAAAATGAGTCCCTCATGGATAGGTCCTTATTTAATTCTTGACAAGCTATCAGATTACACCTACAAGATTCAAATGAACCAAACATCTAAAGTCATCGTTGCACATGTAGACGACCTTAAGTCATGTGAAAACACAACAGGTTTTGTAAATTGGGACACTTGCACAGACGAAACAAGAACAGGCATGCAAAACACAGGAGTCAGGGATACTGACACAGACATACCGACTCAAACTACACAAAACATTGAGCAACATGAAAATACAAAAGAACCACCTAAAAGATCCAAATATGGAAGAATTTCGAAACCTAACCCCAAATATTCAGATTAGGCACCGTCACTTAGTTATTTAGAATGCACAATTAATATTTGCATGTATGTATTTGATAATGTAGTTTATGTTTGAGATTTTATCGGCATACTGTATGCTCAAAATCTCATCTTTGATTCAAGATGTATTATATTGTATATACTTCAAATCTAATTATAATAGAAATACAACTAAATTCATTAATTTAAAGTAATTATAATTTGGATGATCTATAACTGTATATATAAAAATCATATACATTCGTTCGCGTTTTAACCCAAATAATTTGAATTGTACATGATCTATAATGTATTATCACGTTGATTCGTTCTTCCTACACATTATATCCTGTTGCTTACTTAGAGTACATTTTTGCTCTAATACATTTTTTTTATTTTTAAAGATGGACTTCCTTCAAGTAAACGTAGATGAGAATGAGGAATTTGAATTTCAACAAGAGAACCTAGCATCTAGGACCATGTGGCCCACTGTGGGCTCTACTTGTAACGTTGATGGTTGTTCAGCCTCCTCTATGTTCACAGAATATTCGGACTATATCCGACACTGGTCGTCATTCCATGTTGAGTTACACAACTGTCATTGCTGTAAATTTTGTAACTACAAGCATAGAAAAATGTCTAAAGTAAAGCAGCATGTTAGGAAGGTTCACAACGCTCCAGATACCTTCATAACAACTAAATCTGAAAGAAACAGGAATTTCATTGATCCCAAGGAGGTTCTTCCGTTTCGAAAGGGATCCCATGAGGAACGTTCCAGAGAGAAAAAAAAGAAAAAGGCCGCTACTGAGAGAAGGAAATTAGTCGAAAAGAATATAAATGGACTTTTCCGTATGGAAAGACATGTTTGTAGAGATGAAGAGGTTGTGTTTCCTGATTATACATGGAATGCGGGATCTTCATTCATTAGACGGAAGAGGAAATGGACCGGTGAAGCTGTGCAATATGTCCGTCCACTAGAATAGAACATTTATGCATAAATATTTCATCATAATTTACATAATTTATAATTCTATCATATTTATCGATATATTATAACATTTAATATCATTATTTATATTCATATTTATTCATGTACATGTATAAAGTGCGATATATATATTTTTGGTGTTTTTATGGTGCAATAAGCTTAACTATAAATTATTTTTGTATTACATAATTCTTTTATAAGGGGGGAGGAATGTAGCCGTTTCACTATTGCTTATATTTAAATTACCAGTCATCGCTTTACTGATATATCTCTCGATAACATTGTATTAATCCATTCATATTCTATTTTTAAATCTACCTTTAATTTACTAAAGCATATCGTTTGTCTCATTGGCTTTCCTCTTTCGGCAATTAATTATCACGTGACTTTTATTATAAATTAGAATGTTCCCTTGAAATCAGCGGTAGCTTCTACCCATTTTTCCTACTGACCACTTTGGTTCATTTCCAGTCGTAAGTAATAGGATATATATCACATTCTCTTCATTTCGCACCATCTCATTCATTGTCTAACAATATCGCACTATTTTTCATTATATTTCACTTCATAAAATGTTTAATAAATCATGAACATAAAACAAGCCTCATCATTTCAAAACTAAGTACAAAAGGAACCTGGATACGTAACCATATGCGATCTACCACTTGTCCGGTTACACATGTATGTCATCCATATATAATGCACTGGCCAATCGTTTTCACAAAAAATAAAAATAAAACCTGTGTTTGTGAAACACGAATGCCCCTGGTGGCAAACACCATCTTCTGTTAAGTAGGTGAAAGGTCAAGGTCAGGGTCACAAGGTTAAAAAATGTTGGTATCAATGGAAAAATCTTGTGACAAGGAATACACATACATGTGAAATATCCAAGCCATATCACTTACCATTCAAGAGTTGTGCCCAATGTTAAAGTTTTTTTAAAAAGTAGGTCAAAGGTCAAGAGGTCGTAACTTTTGGTATCAATGGAAAGATCTTGTCACAACGAATACACATGTGAAATATGAAAGCTCTATCACTTACCATTCAAATGTTATGCTCAATATTCAAGTTTCTGAAAAGTAGGTCAAAGTAAAGGTCACAAGGTCAAAAATTTTGGTATCCATAGAAAGGTAGTACCAAAAGGAATATACATGTGAAATATAAAAGCCTTATCACTTTCCTTTCAATAGTTATGCCCAATGTGAAGTTTTTGAAAAGTAGGTCAAGAGGTCAACAATTTTGGTGTCAAAGAAAGGTCTTGTCACAAGGAATATACATGTGAAATATGAAAGCCCCATCACTTACCATTCAAAAGTTATGCACAATGTTTAAGTTTTTGAAAAGTAGGTCAAAGTCAAGATCACAAGGTAAAAAATTTTGGTATCAATGGAAAGGTCTTGTCACAAAGAAAACACATATTAAATTTGAAAGCCCTATCACTTATCATTCAAAAGTTATGACCAATGTTAAAGTTTTTGCCACAGACAGACAGACAGGCCAAAAACTATATGCCCCCGAATCTTTGATTCCGGGGAAGAAAAAAACCATTTACAATTCAAAGACACCTGCACTTAAAATGTATCTTATATTCCAATCATACCTTGTCATTTAAACCTGAATCCTACAAACATTTCATAGTAAAACTTAGATTCACGTCACTTTATTGCACGTTTGCTGCCATTAGTTATAGTAAAATGGTCACTTCAACACTCAGTCCTTGCAAATCACCACCAGACATTTCAATCATTTTTTTTCAATTTTTACCTTGTATAAGGGTTGAAAAAACTGTCACATTTCTAGTGCAATGTAATCAGTTAAGCATCATTTTTAAAAACATTCCAATTGTTTTTTCTTAGAAATAACAGACACTGCATCGTAACAATGGTCCTATATGAATTTTCCTGTGTACATACATGTACCTATTGCCTTTTGGAACTAGAAAAATAATTTAAATATCCCTCCCCCTTTCCATTAATTCTTTGAAGAAATCACCCTGGTTTATTTAATTTTACAGTTATGTCTCAATTTCGGTCCTATACAATAAATCTGACAGTGAAATATTCAAATCCATATACATGTAGTCTATGAAAAGTTTTGACCAAGACAAGACTGCAAAATAATCATAAAGATCAAAATTTGATAAGGTGTAAAGTCACTACCTTGATCTTTCCATTTCAAGTATTACACACGTAGGCAAGAATTCCCATTTCCTGTAGCACGGGAAAGTGAAAAGTTAGGTTGGGAAAGTGCAAAGCAGTAGTTCACTTGCCCGTGGGTTTTATTCAGGAAGAGCAATTTAATGCCATACTTGACTTGCATGATTTCCCAAATAAAGCATTTTCAAAACAATAACATCGCTAACATAATAAAATCTAAAACCTAGTCCAAAAATGGGACTGAATTGTTCATGCAAGATATTAACACGATTCAGCAGCAGTAGTAAACAGCGCAGTACTAATAGCAAGGATAATGTGTATAAACTGGTCTTTGTCATGACTTGGGACGCCTACTGTGATGTATTGCATTGTGAGAATTACATGTATAAACTTGTTTTTGTCATGACTTACAGCGTTAGCACACCTATTGTGATGTATTACATTGTGAGAATTACATGTATATCCACAATTTGCCAGTCAGAAGTAATGTAATTCAAGAACATACATTAACTCATACACTGAGCACCTAACTCCATCAAAGTTTGACTCGTCATCAGAACTCTGTGACGAGAAAAGCTGTTCAAATCCTTACTCATTTCCTCTTCTTCCTTGGTGAAAGTTCAATAGCTTAAGCCACAAGTCCCATTCGACTTACTTTTGAAGACAGAAAAGTATGAAGAACGAATACAATAGGCTTTGGACAGGTGTGAAGATCTAATTCCTGAAATATAAAGGAATTTGTTAGGTATAAGCAAAATAAAGTGATTTTGAAAAAGAGTTGACAATATCTGGGATGGAAACTAGCGGTGGTCCATTAGCCCACCAAAGGACTAGGTGCACTAACTCCTCATATCGGCCCTATAATTTCATAAAAAAATGCTTTTGATAAATGAATTATTAATTATAATTTTTTTGCAATGTTGAAATTGAATGTATGAGAAATACGGCGTCATAATTTTGAGCCCTTGTAAGGTCACGCGCATGATGTATGACGTCACGTATGCCCAGAGTGAGGCAAAACAAAGAAAATCATTGTATTTTACACACAAATCTTCAAAATTCATCTACGCTTCAGGCCTCGCCCACAAAATATTTAATGCAAAATAAAAGGTCGATCAAAAATCCATCGATTGGTACAAAAATTATCATGGGCGAGGCCTGGATCATTACTTTATTTCATAAATTTGTGTCAAAATTTCTCTCATTTATTGATATTGTGAACGATTTCAATGTTTTTAGACGTTCTGAGAAACATATTCAGTATAGGACTGTGAAATCAAAACAGACTTTCCTAATTTGGATTCACCATACATTTGATATTTCATAAACTAGAATATTACGGATATGTGAACAACTTTGAAAATAGGGCAGAAATGGCAGGTTACCACACCTACACTTTTACTATTGGGCCATTTTTTTTTTTACGTCGATGTTGCCCGTTTGGCGAAGTAATCCTTATGTAGTCCCTGTTATTTCCTAATTTCAATAGCCAAAGAGTAAAATTTATTTCCTGTAACCCGACCAACCATCAAAATTCGTGCCGACTGATTTTTTCCCCACAATTTTCCCAATACTGCCTTAACAGAATTGAAATTCCTATAAGAAAATTATGAAAGTTGTGCATCCCAAACTTGTCTTTGAACGCGTTCATCCCAAACTTGTCTTTGGACATATTCTCGTGGCCTCCTTTCATATCAGCCCTGATTAATTAGGTACATAGCCTCTTTCCTTAAATTACTACAGTAAAGAGTAGAAGTTCACACCTGACCACCAGGTAGATTTAATCTGTTTCACGTTAGTGACCGTGTGTTGGGAGCATTAAAGGCTTGTCATGTAACAGTTACCTCAACCTGTTTTGTGCATTAAATTTGAAGAAACCAAGGAAGAGCAGAACAATTTTTCCAGTTACGGACTGACTATTTTAGAAAGTAGGAAAATTGGATGTCAAGCAGTTTGCTCATCAGAGAGATTAGCAATTTTCAATAATCATACATATTTTCTACTACCCAGACAAGCAAGGATTTCTAGGGGGCAGTGGTTACCAAGGGGCAAGGGGGTGGTGTAATTTTTTTTCCAGTTTTATGTAATTTCACTTTATAATCACAGTCTGTACCCCCTTCACAGAAAAAAATTATACATTTGCCCATGCTGGAGGCATCAGATGATTATACTTTCAAAATACCACAGCCTGTCATCAATTTCTCAATCATAATACAATGTAGCTATAAGCTAATCTTAGTGTGATCTTATTTAGGTTACAAAAAACCAGGCCCTGGTTTGCTGAACTCGATTACTGAAAAAAATAAAAATTGAAAATAAACTTTAAAAAAACCAGTATGTCTCCTCCCCGTTGGGGGGGGGGGGGGGGGAGACAAAATTTTGCTTAACGTATCCAATGTTCAAATTGAGATCTCACTGACGACTCGATTGTTCATTTCAACAGTGTTAAAATTATCTCTGTAATATTTGGCAGTGTCTCCATATTTTCCGTGGTTTGAGAGACGGTCAGCATGTTGACCTTTGATGATAGGAACTGTTTTTTATGTTGTATTATGAATACTTTGGTAAAAACACTTGATATTTATTTGTACAACAAATACCTTAAAATTTTATGAGCGTAAATATAACGGGCCTCTAAGTTTCAGAACGGGCTATCAGAATTTCAAACTACGAGCCCGTTTGGCTCCTGGGAAATACTTGCAAATTTCCATCCCTGAATATTAGTATTTCTATTCCTAAAATAAAATCTCTAAACAAAAGCTTATTTGATAACACCTCAATTTTATTTTGGATTAACTGAAAGAGCAACAGTTCAAAGATAAGTAGGCAAACTAGCATATGACATTCACATAAGACATGAAGTAAGAGGTGGCTACGTACCTGCTCTCCATCCCCGGCAAACTCCAACCACAACAACCTGTGTCCATCATCTGATGACATACGTAATTTCTCAAACGGGTACGACCATAAAATCTGAGGTTTTTCTTGTGGTTCGTTAGACTGAGTACTCCTTAATATGAAACCATTTTCATAATGTAACGTCAACTTGGCTTCTTGGTTTTTCCATGTGACAGCTGAAAATTCAAAACAAAATTTCAAAGTGAGCAAATACATGTATAAACAAATTTACAATGCAACCACAACTCAGAATACCTGTAGCTTTGTTTGTTATCTAATCAACTCAAAATAGAAACATCAATTCCAGGGAGTTTGTTTAGCACTCGCCCAGTCGCATTTGCGACTAAATTTGGCTCTGGTGACTTTGAAATCCCAAAGTGCTCTGCCAATTGGCAACTGAATAAAATCAATCATATTGTTTTGTTCTTTTCCTTTTTATTCACTTTGTTTCTCAGACATCGCCACACGCTATAATTTTCCGCTGACGAGGCATCAAAGTAAACCTTACCAATCAGTATCGTCTGGTATCAGACCCGCTACCAAGACAATTTTTGTTGGTAGTGCATACGCATGCCCACTGCCAAGGCAATTCATCGGTCTATTTGTTCTCTTGATTCTTCTTATTTATTCTTTTATTTTGACGTTTTATTTGCTTTTTGAAAGGTTGGTTCTTTGGTGTTTTTTTTTGGTAACAAACTGCAGACAAGACATTAAATAACTTGTAGTACATGTGTTTGCACCTCTTAAAATGTTTTCTAAAGACAGATTGTCACTCAATCAATTATGTAAAGGTTTCATATAACTTTATATCATCCGCTGACCCTTTCTTTGAACGACCAACTTTAGTATAAAATCGTCAGGCCACGTTCTATTCAGCCTTCTATATTTCATATAAATTTGTATACGAAAATATGACCCTGTAACATTTGGTTTGCTCCAGCACAATTTTGATAATCATGAACACAATAAATTTGGCGGGGACAAATTGGGCTCCTTAAATTTCAGCTGAGCTCCTAAAATTTCTATTGTCAGGGGCCCAGTTGGTGACCAAGGTTTTCAAGCTGAACAAACTCCCTGAATTCAAGATATTTATTCTTCATAATAACTTACTGCTGCGAGGCCCTCGTACAAACAAGTACAATGTAATTGATTGAGAATACAAGAAGAATTTCTCCTTCAACTTCCATGTATCAATCACCGTGGGGTATCACGTGATACACAAATAATATGTTCCACGGGAATCCCCCTTGATTGAACCAAGTAAATACTGTCTAAATCCAGGGCTCGCGCTGGGCTTCGCAAATGTCGCATTTTGCGACAAAAATTTGAAATTTGCGACAGAAAATCGCGATTTGCGACAAAGGGAATTTCCTAAAAATGAGTTTTCAAGTACCGACAAACACGCGAATTCGGCATTGATAGATCGATTCTAAGTAATCCAACGTGCAGTTGAAGCGTTCAGGTGTAACGTAGGTAAGTGGGTGACCGCAAAAGGTGTGAAATACACTGGTAATTAGGTAGCCCCAGCAGCACAAGAGCCACTGTTAATTAGATAATTGGATTATGAAGATAAGCTGTCCAACGTTTATAGTTAACGTTAGTATTCCTATTGAAAAGGTATTTTAACTTTGTTACGGCGGACGACAAACTCAACTTTGTATCTTTCGATGTCACTGAAAAGTTTAGATCTAGAGTATATTATAATATTATTTTATTTTTCAATCCTTTGTTTCTCCCCCAAAAGAAGTACCACTGTATTATATAATTTAGATTTTAAAATTGGGAAACGTAACTTAGAAATGTCCGATTCCGTATCGGTAAACAAAATAGCAAAATTGAAGCCGTTCGTTTTAAAACGTCTGCAAGTTCTGACGATAAAACTATCAAAAATAAGCCTTCAATAGCATCTAAATCGAGGTTTTGAGATCTTTGTATTCAGGATAAAAGCATACGAGCTCGATTTCAGGGACCCACAATAGCACCCCCTCTACTTTCTATTAATTTTGCGTCATAGGCGTCGTCGACTCGATCTCCTGTGAAACAAAGAGTCGGCGACGAAGAATTGAACATGAAAAAATTACTTATTTTATTTCTAGGCCATTGTGATTACGAAAACAAACCACAAATAGATACGGTATCTATATGAGAAATATTCATCTAGATATCATAAGTTACATGTACGTTGAGACCTTTATTTGGGGGGGGGGGGTCCGCTACACCGACCTTAATTAATCAAGTCAAACATTTTTTTCACAACAAGCAAATATTATATAAGGGGACCATTTTCAAGCTACATTGAATAAATGATCAAGAGCATATCTAGAGGGTGTTAGGAGCCACCTTGGAAATTTCTTAAAATGCTATTTTTTCCCGTTTTTATGTCTAATGTTTTTCACAATCATATACATGTACTTGGACCCCCCATCCCAGGAAAAATTCAAGGTCTGCCTATCTTTCTTTGGTTACAATAGCCAATTCCAGGCTGTCCTTGCTATCAAGGAGGTCAAGTCATTGGGGGGGGGGGGGGGGGTTTCAGTACTATAGCTTGGTCTAAAAGCAAAGCTGCAGTTCTTTCAGCCTACACAATGTTTGCAGCTACCAACTGCCTTGTCAATACAGTAATCCCTAAACTGCAAATTGATGATGATAAGCATTGAAGGCCCTCCAATGGGTATTTTTTAATTAGATGGGAGGGCTTCTATGAAGAATTCTGTGACTTTTTGAGTTGGTCTACAGGTAGTTGAACTCATTACTTACTCAGTACTGCCATTGAATTCAAACTTACTGAATATTTTGCATTTACTATGTTATCATAGAAGTAGTGTTGATATTAGTCTCTGACTTTGTTGAATTTAATACAATATGACTTTGTATGTTAAATAAAACACATAGATCAACACATACACTATCTCTATTGAGGAAAATCAAAGTTTTTTCAGCAACTTTGTCATCGTGCAATATTGTGCTACAGCACAATTTTGTGTCATCGCGCAAACTTGCGACACAAAATTTTGAGCCAGTGTGAGCCCTGTAAATCTACTTTATATGAAGTTATTTTAGGCCTATCATATGGTCATTATTATCAATTATACGATGGTAATTTATTCTGGTCAAGAATAGACGTGTATTCAGAGAACACTTAATCAGAAATTTTTCAATGCTCGCCACATGTTATGATATGGTGCACGGACAGATACAAAATGTTCTGTTTATTAAGTGTTCTCCAAATATACGTCTATTCTTGACCAGAATAAATTACCATCATATAATTTATAATAATGACCATATGATAGGCCTAAAATAAATTCATATAAAGTAGATTTAGACAGTATTTACTTGGTGCAATCAAAGGGGATTCCCGTGGAACATATCATTTGTGTATCACATGATACCCCACTGTGATCAATAGTGGCTGGAAAATTACCTGAAGATTAAAATTCATAGCCCAGCTTTAGGGACTTGCTACATGTAATTATAGTTTAAGCGATGCCACTCACCACACGTGACTTCTTTTATAAGTATTGCCGCCCCATGCGAACCTTGTACCAGCGCCCTCGACCAATATGCCAGGTCACGCTGGGTTTCTACACGAAATATGTGAGTCTCTACACCGTTCCTGGTTCCACTCCTTGTGCCGAACGTGAGTACATCAGCACCAGTGGTAGGATTAGTAAGTCGCCCGGAGTGGACTAGTCTGTAAAGTCAATAGGATATGTTAAGTACAGGTCCACATAAGGATCAGGCAGTTGAAAAACCTTAAAATTTTTGCAGCACTTTTTTCTCTTGAAATGTATTCAGATCAGCCTCCATATGAATGTTCTGAAGAAATTTTCCTCATACTAGGATGGTGCAGAAAGTTATAGGAGTAGCATAATGGTTGAAATATAGAGAAAATTTTCCCGCCATTTTTTCCTTCATAATCCTTTATAAATTATGAGGTGAATATCTCGCTTCACCATCGCTACCTTGAGAAATGAATATCATTATTATGTCTGATTAATCATTTGTACCACATATATGTCTCAAAACAGAAATAAAAAGTTTTGCAAAATAATTTGATGTATCACCCCTGCCTGATTCTTACATGGACCTATACTTAGAGATTTGTCTACATAAATCTACACTGCATGTTGTAAATTATAATGTATGAAATTTGATTCTCCTCATCCTAATAAAGAAGGCAAATTTACCCTGGATGGGTCCCATGCAAATGAAGCGGTTCTCAGTAAATTTGAATATGGTCCAACCGGATACTAGTATCGTATATTAATTTAATAATAAACTCAAAGATGAAGTCATCAACTAGCCTTGAACATGGGGTGTAAGGATATCATCTCCCCAACCCCCTTCTATTCTCCTGATTTTTAAGAAAAGTCCTTATTTTACCAATTTTTATTCACAAAATTTTCAGTCATAAACTGAAACAATATACATGTACTCATGTTTTTCTGTTAGGGTTTTTTAAAAATTTGTATCCAGTGAAAATGGGAAATTGCAAGGATGTACTTTTAAAATGAAATTAGGAGATTCTTTTGAACAATTATTACATCTGCTACAACTGATTTGAGAAATTTTCAATTTTTGGAGGAAAATATGGCCATTTTTACATTTTACTTACAAGTGTACCGGTATTTCAAGTATCCATTCACAAACAAGTTTGCTTTCATAACAGCTCACAAATACCAGTAAGTTTAAAAGGTAAGGACAATTTGGTTTGAAAAATTACCATAAAAGCTATAAAGTGGCCCTGCTAGTGTTCATACATATGATTAAGTCTTACACCATTTATATATGTACCTTGTGGCAAGTAATGGATGACTCTGGAAGGGCGTGGCCCATTCCTCTTTACTCCAGGGAGCCGTATCGTACAACATGAGGTCTTTATCTGTTAATGCTATAAACACTGGTTTCCATGTGGGGTTTCCCTGCTCATTTACCAACTACAAAAGAAGAAAATTTATATTGACAATTAATGGTGCTATATACATGCCAGTATAAATCAAATACAGAAGGACAAACTGACAGAAATCTGACGAATTCAAATCTTTTATGACCTGTTCTGAAAGCCAGCCGATATGTCTGACTTCCCGTGAGTTCGGAGCTGATGTCATAATTTGATTGGCCTCCACAATACACTGTGAAGTCATTAACATCACGTTTGAATGAATAGCATTAAACCAGTCACTAGCTGTCGCAGGATCGGGAAACCGTAAAATGCATGTTGATTTTCCATCAGGTGAGTGAAGTTCTAACGTTCGTTTTTCTGGATCAGACATACAAAGATTTCTGCATAGATAGCAAAGTCGAAGCGGGATTGTTTTAGTTTCAGTCCAGTTTGCCCGGGCTGCGTCTCTTTGAGCCTCTTGACTTCCCCATCCTAATTCATTAAGTGCTGATGTTTTTCGAAAGTATGGGCTTACTTCTCGAATGTATTTCACTGAAAATAGATAGAAATCATATATACCATAAGCTCAAATTGATTGAATCCTAGTCTTAAACCTCCTCATATTAGCAATGCTTTGAAAGTTTGAACATTTTATATGGTTATCTCATTGAAATATAATGCAAATTTGCTGAAGAGTTTTCAACAAGATCTATTTGTTTCAATTACATGTATACATTGTATTTAGTTTTTCAATATTTTTCCACAATATTTCTATGCTAATCGAAAAATATATCATCTCAATTTTTATCATCACCAGCAAGCCAAGTCTATCATCTGCTGAGCTGGTGATAGTAGGTTACTAGTACTCTACGTAAGAAGAGTAGCATTGCCAGCTTGGTGAATGACAGAGTGAAGTATTACATGTAGAATTTGAATGCCATAGCTACCTTCTACATCTACTTTCAGTGATAGCCTTCATTAGTTATACCACTTTACCTTTATAGTTGTACCAATTTTTTACCAAATAATAGTGTGTTATTGGACATTTGTCTACGCTTTAAAGAAATATGTCGGAAGTAACTAAGTTGCAAAGACTGAATTTTTATTTCGTGATTCCCAGGTGCATAGCCAGGCGGATGCTTCCACATAAGTTTTGCAAAAACATAATATAAATAGAAAGAGTACAAAGGGTCATTTACCCTGTAGATGTGTAAAATCCATTAGATTCCGGGGCTTTGCCCTTTGCATTCTCCCAAGGGCTTCTCCGTGGACCCATTAGGGCCTCAAAGCGATCCCCCAACCCCCTGGCTGTAAGTGCTTCCACTTGAAAAGTAAACTCTTGAAGTAAACTGAACACTAGCGCTCTGACCAAGATTTGATCCATGGTCATTGGCGTGGAATGCCAGAGCAGTACAAAGTGAACTAAAGGGTCAACTCAGTATAGCTCAGTCATTTAATACTCTGAACTAGTGTTGTACAATCAGAAAAATTTAACTATCGATTATCGGAAACTATCAGAAGAGTACAATCGATATCACAACTGAAATAATCGGACTTTTTTCTTGTTTAAAATTGTTGTATGTTTTGTATCTTTTCAGAAGGAGAATACTCATGCAGTGCTTGTGATTTAAGAATCTCATTTTTATTTTTAAAAAATACACCGCTAAAGACGGTATGGCCGGATTGCATAGTATTAAGTTTTTGTCACTAACTGGGTCAAGGTCACTAGGTCAAATATTACGACCTAAATTGAAAGGTCTTGTCAGAGGCAACCTACATGTGTAATATTATGTTTCTACTATGTACATTACATACTTCCTTAGATTTTGCTTCAACCAGAAACTTTAATCAAAATATTTAACTAGGCCAAAGTCCAAGGTTAAGGTCACTAGGTCAAATATTACGCCATAAATTGAAAGGTCTTGTCATGGGCAACCTTCATGCATAATATAAAGTTTTTACTGCATACAGTTCCTTAGATTTTGCTTCAACCAGAATTGTTGACGACAGACAGACGAACAGATGGACAGATATCGATCTATAGACCGGAATTGCTTTGCAATCCGGCCAATCATGGAAATAAATTAAATATTGAACATTCTGTGTTATTGATAACAAAATCTTGTGGTTTGCTTACGAATGAGGGCCGGTAATTCCGCTATCGCGAGCGCATCTAGTTTCTAGACTACATGTAGCAACCGTTCAAAGTTTTCTCTGTTCATATTTACTTCCTATGAAAACTGAGTAGCATAGCATAAACGAATTACCAGAAAAGGTACCAGTCTAGTCTAGTTTCGAGTTTTGAATTATAGCGAAGACATTTCGCACTGAGTTTATTTCGCATCAAAAGTAACTTCAACAATGACAATCAGTTTTTAGAACCATCATCGCTAGTCGGTGACTTTCAAGTTTCAGCAACGATTATAAGCGGCAACATCGCAACTATACTCTGAACTATAGGAGGATCGTAACCCCACAACATTCTTCCCTCCTTTCTTTGAGGAGGACAGTATGTTCACTTTTATCTCCTTTGTAAGGAGGCAGTGGTGTCCCCGCTAATTGTGTGATTGAACACACTGCCATTGTTCACCTCGTCGCCAGTGAAGTAAACTGAGCACTAACACTCTGACAGGGATTCTGCAGATTCTGCAATAAGTGCGGTTATTGGCTCGAAATGCCAGAGCGTTACCGAATGAGCTAAAGACTAAAACCCAATCGCTCAGTCATTTATAACACTCTAAATTATCAGAGGATCATAATCCCACGTACAACACTCTGGACCTGGCTACGCGCCCGATTCCTTCCGTTATTTCTAAACTGAAGGTTTACACACATACCCTCAAGTTCAACTACTTTCTTTGCTTTCTTCAGTGCCCTAACTGCTTCATCATGAGTTGCGTCCCTTAGATCTTCCCCATTCACCGACATGATAGCATCTCCCACGTACAGTTTCTCCGTCTTATCAGCAGCCATGCCCTTGAATATTTTACTAATGAGTATAGGCATTTTATTTTCTTTCCCACCCTTGATACTGATACCCAGTCCATTTTGCTCCTCTTTAACAACCCTGACCAATCTTTTCTGGCCGGCGATACTTTCGGGCAACTGGTCGGTCTTTGGATTGAAGTCTTTCGAGTCGAATCGACCTGTGCTTGAATTTGATTGACTCTCCTCTGGATTTTCATCGAGGGCCAAGGTGAGAGAGTCTTCATTGAGGGTAACAAAAACTTTGCACCACTGTTGACGGATATAAACTTCGAACTGTCCACTTCTCGGCAAACCGGTCGCCATATTGGCAGCAGTTGGGTCACGTGACAGTCATCTGCGACAGGTGCGCGTTTTGAAGGTATGGAATTTCCTCGAACGCTGAAGAGATGCAGGGGTGTACCCCGGGGAAGGAGGGGAGGTTAATCTTTTCACTGAAAAGCAAAATGATAGGGTCCATTGTAGGATGACCTCTTTGAATTATCAAATGAGTGCAATTAAAATTTTAGATGAGGGGAGAGCAGCGAGAAGCCCGGAATGGAAGGGGAGGGGGAGGATCAAAAGAGCGCCCCACTTGTGGAGTGAATGATGAGTGTGGGGAATCGCGATATATGGCAACAAAGCGCGATAGCGAATCATGGTAGTCGCATCGAATGAGATAACGAGTAGATCTCCAGGATTTTGCTTTATCGTGGACGTCGTAGGGCATCATGCAATGAACGCGGAATCAGGAGGCTGGGGTTCATGCACCTAGCTATGTCGTTGACTTAGTAAAAGGAATCCCAATGTCCCACTTTGTACACATATATATACTTGTAACCTATTATCAAATAGACTGGAACCCCCCCCCCTCCCCGAATACTCAGTAAAAAAGTGACAAGGAGTCACACAAATTACGAATATTCTAATGTTTTAATTGCCCCAGTTAATATTACTTGATTATGAATTAGCGAATTTAGGATGAACAATAATTAAATCGTCAATTATTCGTCGTCATGTCTGAATCGTCATCCTCTGGCCCTCCGTCCTCTTGCTCCATATCTCCTCATTTTCCTCTATCTCCTCCGCGGACCCCTTGTCCTCTTCTATCTCCTCCGTAGACTCCTCATCCTCCTATATCTCCTCCTACGCTGACTCCTCCTCGTCTTCATCTATTTCATCCTCTATCTCCTCAGACCCCCTCATCTCTGCTATCTCCTACTCAGACCACTCATCCTCCTCTATCCTCTCCTCAGACCCTCATCCTCCTCTATCCCCTCCTCAGACCCTCATCCTCCTCTATCTCCTCCTCAGACCCTCATCCTCCTCTATCTCCTCCTCAGACCCCCTCATCTCCCTATCTCCTCTTCAGATCTCCTCCTTTGTCACTTCGTCCTCTGAATCTTCCTCCGCTGACTCCTCCTCTGATCCCTCCATATCTTCCTCATGCTCTGATCCGCCAAGGCTCCTATCTGATTCCTCCTTCTGTCTCTCCTCCTCTGTCTCCTCCTTCTCTTACTCTTCTCTGATTTTTCCTCCTCTGACCCCCCCCCCCTTTCTTAAACCTAGTATGACTCCTCCTCTTTTTATCCTCCTCTGAACCTCTTCTCCTATTATCCCTCCTCCCACAAAATCCTCCTCTGATTCTTCATCCTAACTCCCCATTCTCTTCTTTTGATCCCTTCAACTCTGATCCGCCGTTCGCCTCCTCCTCTGGCCCATCGTCATCCTCTGATTCCATCTCCTCTGATCCCTACAGGCTCCTACTCTGACTCTGACTCCTTTGATTCATCCTCTCACCTCCATCTACTCTGACTTCTTCTCTGACTTTTCCTACTCTGACTCCACTACTTTTATTCCTCAAATTCTATTCCATTCTCTCTGATTCAAAAAATCCTGAGTCCTCCCCTCTCTGACTCCTCTTACTCTGACTCTTCTTCCTTCTCCTTTGACTCCATCTCCACTGACTCCTTCACCTGCTTACACTTCTCATCTTCTTATTCCTCCTCCTCCTCCTCCTCCTCCTCCTCCTCGTCGTCGTCGTTGTCTTCGTCGTCATCACGACGTCTGGGCTACATGATAAGGATTTGGATATGGCAAGATATTAATTTTTTTTTATAAATTAATGACATAATAACGATATGAGAATCTGAATGACATGACGTCGATGTAAGGATGACATGATGACAGTGTAAGAATGACATGATGACTGTGTCCCCGATCTACCTACATGTTGAGTTTAAATTGTTACGTGTATTATGTTTATAATTATCTTTCACAGGGTTAAAGGAGATGTCTACCTTTTTTTACTTTGCGTATGGTAGCAACTTATTGAGGCAGCGACTCCTCCTTATGAACCCAACAGCAGTTTACAGAGATATAGCCCAACTTAAGGTGAGATACAGACCAACTTAGGGTGATATACAGCCGAACTTAAGGTGAGATACATCCCAATCTAAGATGAGAACCGTGAGATACAGCCAAACTTAAGGTAAGATATTGTCCAACTTATGAGATACAGCCCAACTTAAGGTGAGGTATTGTCAAACTTAAGGTGAGATATTGTCAAACTTAAGTTAAGATTCAGCCCAACTTAAGGTGAGATATTGTCAAACTTAAGGTGAGATACAGCCCAACTTAAGGTGAGATACATCCTAATTTAAGGTGTGATACAGCCAAACTTAAAGGCCGGGTGGGGACTATAAAAGAAGACAGGTAATTTTCCTGTCATTTCCTCGCTGACCGCTGTAGGGTTAACATCTCTAATCGCAATCTGATTGGTCCTATATATCCTTTATAACCCTATCAATTTTTGATTGACAGCTTCAAATGGGTAAACTTGTGGTATATCTAGTGAGCATAATCAAGTACACCTGTCGGTATGTCTTTGATGTCACACACCGCTTGCGTCTCTAGGAATATCACTGGTCGGTAGACGCCGCGTTCATCACGCCTTCCAATCTTAAGTCACTCAGATGTGCATATTAATTACCAATCGGTAAAAAAAAACCCCGGCCTTTAAGACGAGAACCGTGAGATACAGCCCAACTTTAAAAGGTAAGGTATTGTCCAACTTAAGGTGAGATACAACCCAACTTGAGGTGAGATATTGCCAAACTTAAGGTGAGATACAGCCCAACGGTGAGGAATAGCCCAAATTAAGTGACATTTGAGATATAGCCTATCTTACGGTTAGATATATCCAAACTTAAGATAAGATAAAGCCCAACTTAGGATGAAATATAGCGCATGCATGTGATGATATATAGCCCATCTACCGGTAACGAGATATAGCGCAACCTTAGGCCCTGTCACACAGCCATTTAAGTATAAATTATGAATAATTTACGAATGAAATTTAAAATTCTGGATTTATACGCGGGAATACGTTGGAAAAGTTGGTTGTAATGCTTGGAATTTTGACAGATGAATCTCGCAAGAACGACGTATAAACTACGCATGAAACACGAATAAATTGCGCAAAGAACACGTATATCTACAGAAAAGCAAATTTTGTCTTTAGTTCTTAGCGGTATACGCAATATATGAGCGATGCATTCGCGATATATGCGCGTTTTATGCGTGAAATGTTCGTTAATCATACGCAGACATACCCGGAACGAACGTGAAAATCGCCAACTTTGCGTAAGAATCTTGTATTCATTGCGCACACACGCAAGGATGAATTGCGTAAGAACTGTATAAAAATAATTACGCATAGATCGCGTTAATCCAAGAGGTCGAAAATTTTTGAGCAGCTCAAAAACCGTATTCGCGTATGTCCACGTATTCTCATCCTGGACTCTGCTCGCTGCGTATAGCGACGAATGAAATGCAAATGAAACTCGCTTGAAATGTACTAAAACCGTATGAATTACGTATGTTTGCGCATGGATTACGTATCTCCGCGTATCTTCACGTTTGCCCCAAATGTTTGACGTAGTTTATGCGTAATTCATGCGCAAGTGCTGTGTGACAGGGCCTTTAGGTTAAACACCGTCCTTCTTTATGTCGATCCGCTTGTCTATATACTCGCAACATTCATTTGTAGTTTTACGTGTACAAGAACAAGATTCGTATTCATGCTATTCAATGCCTTGGACATACGTACATCCTCGAGGTTTACAACTTCTTATAATAATTTCTTTCAGGATTACGGTTTACATTTTATAAGCCCTAGCGAGTTCCCTCGTTGGCGGGGAGGGGCAGCCAGTATAGAAGACAAGCCTAATTCCTCGATATGGGGTGTGGTCTGGGAGCTGGGGGAGGCAGATTCGGATAGCTTAGATCGGTAAGAAGGAGGAGTCGATTTTTTCCTCTAATAAGATATCATTAAAGTGTTCGATTATCTTATCCGCATATAGTTATATCAAAAGTCAACGTCAACTTTATACTAGCAGATACTTCTGAAAATTTACAGCTTACATTAAAAGCATTTGAAAATTACTGTAAGCACTGGAAACTAAAAATTAATGTCGATAAAACAAAAGTCCTCATTTTTGAAAGGCGCAGAAATAGAATAGTCAGACATTACTTTATCAATGAAAATGAAATCGAAATAGTAGACTCTTATTGTTATCTAGGAGTCATGTTTAATTATAATGGAATTTTTTTAAAGGCACGAAATCACCTTGTTGGGCAGGCTGAAAAGGCGCTTTATGCTTTATATACTAAACTAAGAAATATCTCCATTCCAGTTGATCTTCAACTAAAACTATTTGACAATCTGGTAGCTCCAATACTCTTGTATTCATCAGAAATATGGGGTTTCGAAGATAAAACTATAATAGAAAAGTTACACCTGAAATTTTTGAAAAACATACTTAAATTACGTTCATCTACACCAAACTATATGGTGTATGGTGAAACAGGACGGGTACCGATGGATATCAAAATCAAAATTCAGATGCTTTCCTTTTGGTCAAAACTATTAACGAATAGTGAAAACAAATTATCAGGAATTCTATATCAACTACTTTACAATCTACATGAAACAGGCCGTGGAAGGTTTAAATGGATAGAATATATTAAAACAATACTAAATGATATCGGTCTTAGTTACATTTGGTCGTCACAGACACCTTTGAGTAAAATTCAAATAAAAACTGAAATCAATCAGCGAATGAAGGATCAGTTTTACCAAACTTGGTTCTCTGCCATAGAAACATCTTCAAGAGGGTCGTTTTACTCGCTTTTTAAATCAGAATTCAAATTAGAAAATTATTTGATTAATTTAAGTCAAAATCAAAGACTGTTAATATGTAAATTAAGATGTAGTAATATCAAATTTCCAATAGAACAAGGTAGATGGCAAAACATACCGAGATCCGAAAGACGATGCACGCTATGTAATATTAATTCAGTTGGAGACGAATTCCATTATTTATTTTCATGTAATAACGAAAATATAAAAAAATTACGCATTAAGTACATTCCAAGCTACTTCATATCGAATCCAAACGTAGGGAAAATGGTCGGACTCCTCTCATTTTGTAACATACCAGTATTAAATAACCTTTCTAATCATCTTTAATATTCAACGCTTTTTTTAAAGCAGTACATGCATGTAAATTGTATTTGTTTTATACATGTAATCATATATACTACCAATTGTCTTAATGTTACTTTTATCCAGATAATGAAAATGTTAATTCAACATCGATTATATACAATTTTTTTTTTAATTGTTTATTTATGTATTGACTTTTAATTGATTTCTATGTTATGAAAGATTTTTTGCATGTGTTGTCACTTTGTCATGTCATCATTATACATGTATGTTGTTCCTCTTGTTGCACTTAACAGTGCCAGAGTGTATCAATAAAACTGCTTCAGTTTCAACCAGGCACGTAGCCAGAGTACTTTTCAAGTTAAAGCACATTCAGTCAGGGGAGTGAGGAATCGCTTTGAGTCCCCCTAATGGGTCCAGGGAGAAGCCCGAGTCGTGATCCAAGGGGCGAAGCCCCGGAATGGAATGGACTTATCACAATTACAAGGCAGTTTTTTTTACGTTAATTTACCCTTTGTACACTTTCTTTTAATATTTGTTTTGCAAATCGATGTTGAAGCATAGATCTGCGTATTTGCATACACCTGGCTATGCGCCTGTTCACTATTGTGGTACATCTGGTTTCTTTTTCTTTTTCATTTTTCTCTTTTTTTTTTAAATAGTGTCTATAACTAATTAGTATTCATTCATTTTCTGTTGCTTTTGTTTTTGTTTTGTTCTCTTCTTTTTTCTAGGCAGGAATCCTGCTACGATAGATTAGAGGTAACAGTCAGTTCAAAGGAGGGCAAAACGTATACTTGTAGAACTTATAAAATGAAGCAGGGTATATACCAACCCGGCGTGGACAATCGGCCTTCCCCACAGTATAAAGACGTTATTGTAAGAGGTGCCAGACAGAATGGTCTACCGTCCGAATACATCACAGAACTTGATCAGATAGAAGACAATGGTTATTCGGGGCATGTGCAAGTTTACGAAGATGTTTTAAAATTACTGAAAGACGAAGCAAAACAATAATTAACTATATTGTATACCATATTATGTTGTCGTCTCGTCTTTAATCCTATTTGTAATCAGATGTGGTCTGAGAAATTTAGTGTTGTTGCAAAGAATTATATATAGAACAGAATAAAGTAGAATAAAATAAAACTGAAACGAATGAACGTTCATAGTGTAGACATCCGGATTACTGGGGTCGCCAGACCATCCATCGTGGCGAAGCGTGCGTAGATTTGTGCAAAGGGGATTCGGACCCCCAGCATATCCTAGATAGTGTCCTGATGGGTGAACAGGGGATGAAGTCCTCATGAACCACACGAAAAAAAAAGCTATTGGAAAATGTTCTGACAACGTAATTGAGAGAAAAGTTTTCAAATCTGATCTTATTTAGAATTTGTTCCGATGTCAATCATCTCATTAAACAATGAACCCGGCGATATTCCTGGAATACTTCAAACTTTGAATATGATTTTGATTTGAAAATGTTATTTTAATCGGGCTATTGGAAACAGGCAAGGCCTGAAACTTATTGACTCGCTCATCACGTGTATCGATGACTTAATTATTCACCTCAGACCATAACATAGTCCCCACCCGGCCTTTTAGCTAATCATTTATTTCAGGGCCTCTTCGATAACCCTACACACCTGAGTGCCATATACGCCTATAGGCTTGGTATTTCTGCTTAGAAGATCGCGATATCTATTCAATTTCTATCTAAGAGATGCGAACCGTCAGTAACATCAAAGACAGACCGACCAGAAAATACTAATTATGCTAATTTAGGTACCCCAGGTAATCTGTTTTGAGCCGTCAATCAAATTTGAGGACCAATCAGACGTTGGCAACCATCGGGTCATTTTAATTCTGAGTCTCATCTGTTTTAAGCTGTCAATCAAAAATCGTTAGGCACGGTCCATTTGATATTCTGGGGGGGGGGGGGGGGGCGCTTGGGTTTTTTTTCGAAAAAAATAATTTTGCTCTGAATTTTGATGAAATAAATAAATTTGCTTATGGTGTGTCAGAAAAAAATAATCTTGCTCTTACAAGTAATCTGAATTTGAAGATTTACCATAAAATTTCGCTTAAAACTCCTGAAAATTTTCCGGCTCGCTACGCTCGCCAGTTTTCAATTTATATAGAAAAATTGTTTGGCTCGCTTCGCTCGCCATACTTTTCTATCAAACATAGTTTCTTTAATGGCAAAGTTCCTATTTCAAGAATCAAAAGAAAGCATATCATCAATACATGTATAATGTATTACTATTGATTTTTTAATATACATGATAGATGCATATCACCATAAAGTCTAATTTATATACAAACTCTGAAGGAGAACTTTAATGTTTCACCAATATATATATACAATAATTTTAAATTTGAACATTTGTCTAGAAGACCCTCCCCTCCGACCCTCTAACTTGTGCCTTATATATAACTTTTAAGGACACAGAGCCGTACGAAAAACTACACACCAAATTCATTAAAGAAATCCTTGGTGTTCACTGCAAAGCATCGAATGATGCTTGCAGAGCAGAGCTTGCTAGAGTGCCACTTAAAAATATAATCTTACTGTCCAATATAAAATTCCTAGAACATATTTTCTCATCACAAAATAGCCTAGTTAATGAAATTTATATTGCCACTAAAGAATCAAACACCTGGGTTGATAAAGTTTCCACACTATTAAATAGAATAGGACTTCAATTTATATCAAACAATCTCCAAACATTAAAAATAAACGTTAACAGTAAACACAATCAAACAAAGAATATATGACATATGTCTACAAGAACAAAACGCTAGAATTTTTAGTTCAACAAAACTCTCTTTTTTCAAAAAATTCTACACAATGAATAACAGACCTAAATATGTAGATATCCTAATCAACAAAGGCGACAGAGCTGAAATCTGTAAATTAAGAATCAGTGCTCACGTTCTAGCAATTGAAAGAGACCGATATAAAAATATTTCTAGAGAAGAGAGATTCTGTAAACTATGCGATATTCAACTAATTGAAGATGAAGTGCACCTCTTATTACAATGTTCAAAATACTCTGAAATACGAGAAAAGATGGTTGAGAAATATGAAATGCATTTTAAATACTATAGACAGTTTAATGATGAACTAAAACTTCAATTGATTTTAAACAATAATGAATCATCCTTGTTGAAAAACACATCTTCATTTCTGACTGAATGCATTAAACTCAGATCCTCTCATATTGAAATAAAGTCCACTTAATAACCATTCCTCCATTACTTTGTATACAAACTTCTGAAACCTTTGAATCATGATCTTGAGGTTATACCACTTTTGTTTGTCTATTCCAAATATTTGTAATTTAGTCATGTTTACATCATATCACTTCAAAACTATAATACCTAAAATGTATGTCTAATTACTGTTTGTTATGTTTTTTTTTGTTTTTTTTTCATTGTACAATTGTATTTTTTTTTTTCTTTTGGCTGTTTTTTGTCTTACTTGGGCCATTTGTATAAATGTGTTATTTGCCAATAAATAATTTGAATTTGAATTTGAATTTGAATTTGAATTTATATATAAATTTTGTTTACGGAGGATTATATTGTCAAAATTTTATATCTCTTTTCCTTAGAAGTGAAGTGAATTTTTGCATATTTAGTAATATTTCAGAGTTTTAGTAAAAATTAGGGGATAAACGTACTGTGTTTTGTGATTCCGACAGGTATATGTTGGATATACTGTTGGAAACGCAGTTATACCGTCGGGGCTTGTCCCCGACGGTATAACGTATGTTTCCAACAGTATATCCAACATATACCTGTCGGAACCACAAAACACAGTACGTTTATCCCTATTCTAATTCATATGACATATTTTAACTTTTTATACCCCTCAGAGGGTCTCATGTATCGCTTTAGAGGTGACGTTGCTACGGAGAACTAACAACGACCAACAGAAATTATTGCGCTGCAAAATATGAAATACAACTGCTTCGTATTTATAACAATGGCGAAAAATCAAAGTGTAATCAATAATAAACTTACTTGCTCTGTTGTTTACATGTGGAGAACGCCATTTACAAGCTCATATCTTGTAGTTTTACGTCACAGGAGCGAAGAACAAAGGGAAGCATGACGTCATACACGAAAAGTGCGCTAAATCTTTGAACGTGCAAATTTACGTAGGGATACATTTTAAAGTATGTCAAGTGAGTCGGTTTGCGGCATGTATATCGTCTTTATACGTGCTTGTAGAAATCCTGTGAACCAATCAGAATGCGTGAAACAAACAGAATGAATTAGAATAAAGAATTTCTATTGATAAAACACAAGAATTCTTAACAAATTGCACATCACTAATGTTTGAAAAAAAATTTCTTGCTCCAACTTTGTGCGAAAAAAAATAATTTTGCTCCGGTCCAGGATGAAAAAAATAATCATGCTCCGACAAAAAACCCAAGCCCCCCCCCCCCCCCCCCCCCCCCCCTGAATATCAAATGGACCGTGCCTTAGGGGTGAAAGGATAAAAGAAACCAATCAGATAACAATTAGAGATGTTAACCCTATATAAATTCATGAAAAGTATATATATACACAAATGTTAAAAAAAAAGCGGCCCGCCTTCAAATACATGTAGTAGCATCTTTGATATAACCCCCCCCCCCCGTGCAAACGAAGTTTAGGGGGGAATATAGGAGTCGCCCTGTCCGTCTGTCTGTCCGTCCGGCGAGGAAGTTTTTTTATGCAGATTTCTTTTAAACTATAAATGGTATTATATTTCATACAAACATTCACCATAAAGAGTAATACATGTTGGTACCATGACTTTTGACCCTGTGACCTTCTGACCTTGACCTTAATCCGATACAACATTTTACGTTAAGAAGTTTTGAATTCAGATTTGTAATGATAGGCCTTTCAAATTTCATACACACATTCACCATAAAGAGTGCTACATTTTGGTACCATGACTTTTGACCCTGTGACCTTTTGACCTTGACCCTCACCCTATACAACATTTTAGATTAAGAAGTTTTGAAAGCAGATTTCAGTAATTCTTTTATACTATTAATGGTAGGCCTTTCATATTTCATGCACACATTCGCCAATAAGAGTACTTGTAATACATTTTGGTACCATATATGACTTTTGACCCTGTGCCATTGACATTGACTTTGGACGTATGTTGAAATTAGGTTTAGAAATTTTGAAAGCAGATTTCTTTCATACTATAAATGGTAGGGCTTTCATTTTTCATACAAACAATAACCACAAAGAGTACTACAGTTTGGTATCACGACTCTTGACTTTGGGCTTTTGAAAGCAGATTATTTGCATACTTTAAATGGTAGGCTTAAGCCTTTTCATATCTCATATAAATTGAAGAATTGAACGTTGCGTCATAAATGGTCATGTTAATAAAAAATGTCCCACGGGGGATAAAAGACTTTATGAATGTTTGCTCCTTTCCATCACCAGTGAGTTGATTGATTATTTCACAGGAACATATACCTGTAAGTGTTTCATCAAATTATAAATCGTGTTACTCGTTTCAATGGCTTTATATCAGGGCCAGAGGGTATGTTTGCATTGCAGTACACTATCGCCTACACTAGCGTTGTCAAATGCTTCCTCGTACTACTGGTATCAGCCGGGTTAAAATATAATCGTGGATTTATTCTTAGAAGAAATTATGATCTATTAAAGTTCACAGGTACTTATTTTAACATAATTATGTTCTTTTCATCCTCAGAAACCCAGGCTCAATTGCGTTTACACTTGAGATAAGAGTAAGCGCAATCGAGCCTGGGTTTTCGAGGATTGTGTTCTTTTCTGTAGAAATCTATATATAAAAGAAACTAAGAGTCCCCTTCGGCGTTGCCGGTAGGGGACTAATTAAGCCGGAATTAAGAACAGTCAGTCTTGAAAAACCATTTCTCCCGCTTCTCTTGTTAGCCGTAATAGTATACATCAGGGAATTCAAAAATCTTCTTTCTTTCAATAGTTTTACAATATACTATGCATTCATTTATTTGTTACCAATAGATAAGGCGCATGTAAGTGATGATAAAAACGGAAGAAAAACCACGGGATCGTCGTTCCAAAATTTTGCTCGTTATCACGTGAGAATTATTTTGTTCGAAAACGAAAGAGTATCGCAACATTCAACATACAGATAAATCAATGTAAATATAACGTTCAGGTGGATATATAAAAGGTCGTTTTGGGTCATTTTAGATTAAATTCAACGGTAACGAGGTATACTGTATAGCGTACTCGTCGTTTTCCCTGGTTCAGAAAAAGGAAGGGGGGGGGGGGGGGGGTGGAGTCACAGGCACTTGTTCTAAATCAGTTCATAGACACAGTCTTGATGCCGATATCAAACCATGGTCATTAGATTACAAATCCAGTGTATACTTAGTAAGCTAAAGGGTCAGCCCAATGGTCACTAGTACATCTACACCTTCCCTCATTTCCTTGAGAAAATTGAAGATTTTCTACTTTGTTGGCATATTTTCCGATCAAAATTTATATAGGGGGATAGATTTTAAACTCTATTAACTAATGGTGTATGATTTATGTCTGTACAACCAATACTATGCTCAAAGTGAGAGAAAATATATAGTTTTAGATGGGGGGATTCCTATGTAAGTTTTAGCATGATGTCGTCGATGTTCTCCATTGATTCATTGTTAAACATTGGCGACATAGTTTCCCAGTATACATACATGTACCAATTCTTCACCTTGTCACCAACAAAGTTATCACAGTTTCCCAGCTGATATCAAACCATGGCTGTTGGATTACAAGTCCACCGAGTGAGCTTAAGGATCAACTTGATAGCTCAGTCATTAAACACGCTGAATGTACCGGGTGCAGGACGTTTCGGTACAAGGATGTTTCGGTCCATAGAAAAAAGTCATTTCGGTACATGGTACATGGTACAAAGACGTTTCGGTACATGATTTAGGTCGTTTCGGTACATACTGGTATTTTTGTTTTTGTACATTGCCTAATTATTGTTGTTTACTGTACTACCATAGTACCCCTGCCCCCCCTCCCCCCCCCCCCCCCCCAAATCTTTAATTTATATATTAATGGAGTCAAATGTAGTTCACACTGAGCTCTATTGAATGATATCATTGGTACAATAACTAAAGTACTAACAGCCAGTTAAGAAAACACAAATTTTGATTCTATATGAAAACGCTTTTAGATAGACACATTTGAATATCAAGAGAGATATTCAATTATTAGAGCGCTGTTTGAAAATGAAATTTTATGTTGGTATCATTTTGGCATTTTCCCTCTACACATATGAAAATAGCATGGTAAATCCTCTAGCTTTTCTCTGCACTAAGTCATTAAAAACTACACTGGTCAAGTTTGATTAATGCAGTAGCCATAATCATAGTTGATTTATGCCTGAAATGATCAGTGAATATCTACCTGTATGAAGATATTGCCGTTTTATTTAATATACTCAACCCTTGTGAAGAAAAACAACTTGGACAATTTCTGAGCGCAAAATATTGCTATTTTCCTATGAGTTCACCAAAAATGATGTCTTATATTGTTAAAAATGCTAGTTCTTTGAATAGTTCTTTTCCTTTTGCATTACCATTTAAATTTTCTGGTAATTATTTTTTTGCTGTTTACAAATAAAAGGGAAATTTCCGTTTTCTTAAGAAGCTATTTATTATTTATTAGCTCTTTATAATAACCACATATTCCAAATTATTTGACCAATGTTATGTAACCGGCAGGTTTTGTTTGCATTTCTTATTACTGTTTACAGATATCCTGATATTGCCACTGCAGTCAGCTCTGATTGACTACTCTCTGACCAGTACTGAACATGACATCTTACTTTCTTATTACTGTTTACAGATATCCTGATATTGCCACTGCAGTCAGCTCTGATTGACTACTCTCTGACCATTACTGAACATGACATCTTACTATCTTATTACTGTTTACAGATATCCTGATATTGCCACTGCAGTCAGCTCTGATTGACTACTCTCTGACCATTACTGAACATGACATCTTACTATCTTATTACTGTTTACAGATATCCTGATATTGCCACTGCAGTCAGCTCTGATTGACTACTCTCTGACCATTACTGAACATGACATCTTACTATCTTATTACTGTTTACAGATATCCTGATATTGCCTCTGCAGTCAGCTCTGATTGACTTCTCTCTGACCAGTACTGAACATGACGTCTGACTTTCTTATTACTGTTTACTGATATCCTGATATTGCCTCTGCTGTCAGCTCTGATTGACTTCTCTCTGACCAGTACTGAACATGACATCTTACTTTCTTATTACTGTTTACTGATATCCTGATATTGCCTCTGCTGTCAGCTCTGATTGACTTCTCTCTGACCAGTACTGAACATGACATCTTACTTTCTTATTACTGTTTACTGATATCCTGATATTGCCTCTGCAGTCAGCTCTGATTGACATCTCTCTGACCATTACTGAACACGACGTCTGACTATCTTATTACTGTTTACAGATATCCTGATATTGCTGCTGATGTCAGCTCTGAATGACTTCTCTCTGACCATTACTGAACATGACATCTTACTTTCTTATTACTGTTTACTGATATCCTGATATTGCCTCTGCTGTCAGCTCTGATTGACTTCTCTCTGACCAGTACTGAACATGACGTCTGACTATCTTATTACTGTTTACTGATATCCTGATATTGCCACTGCAGTCAGCTCTGATTGACTTCTCTCTGACCAGTACTGAACATGACATCTGACTATCTTATTACTGTTTACAGATATCCTGATATTGTTGCTGCAGTCAGCTCTGATTGACTTCTCTCTGACCATTACTGAACATGACATCTGACTATCTTATTACTGTTTACAGATATCCTGATATTGTTGCTGCAGTCAGCTCTGATTGACTTCTCTCTGACCATTACTGAACATGATGTCTGACTATCTTATTACTGTTTACTGATATCCTGATATTGCCACTGCAGTCAGCTCTGATTGACTTCTCTCTGACCAGTACTGAACATGACATCTGACTATCTTATTACTGTTTACAGATATCCTGATATTGTTGCTGCAGTCAGCTTTGATTGACTTCTCTCTGACCATTACTGAACATGATGTCTGACTATCTTATTACTGTTTACTGATATCCTGATATTGCCACTGCAGTCAGCTCTGATTGACTTCTCTCTGACCAGTACTGAACATGACATCTGACTATCTTATTACTGTTTACAGATATCCTGATATTGTTGCTGCAGTCAGCTCTGATTGACTTCTCTCTGACCATTACTGAACATGACATCTGACTATCTTATTACTGTTTACAGATATCCTGATATTGTTGCTGCAGTCAGCTCTGATTGACTACTCTCTGACCATTACTGAACATGATGTCTGACTATCTTATTACTGTTTACAGATATCCTGATATTGTCTCTGCAGTCAGCTCTGATTGACTTCTCTCTGACCATTACTGAACATGATGTCTGACTATCTTATTACTGTTTACAGATATCCTGATATTGTCGATGCAGTCAGCTCTGATTGACTTCTCTCTGACCATTACTGAACATGACGTCTGACTATCTTATTACTGTTTACAGATATCCTGATATTGCCACTGCTGTCAGCTCTGATTGACTTCTTTCTGACCATTACTGAACATGACGTCTTACTATCTTATTACTGTTTACTGATATCCTGATATTGCCACTGCAGTCAGCTCTGATTGACTTCTCTCTGACCATTACTGAACATGACATCTTACTTTCTTATTACTGTTTACAGATATCCTGATATTGCCTCTGCTGTCAGCTCTGATTGACTTCTCTCTGACCATTACTGAACATGACGTCTGACTATCTTATTACTGTTTACAGATATCCTGATATTGCCACTGCAGTCAGCTCTGATTGACTACTCTCTGACCATTACTGAACATGACATCTTACTTTCTTATTACTGTTTACAGATATCCTGATATTGCCACTGCAGTCAGCTCTGATTGACTTCTCTCTGACCAGTACTGAACATGACATCTTACTTTCTTATTACTGTTTACAGATATTCTGATATTGTCTCTGCAGTCAGCTCTGACTGACTTCTTTCTGACCATTACTGAACATGACGTCTTACTTTCTTATTACTGTTTACTGATATCCTGATATTGCCGCTGCAGTCAGCTCTGATTGACTTCTCTCTGACCAGTACTGAACATGACATCTTACTTTCTTATTACTGTTTACAGATATCCTGATATTGCCACTGCAGTCAGCTCTGATTGACTTCTCTCTGACCAGTACTGAACATGACATCTTACTTTCTTATTACTGTTTACAGATATCCTGATATTGCCACTGCAGTCAGCTCTGATTGACTTCTCTCTGACCATTACTGAACATGACGTCTTACTTTCTTATTACTGTTTACTGATATCCTGATATTGCCGCTGCAGTCAGCTCTGATTGACTTCTCTCTGACCAGTACTGAACATGATGTCTGACTATCTTATTACTGTTTACAGATATCCTGATATTGCCACTGCAGTCAGCTCTGATTGACTTCTCTCTGACCATTACTGAACATGACGTTTGACTATCTTATTACTGTTTACTGATATCCTGATATTGTTGCTGCAGTCAGCTCTGATTGACTTCTCTCTGACCATTACTGAACATGACATCTGACTATCTTATTACTGTTTACAGATATCCTGATATTGCCGCGTGCAGTCAGCTCTGATTGACTACTCTCTGACCATTACTGAACATGACATCTGACTATCTTATTACTGTTTACAGATATCCTGATATTGCCTCTGCAGTCAGCTCTGATTGACTACTCTCTGACCAGTACTGAACATGACGTCTTACTATCTTATTACTGTTTACAGATATCCTGATATTGCCACTGCAGTCAGCTCTGATTGACTTCTCTCTGACCATTACTGAACATGACGTCTGACTTTCTTATTACTGTTTACAGATATCCTGTAATTGCCTCTGCAGTCAGCTCTGATTGACTTCTCTCTGACCAGTACTGAACATGACGTCTGACTATCTTATTACTGTTTACAGATATCCTGATATTGTCGCTGCAGTCAGCTCTGATTGACTTCTCTCTGACCATTACTGAACATGACGTCTGACTATCTTATTACTGTTTACAGATATCCTGATATTGTCGCTGCAGTCAGCTCTGATTGACTTCTCTCTGACCATTACTGAACATGACGTCTGACTATCTTATTACTGTTTACAGATATCCTGTAATTGCCTCTGCTGTCAGCTCTGATTGACTTCTCTCTGACCATTACTGAACATGACGTCTGACTATCTTATTACTGTTTACAGATATCCTGATATTGTCGCTGCAGTCAGCTCTGATTGACTTCTCTCTGACCATTACTGAACATGATGTCTGACTATCTTATTACTGTTTACAGATATCCTGATATTGTCGCTGCAGTCAGCTCTGATTGACTTCTCTCTGACCATTACTGAACATGATGTCTGACTATCTTATTACTGTTTACAGATATCCTGATATTGTCGCTGCAGTCAGCTCTGATTGACTTCTCTCTGACCATTACTGAACATGACATCTTACTTTCTTATTACTGTTTACAGATATTCTGATATTGCCTCTGCAGTCAGCTCTGATTGACTACTCTCTGACCAGTACTGAACATGACATCTTACTTTCTTATTACTGTTTACAGATATCCTGATATTGCCTCTGCAGTCAGCTCTGATTGACTACTCTCTGACCAGTACTGAACATGACATCTTACTTTCTTATTACTGTTTACAGATATCCTGATATTGCCTCTGCAGTCAGCTCTGATTGACTTCTCTCTGACCAGTACTGAACATGACGTCTGATTATCTTATTACTGTTTACAGATATTCTGATATTGTTGCTGATTGACTTCTCTCTGACCATTACTGAACATGACGTCTGATTATCTTATTACTGTTTACAGATATTCTGATATTGTTGCTGATTGACTTCTCTCTGACCATTACTGAACATGACGTCTGATTATCTTATTACTGTTTACAGATATCCTGATATTGTCGATGCAGTCAGCTCTGATTGACTACTCTCTGACCATTACTGAACATGACGTCTGACTATCTTATTACTGTTTACAGATATCCTGATATTGTCGATGCAGTCAGCTCTGATTGACTACTCTCTGACCATTACTGAACATGACATCTGACTATCTTATTACTGTTTACAGATATCCTGATATTGCCACTGCAGTCAGCTCTGATTGACTTCTCTCTGACCATTACTGAACATGACGTCTGACTATCTTATTACTGTTTACAGATATCCTGATATTGTTGCTGATTGACTTCTCTCTGACCAGTACTGAACATGACATCTTACTATCTTATTACTGTTTACAGATATCCTGATATTGCCACTGCAGTCAGCTCTGATTGACTACTCTGTGACCATTACTGAACATGACGTCTGACTATCTTATTACTGTTTACAGATATCCTGATATTGCCACTGCAGTCAGCTCTGATTGACTACTCTCTGACCATTACTGAACATGACGTCTGACTATCTTATTACTGTTTACAGATATTCTGATATTGCCTCTGCAGTCAGCTCTGATTGACTACTCTCTGACCATTACTGAACATGACATCTTACTTTCTTATTACTGTTTACAGATATCCTGATATTGCCGCTGCTGTCAGCTCTGATTGACTTCTCTCTGACCATTACTGAACATGACGTCTGACTATCTTATTACTGTTTACAGATATTCTGATATTGTTGCTGATTGACTTCTCTCTGACCATTACTGAACATGACATCTTACTTTCTTATTACTGTTTACAGATATCCTGATATTGCCTCTGCAGTCAGCTCTGATTGACTTCTCTCTGACCATTACTGAACATGACGTCTGACTATCTTATTACTGTTTACAGATATCCTGATATTGTTGCTGATTGACTTCTCTCTGACCAGTACTGAACATGACATCTTACTATCTTATTACTGTTTACAGATATCCTGATATTGTTGCTGATTGACTTCTCTCTGACCAGTACTGAACATGACATCTGACTATCTTATTACTGTTTACAGATATCCTGATATTGTCGCTGCAGTCAGCTCTAATTGACTTCTCTCTGACCATTACTGAACATGACGTCTGACTATCTTATTACTGTTTACAGATATCCTGATATTGCCGCGTGCAGTCAGCTCTGATTGACTTCTCTCTGACCATTACTGAACATGACGTCTGACTATCTTATTACTGTTTACAGATATCCTGTTATTGCCACTGCAGTCAGCTCTGATTGACTTCTCTCTGACCAGTACTGAACACGACGTCTGATTATCTTATTACTGTTTACTGATATCCTGATATTGCCACTGCAGTCAGCTCTGATTGACTTCTCTCTGACCAGTACTGAACATGACATCTGACTATCTTATTACTGTTTACTGATATCCTGATATTGCCACTGCAGTCAGCTCTGATTGACTTCTCTCTGACCAGTACTGAACATGATGTCTGACTATCTTATTACTGTTTACAGATATCCTGATATTGCCACTGCAGTCAGCTCTGATTGACTTCTCTCTGACCATTACTGAACATGACGTCTGACTATCTTATTACTGTTTACAGATATCCTGTTATTGCCACTGCAGTCAGCTCTGATTGACTTCTCTCTGACCAGTACTGAACATGACATCTGACTATCTTATTACTGTTTACTGATATCCTGATATTGCCACTGCAGTCAGCTCTGATTGACTTCTCTCTGACCAGTACTGAACATGACGTCTGATTATCTTATTACTGTTTACAGATATCCTGATATTGCCACTGCAGTCAGCTCTGATTGACTTCTCTCTGACCATTACTGAACATGACGTCTGATTATGGATAAGGAAGTACAAAGGGATGTAACTGCTGACAACGAATCCAATAAATGTAACGTTACTGAGGAAACATCCTCCAATGAATCCGAACTTTCGACTTCATGTCATGTTCCACCAAACACTGCAACAATAACAGCACAAAGGTATGTGTAAGTCAGTGTATTCATACCATGCAATAACCAACATACATGTATTTGTTCTATCATGGGGTCTTAAGGAATCATTTGTTCATCTACATGTAACTAATATTTATACTAATGTACGTTTTGTATTTGATACATCAGAATATTTGAAAAAAAAAAAAATAAATAAACTTCAATTCTGTGCATGGAAAAAAAGTTCTGAATGTTCAGTAGAATAATATACACATTCAAATTCTTTATTAAATGATGCTTTAATACATCACAGCTTACATATTTAACGAAAAGAAAAACTATAAAAAGTAAGCATATTTACACTATTATATGTACATTATGTATCAAACAAACAATGTATTAGCTACTTTCAGAATGGAGAATTAAATTTTAACAAAATTTTGAGTTTTCTGTCAGAATTTGCGAAACACATACCAAAACACATGAATAACAATAAAAAGTCAGAATTTTGACATTGTATTTCAGGTCTGAACAAAGACATGAGTCGTCTACAAGCTGTGACAACGGAATGGAGGGTGATTCTGTATCTGTAAGCTCCCAACCTCTAACGAGCACTCCACTCAGAGGCGATGTCAACGTGGATACCGGTAGAGAGAGGGTCCGTTTTGACGTGGACTCCGTGTCCGTGTCAGACTCCGTTAGCAGAGACAGTATCTCCTCCAGGGAATCTCTTGTCCCGGAACAAATCAGCGTACCTATACAGGGATTTGAGATAATGGAGGAACGGGCAAAATTTACTGTGAGTAGCGACTTTTATACTTCATTACATGACTGAAATGTTTGGTTTATACATTTGTAAAATGTTATTGGGGTCGCTAATATTAGTTATAGGGTTAGTTCCCGTCATACTTCCTACTCAAAGTAGGTGTGTGAATTTGTGGGGGTTGGGGCCGTAGGCCAAACCCCTGTATATTTACACACCTACTTTGAGAAGGAAGTATGACGGGAACTAACCCTATAACGAATTTATTACGCCGAGAACCATTTTGTAACGTTTTATTTGTAATTTTTGACGTTTGAAAATTTAGTGACCTACCTCAGCGTCAAGGTAGGACACAGCTTGACTGTCATACTGCGATGTCATTGGCTGAAATTAGTACGAGGTGTGATAAATGCTGTGACAGTTTGTACAAAGTGTCTTGTACAGGTACAGCTCTGGTATTCTTATATTTAATACAAATCCATTGTCGTAGTGATACCATGTTGTACATGTACTATTGTGTTGTGAAATCATGTAATATTAATGGAAAATGTTAAGAATTTGTCATCAATTTGAGATTGTTACTTATGAAATGTGTACATATTTGATTTTCTGATTCTGAGGGGAGGTGTTGAAAATACATACCATTTACCTTTTTTTCAGGTGTTCAAAATAAAAGTTGAGAAGTCGGAGAGTGACTCGTGGTTTGTTTTTCGTCGTTACACAGATTTTGTGCAGCTGAATGAAAAGGTATCTCAGTTTTATCTTTACTTACACCTCAATGATTATATAATGTCTATCAGCCTGTTGCTTTGTTAATTGACAAAGGTTTAAGATATTTACCTGATTGATGTGGAAAATCAGAACATACATGTACATATACTAGGTGCAATTTCCATCCATTAGTACACAGTAAAAATGTCCACAAATACTTTTCATACATATGGTACTTGAAATGATTTTATCTTATAATTGATTACTGTGAAATCGTTATATTTTGGGGGCTCAATTTTCATGGTGTTCGTGGAAAGCCTCATCCACAAATTTACATCCACAATGAATAATTGTACATTAACTAAGCAAGAAAATGGAACAACTTTAAATGAAAAAACAAGCATGCATATTTTACATGTTTATATTGGCATATAAACACCTTCCAATCACTTGGACAAATACGTTAATTGCTTTTAATTGCAAGGTTTGTCAACACTGTTTTTACAACTGTTTGTCACAAGCCAACCTTGCGAAAACTGCTTTCAATTAGGTCACATTTCAATGACATCTTGTCGTAGGTGGCAATAAATGAGTGCGGCATCCACAAAATGATGTCCCCAGGAGAAAATTGAATCTCAAAATCCACGAAAATTGGGCCCCATGAAAATAAATGATTTCATAGTACACCTCCCATAGAAAACTAATAATAAAGGCGTAGGAAGAATAAAGACGTAGGAAGGAATGTTTTACACTCTTTTTCATTGTTTTGTCTCCATTCCCTCGATCGTGTCTTTAATAGTGATGTCAAAGTGAAGTATAATATAGAAAGATCTCACCTCAGACATTGTCCATATCTAAAGTTCTCAGTCAAATTTTCAGTTGCGGAGAAAGTTCCCAAAAGTTCGGTTATCATTACCACCAAAACGATGGTTCAAAGACAACTTTGACAAGGATTTCATTGAGGATAGAGTATTAGGGCTACAGGCTTTTATAAATAACTGTATCGGCCACAAGGATATATGTAATAGGTAAGGTTATATAACTATAGTAAACTGCAGTATTCAGTTGTAGAATTAGAAAACTCAATGGTCTCTTGTCTATTTGGAAAGTAGATGCGTAGCACTGTACTTGTTCATTATTTCAACAATATCTGTATCAAGTTTATTTGTATATGAAGAAATACATGTAGTACATCGATCCTGAAGGTTTGAGTGTAAAATTTCTCCTCATGAATTTGTTATGAATAACTTTGAATATTGTTGACAGTCAGCACAATATCATTTTTTCTGGTTTTTGTGGACATCCTTGAATTAAGAGATGAATGATAACTTTAACCTGTGTCTCACAATCAGTTTCTACACTTGAATTCGTTGGAAAACACATGACAAAAAGTTAAATGAAGCGTTAAAATCCCAGCACTTTAGCATGTTTCGAGACCTTTCTATTGTATTATTTTCTATGGAATGCTATCTATACAGTACTATAAGTTTTCTTCATGGAATCTCTGTAAATCCCTAGATGTATAAACACAGTGACTGATTGATTATAACTTTCCTACATAATGATGCTTGTTCTTACAGTCGACCAGTCCGTGAGTTTTTCTGTTTTGACGAGCCTCCTGGTCCCCACGACAGCCTCGAGGAGAGTAGGGTATGTATATATAACTTACACATGATTGGTCTTTATAGAAATATAGCCTCCTGGTCCCCACGACAGCCTCGAGGAGAGTAGGGTATGTATATATAACAAGCACTACAACTTACAAATCATTTGTCTTTTTAAAGTGTTTTGTAAAACAGCCATTTTTAAATGTTTGTGAAACATTATGTTCTGTTATTTGGGAAATTAAGTGAGACTTTACTTTGAGATGCTTATGGTTTCAGATTGTTGCTAGATATGTAGTTTCAAAATCTTTAAATTGTCAGCGAATCTTGATTGTCATTTCTCACATAATACTTTATTTTCTCCTTTTCTTCTGTGTTAGAATCTTCCCTTGTATTTGCTCTACATTTGTATCATAGAATCTTATAAAATGGCCGATCTCTATGGCCTTGTAAAATTGTATTTGCTCTACATTTGTATCATAGAATCTTATAAAATGGTCGATCTCTATGACCTTGTAAACTTGTATTTGCTCTACATTTGTATCATAGAATCTTATAAAATAGCCGATCTCTATGGCCTTGTAAAATTGTATTTGCTCTACATTTGTATCATAGAATCTTATAAAATGGCCGATCTCTATGACCTTGTAAAATTGTATTTGCTCTACATTTGTATCATAGAATCTTATAAAATGGCCGATCTCTGTGACCTTTAAATTGACCTTTGATTTCTGTTGGTATTTCAGGCTCTATGTGATAATTTAGAGGAATCCGTGTACAGATTAAGAAAGGAGGTGTCAGAAAAAGACACGGAGATAAGTCTACTACGAGAGGAGCTGGATCTATACAAAAGACAGGTGGAAATGCTCTCACAGGCTCTCAGGTACGAGGGAATTAACAGTAATTAATATGGTTTGGGGGCAGAAATTTTAAAGATTAGGAATCTGACTGGATAGTGATTAAGTCGGCATGGCAACATATAGGATAACTCTTGTAAAAAATGTACAGAAATTGTGAAAGAAGAATTGGATTTTCTCTGCGGAGGTTTTCCTAGATTTGAATGTAATGTTTTCCTAATTTTGTAGCTCTGTTCTTCATGATATTATTTTCTTTGCCAAAGTTTGAATTAACCATTTATGACAATAGCAAGTAAGACTAATTACAACCAGGGCAAAGTGACCTTATAATACAGTGTATGTAAAATATTGAGTTATATGTTCAATTTATTTACAAGTAATTGTATATAAAACCTACAAATGTTTATTTGCAGAGACAAAAATGCAGGTATTCATAGTTTAGAGTCCCCAGCCTCAGTTGGAGAAACGTCCTTGACCTCTGATGACCTTGCGACATGTCCCGAGGCTGACCAATCACAAGTCCAGGCCAATATGGTCAACAACTCGGGCCACACAGAGGAGGAATACTGTAATGGAGAATTAGACAAAAAATGTTCTGATTCTGTAGCCAAGGATAAAAGGTAATATAATAATTATTATATTATATGGTATTTATTCTTTTAGCAAGAGAAAGTGTACTTTTTTGTACATGCTGCAAATAACACTTAGCACAGTCTTTCCCAAAAACTTTCAGCTCACTTAGGTCATTTGGATCTATGTGTTAATGAAACACATAGGTCCGAACAAACAGTAAAAAAAAAAATACGCAAAAAATCAGTTCTAAGATTTATTCTTCCCAAAGGAACAGTAAGATACGATCTAAAAACAAGTAATGGAGACTCAAAGAGCAGTCGATCCACAAACACTTCCCTTGCAAATTCCCCGAATTCCTCAATTTTCTTCCAGTTATAACTTTCATTAATAAACGATTAAAGGGCTTCCCGGGAATAGTTCCTTCCACATACTTCAGTTTAGCCAACATCGGCAATAAGGTAACAGCCACGACTGGAACAACCTCTGACTACTTGTCAATCACGTTCTCGTAAACGCTTTAAAACAAATTAAAATTACAATTATGAAACGTTTACAAGAGTGTGATCAATTTCTCAAGATGGACCGAAAGTTATGAAATATTGCACCGGAACATTTGATTACATAACAAATAGACTTGTCAGAAAGGATTGGTCATTCAGACAGACTATTGAGAGGAAAGCACCGGTTCGGGCGGACCGATCTTATTGGGAAAGACTGCTGAGCAGATAACAATTGTTTAATTTACAGTATTATTTATCTTTTCTTACAGCCCAGTAGCCAGTGAAACAAATTCTAAGCAATCCAAGAAGAAATTTTCTATTTTCCACTCCAAGGGAGGTAAATCCCAAGTAGCAGCCGTCAGTAGCTGATGTCTTGGAATTCCATGCTTTGTTTTCATTTATGTTCATTTTTAACATATCAGGAGTGATTTCCCTTGCTTTGGATAGTGACTTCTATTTTTGTTAGATGTGACACTTGTAGTGCCATAGAGTTGACATAGGTGCGGAAGTTTATTTATACCATCACTTGTTCTGAATGAAATTCTTGCCAAGGCTGCCTTTGAACAAACTTAATAGGTGACAGTCAACACGTAGTCGTGCTTTTTGCTTGTCTTTCATTAATTTTAGACCCATTATGTTGCTTAATGCTTGTATCACTGTATTCAATCTATGTGAATTTTAAGTTTTACCAATATAGATGTAGTGATTTCTTGAGATCGATTGATGACGGTTGTAATAACTAAGGTATATTTAATATAATTTATGTACAATTCATGTTTTATACCTTTTGAGGATAATTTATTACTTTGTCATTTGAAATAACTGTGCATTAGTATTTGATACATTTAAACACATATCTTAATTTAACGGTTTTGTGAAAGGTTTTTTATGCCAACGTAATCAGAGATTTGGGGGCATATAGTTTTTGGCATGTCTGTTTGTCCACAAAAACTTTAACCTTGGCCATAACTTTGAAAAGTAAGTGATAAGGCTTTCATATTTCACATGTGTATTGCTTGTGACAAGAACTTTTAATTTATACCCAAATTTATCTTGTGACTTTGACCTTGGAGTTTGACCTACTTTTGAAGAACTTTAACCTTGGCCATAGCTTATGATTTATAAGTGATAGGGCTTTCATATTTCACATGTACATTCCTTATGGCAAAGCCTTCCATTTATACCAAAATGTCTTGTCCTTTGACCTTGACCTTTGAGTTTGACCTTCTTTTGAAAAACTCTAATGTTGACCTTTATTCTAGAATGGAAGGTGATAGATGTTTTATATGTGTATTCCTTGTGGTATGACCTAACCTTTTGGTACGTTACAAAAATATGACTTTGTGACCTTGACCTTATGGCCTATATAACAGCTGTTTTACCGACAAATATGCCAACGGGGCGTTCATGTTTCACAAACACATGATTTTTTATTTCTTTTTTTTTATGATTTGAGATGCATTGCTCAATTGTACATCACATATGTATTATTCTATAAAAACCTTTGTATTAGTGTATAAGATTTATATCTATTCCGAGATTATTTATTTTTCATGACATGGTGTTCATTTTAAAGTTCTAAGTCTTTCTGTGAAGGTGCAAAAATTGTCGCAAACCGGCTAATATATAACAATTCGGTGTATTTGACTTACACTGCTCTATCCAGAGATATAATCACATGTTTTGCATGCACATTGTTTGTTTTATTAGTTTTAGATGTATTACAATATTGCGAGAGGAGATTGATATAAGAGTGGTTATTTTTTGTTTTATTCCATAAAGATGTATCGCAATATAGCAAGAAGATTTGAAAATGTACTTTTTGAAGATTTTTTCTTGCTTTGTATGAGTTTGTAGACTCTGTACCAAGTAGTTAGTGTATTGAAATCCATGATTGTACATTCCTTATAAAAGACGCTAGTCATGATTTGATCTCATTGTTATAAACTTAATAGGATTCTTGTTTTTAATATCAAAAGAGTTTGATTCGGAAGAGAGGGAAGAAATCGATGGTAAATCACTTGAGGAAAGTTATACATCTAATGTATGTGTTTACTTACAATTCTTCCATGTGAATGAAATTACAAGAAGTATTTAGAAAAAACTATTTGTTATCTCAAGTCTTTTTTTTTTTTTTAAATACATGCATGTTGCATTATCAATGATTATGACAAACTTTGGGGCACAAAGGGAAGAAAAACACACACAACCTTATGTCCATAAATGATTCAAAATAGATTAGGAATTGACAAATATTATCGGATAGAAAATAAAATTTTGTTGAAATTGTAGGTAGCTCACTCAATTACCTCTGTATTTGAAAGGAATAGAAGTAAAAAAAGGAGAAAGTAAATGAATATCCCATCCTCCTCTTTTCGGTGAATAGATTGCAAATGATAAATGCTAATAATATAAGTCTGAGTTCCAATTTTAGACAATCTTGTCTTTCATTAGGGAGTAGTTTTTGTTATTGCATCACCTTGCTATACTTCTGTTTGCAACACCGTGATTATACATGATAACTACTTTTAAAAATAGATAAGAATTTTCCTATAGAGGGAAGGATTTTTTTTTTATTAATGTTGTTTTACTGCCATATATTCAGACAATACAACAAGGCAATGGTTTCATTTTAGGTTATTTATACATGTACTTACTATATTTGTCAGAAATATAGCTAGTATAGTGAGGTTATTTATACATGTACTACTATATTTGTCAGAAATATAGCCAGTATAGTGAGGTTATTTATACATGTATATTGTTATGAATTATTTTGCCTCCTTACAACATAATGTACATGTATCATAAAATTCAGAAATGTTGTACATTGAATATGTAATTGTCTAAAATGGAAATAAAATCAGCAGATGATTAGAATGATTGTAGTTTTTACATTTGAAAATGTAATTGCCGTAAAAGGAATAAAATTTTCATTAGAATTTCTTTGGATGATAAGAGTTATCATAGGTTACTCATAGACAAAGGGTTTACTGCTTGACTTAGGAAAGATCAGGCTTGTAACCAGAATATTGAAGGCTGTTAGTTCTCGTACAAGGTGGGGGGGGGGGGGTGGTAAATTGTGATTTTGAACAGCAAATAAAGAAAGAACAGTTACCTCCTCTTGGTAAAGTCCTAGTCACACTATGTCATTGAAAGGCAGTGATCTCTGACAAGTCCTCCATGCAGCCATAACAAGAAAACACCACCTGGCAGATTTTTATTTCTCCTTGTTCTGCTGATGATGAGATGTTATTTTTCTCTCTAAGACACCATACCTTAAGGATGTATCAGTATGTAAAGTCATCCTATCTTTTTCAGATTTATTTGGAAGATCAGAAATCTCAAACTTATTATGGGATGTGAAATTATGTGTCCCTGTCAAGATAAATAGGTCAAGGAGAAATTTTGTTTTACCTTAGTATGTTATCCTGTTCATGCATGATGTGCAAAAGTAAAAAAGTAAAATCTGCTAAAATGCACAAAATATAGACAAAAATGGGCAAAAATATGCACAGAATAAAGACAGAAATGGGCAAAAGATACACGAAAACTTTAAAGTCAAATGTTAAGTGGTTACAAACGTACCATGTTTAGACTCTATGCATCATAACCATGATATATGACTTCTAAAAATCTGCAAGACGAGTTACTCTACATTTCATCAAGAGAAATTTTTTATCTTGCACTGAGCTTTAACTGTGTTGCAACAGAGTATCTAACATCTTTGGAAGGGTTCTTTTACCTTGACTTCTTTCTAATTATGAGTCAAGAAAGGGAAAACACACCCCTTGAAATGGTAGAATTCCTTTTGGGCTGTATTGCAAACAAATCTAGCATATATGGATTAAAGATTTTGTTTAACTGTCCGTCTGTCAATATGTCGGTTATTTTCTAAAACGGTGAGCACTACATCATGTATACTTGACATATAGATAAAACATTCTGAGTGACCTCAAATTTAAGTTCGATTAACTATGATTTAAAATGGTAATAAGTATTTGATTTGAAGATAAACCTTGATTGAAGAGAGAGAAGTGTGTAGATCTAGAATCCACGGGTAATCGTTGTAGCTGGTTAAAGGGGGGGGGCTGGAATTTTAATTGCTGTATAAATTCATGAAAATAAAAATATTCTGGATATGACCACCTGTGTAAAAATATTTCATTGAATGAAAAAAGTCTCAGAAATAAAATATCCACCTTACATCTGAATAAATTTGTAAAACTGTGAGGGAATACATGCATCTATAATCTACATATATCTAATAGTACATTTTCTTTGGAAAGCAAAATTACTCACAATATTACCTATAATGTGACTATGTGACTTGTCATTATAAATCAGTTGACAATTCCTTTTCCATAACTTTTATATGTTTTTGGAATCATTAGAGGAAAGGAAATGTAGAACATGAATATTGAATAAATTTTTAACTAATGAATGTATTTACATGTTAAACTGCATTGAAGGAATTTAATGTGTAATGTCAAAGTAATTGTCTACTTAAGGTAAGAATGAAATGTTTGGGTGAATTAAGGAGGAAGTGGTTAAGATATCAACAGAGTTATGGATTTTGTCTACAAATCAGAATTTTAAAGTACATAAACTTTTAATGTGTTTTCAACAATATTCAATTGGAAATTCAAATTGTGTTAGTATATGGATAAAAGGTGAAGTACAAATAAAAGTCAAGGAAATGAATTGATTTATTTTATCATATTTATTTTATCTTGTTTTGTTTTGGGTTTGTTTTTTTTTTTCTTCGATAATCCATCTTTTTCACTTTTCTGCAAATGTGTAAAGAAGATTTGCGAGTGCTGTAAGTATATATAGGTTTCGCGACAAAAGGAAAATCGAATTGCCGAGGTAAAGGAAGCATGATGCTGTATTTTTAAAAGTCGAAAGGTCGCTGTAAACTTGTCTTCAACGAGGTCTTTTGAACGAAATGTCATTTTAAAAGCATGAAGTTAAATTCATTAAAGTCAAGAAAATTTAATGCAATTTGTTTCATGTCAACTTCAAAATAAATCGTTATGGCAAGAATATCTAGATCTATCGACATCTTTTAAGTTGATATATGTTGGAATAAACTTACTTCCGACGAGATTATTATAGTCATGATATACGGCATTGACCCTGTTGTTAAATTTATGTAAAATCCAGATTCTTGATAACTGTTCATAACGGTGTTTCTGTTCCTTGTTTTAGCTCACCTGAGCGAAGTTCGTGTAAACTAAATATTGTCATAGCGCGCCGTCCGTTCTCGTCCGGCGTAAACCTTTAAAAACATTTTCGACATCACCTCTTCAACCGCTGCACAGAATTTCACGCAACCTTACAGGAAGCAATTTAAGAAATAAAGGTCATCTACCAAGTTTTATTTGTGTTTTTCGCGCCGATCGGTCAAAAAATATGGCCGCCGAGGGTTCTGTTATCTTACTCGTGCATTGTTTTTCCAGTAACCGTGAACAATTTAATTGAAAAATGTATTTCTATTTTTTTAAGTCAAAATTATCTTCTAGTGTAAACACTTTAGAATTGTTTAACGTCTTCAAATTCATTAATTTACCATCAGTGGCGGATCCAGCTTTTGAGTTAGAGGGGCGTAAAAAATGGCGAGGGGTTAGGCGGTCCCCAGCGGGTCCAGGGCAGAGCCCTGGTAGGGGGACCAGGGGGACGAAGCCCCCGGAAGCTAACGAATTTCAGCCTGTTCGGACCCATTTTCATGACTGAAATTGATTAAGGAATTGAAACTGATGCATTTGACAATTATATTAACTAACAGGTAATTAATATTTACTAATATTTAATCTTTTTTTATATGGAAAATAATTGTTTTACCTATGATTTGCAAATTTTAGGGGGGGGGGGGGGGTCGTGCGCCCCCTACAATCCGCCACTGAGCATCATTTTAGCGCAGATAAATTTACAGCATGGACCAGACATGCACGTTTCGGGTAATAAACCCTCGTCAGTGATCCTAAATCTAATCAATGTAATATGACCAAAATCTGTGAAAATTATGTCCTAAATATACCGAAAGACATTGCAAAATGGCTGGGATATGATGCTACAAGACCCAGGTTTTAGAAATTTGAGAAAATGTTGTAAACAGAAATTTTCAAATGTATTTGAAGAAACGACCAATCGAAAGGAGCTGATACGATAAGGGCCGTTTTTAGCCCTAAATCTCGTGCCTTATTTCTTCCACATGACGGTACATATGCAGACAAAAGATAATCATTATTGAAATAAAATGTATTTGAAAACTTTATGTATGTTTTACTTTTCGATGAAATACTCCCCAGATTCTAAAATTAAGGTCCAAAGAGGAAGGGGTGCTCGGGTAATAGAACTGATAATTTTGACCATAAACGTAGAAATTTTAGAATATTTTGCCTGAAATGCATAAATATTAACTAAAAGATATCTAATACATCTATATTGTACATCAGAAATACATTTTGAAAGTTCTATTTCCTCTAATCGGTAAATAATGAAATCCGGAACTAAAAATACGGTCTTATTTTGTATGTAATGGCTATAATAGAAGCTTTTAAGCGCGAAATACACATTAGCGGAGAAATCCACATCGCTCTTGCTTATTTCGTTCCTAATTGTTGTACATTTCATTAGAGCGTATCAAGAACACATTTTTTGATGGATAAGGAGGAAATATAGTCAAATTTTCCATATTTGATGATCATAAAGGTCGATTCTTTAACAAATGCACCCCCCTTCCTTTTTTGGTTTTTCGTCTCTGGGGTAGTGTTCCCCCCGGAGATACAGAACACCACTTTTCCAGAAAATTTGTATCAGGGATATACACCTCCTGTATAAGTGGCGTTCTGTATCTCCGGGGGGAACAATGTTCAAAAAAACTTTTCCGTTTTCTATTGATTTCTATGGGAAAAAGACAAGTTTAGACCCAAATATTAGCAATATTATGCATAATAGATCTAAAATAACTTCAAGGTTTGATGGGATACTGTATTTGTATTCATTTAACGAACTGTTTTTCTTAAAATTTCCATTTTCAAAATTCCACATTTTAGGGCAGATCTTACGTCTTATCAGCTCCTTGATCGAACTTGGCTACATGTGCACTCGGGGACTCTTGGTCGACCAGCAGTGACACTCACCAAGTAGTACAAATGTTTAACGTTTTCAAATTCACTAGCATCATTTTAGAGCAGATAAATTTACAGCATGGACCAGACATGCACGTTTCGTTAATAAACCCTCGTCAGTGATCCTTAATCTAAAAAATGTAATATGACCAAAATCTGTGAAAATTATGTCCTAAATATACCATGTGCCCAGATTTTACAGCATGGACCAGTCATTTTGCAGTCGCTGCACAGAATTTCACGAAACCTTACAGGAAGCAAGTACTGAGGGTTCTCTTCTACCAAGTTTGCGTTTTTCGTGCCGATCAGTCAACAAATATGGCCGCCGAGGGCTCCGATTGGCTGACGCATTTTCGACTTCTCCTCTGCAACCGATGCACAGAATTTCCTGAAACCTTAAAGGAAGCAAGTACTCAAGGTCTTCTGCCAAATTTGTGTTTTGTCGGCACCGTGGTCTAGCGGATAGGGCGTCGGGCTAGTAATTTTAAGATTGCTGGTTCGAGCCTTACTAGGACCATGGGTCGGCCGACAAATTGTAACCATATATATGGCTTCTCCCCAACAATAATTATGCAAATTAGTTAGCTTGGTCTTTAATTAATTTCTGTTTATTTTGTATATGGGACAAAATCACTCTAACTTTACGATCACGTGTTTAACTGATGTAATAGAAATGATTGTCATTTCCGCCAGTGTATAACCCTTCATCTGTCAAGACAAGGTGCTCCTAGGTCACTTGACAGCAACAGAAGCTATAGTGGTTCGCCTGTCACAGGTCTGGGTGCAATAGACGAAATGGCGAGGATTTGTTTTGAATTCAGGCAACTTTGTTTATACGCCTGAATTCCAATTTAGTAATGAATTTCAATGGCGATTTCAATATAATAGGCTCCCAATATATACTGTACGCATGATTTTGTACAGAACACACTTAGATTCATTCATCAACATGTTACTTTCGTATTTTGATAAACTATAAAACTTGTATCAGGACTTTTTATTCCAAGTTCCAAAATGACAAGTTAATACACAACGTGGAGTTCCAGGATTTGTAGGCCGAGAGGCTTACAGTATACTCTTCAATGTATACAAAAATTTCTGTTTGTTTCTGAAAAATAATAAAAAGAGAAAAAGTTTGTGTTTTTCGTGCCGATCGGTCATCAAATATGGCCGCCGGTGGCTCTGATTGGCTTACGCATTTTTGACATCTCCAAAACTGATGCTCATAATTTCACGAAACCTCAAAGCTAGGAAGCCTCCACCGAATTGTCCACTACCATTCTTTTGTTTGCAACTCCGACCAACTCAGATGAGCGATGTGGCCCCCTAAGGTCTCTTGTTTCGTTTTCTTTCCTTTTCGTGGGAGATTTTTTATGCCCAGGCATAAAAGATGGGGGGGGGGGGCACATGGTTTTTTGCCTGTTCGTCTGTTTGTCCGTGGCAAAAAATCTTTACTTTTCAGTTTAAAAAATGGTAGATGATAGAGCTTTCATATTTTACATATTTGATACAACCATTTTTTACCTCGAGACCTTGACCTTTGACCTACTTTTGAACAAAAAAACCCATAAGCATTAATTCTTGTCTGTCGAGTATGACCTACTTAAATGATATTGCTGTTCAATACTGATAAAGATGCCGACGGGGCATTCGTGCTTCACAAACACAGTTTTTATTTTTTTTATTTCACATTCTACTACGCAGTGTTTTGCAGAAGGAACGTCCTTTTATTTTCCATGTTAAATTACGTGTCGTTTGATTTGAATTTATATATGCACTATATATTCCTTTAACGATTCTGTCATGCATTTAGTTGTCTACGTCGGATATTTTGTCTTTCTTTATATATATATAACTAGATATAATTTTCTTCGAGTTGCTCGATTATATAATCAAATACAAAAAATACAAACACTCAGTGACCTAGCCGAGTCCCCTCCTTTACTTGACTTTCATATTAATTTGAAGATCAATTCTAATTTCGCCTGGTGGTGCCAAGATACAGATCAGCATCTCGTAAAGTCCGATTTATGAATGCATGCATGCACATGCGGTGAAATGTGATTTATGTGAAATGTTGGAAAATTTCATTTTTTATTTACTAGACAAGTGACTCGGTTCCATGCCCTTGTTTTATAAAAGGAAACTGTAAAGTAGATCATGAAACCAGTACATCAGAACGGTCAAAATGGCATTCCTGGGCGGATCGGAACAAGCGATGCATGTTCAACGTCAGGAATAATTAGTTTCTTACAAACTTGTTAAAAACTACGTTAAACACCGCGCTTGATTCTGACAAGTAAAACGTAAGTCACGTGTCGTTTATATAATCATATAAAAATCACGTGACTTAAAAAAGTGACCAAAACTTGATTAAAAAAAAAACGACAGAAAATAAATGTATTTCCCTAATACGATATGTATTGTCTCTGTGCGTTGCAACGTCCAAATAAAATACAAGTTCTAGGCCCGGCGAACAAAATTTATCGGCTCTTAAAATGGCTGAAAAAAATTTCCGGCAAAAGTCTTCCTGCCCCCCCCCCCCCCTAAAAATCAAATGGTTGCTCCCTTACAAGCACATAAAATTACACTACACAAATGACAGCGTGTATTTATATAAAACAACAAATATGACAGATGATTCCCCCTCCCGCCGCCTTACCCAAACCCCGTCCTCCCCCTCCGTTTCACCCTTCCCTCCCCCTCCCGCCCCTTCCTCCCTCTCCCTTTCACCCTTCCCTCACCCGCCCACCCCTTCCTCCCTTTCACCCTGTCCATCCCCTCATGTAGGTGTGGACACTTTCTGCAAGAAACCTCCTATACCTATATCTATAAAATTCTATAGATCAGCTGATAGTTGGTCAAAAGTCTTGTCGGGTTGTCACAAGGTTACGTCGGAGATTTTGTCTTCGTGTCTTTGTTCAGATCACGTGTTCATAGCATAATATATTTTACGTGAAATAACTGATAAATTTATCCATAAAGTTCAGAGAAAATGTTTTTCTCGTCATTTTTTTAAAACATTCATTATACCTGTCTACACTTTGATCTCCTCGGTGACCTTACATAATCACATTATAAAGTAAGGTAAATATTTCAAACCTTGATGTGTCAAAATTTTTGACCAAAATAAACGACATTTACCATACATGCCGCTGATCACGCTATTATCATTTTTATTGATCAATTTTTCTCGTGCAATAAATCGAGAAATTCTACATTGACTGGTTAAATTTTACTGAGGATTAGGATAGGAATAAGGGTCGAACATAGGATGGTTGTATTTTCGGTAAATGAAATATTAATTGATAAAGATTTAGTATGAAAAAACTAAAAAGACATCACACAACTAGGATGCATGTGTACAACCATGGACACTCAAATAACAACCATAAAAGATAGCACATGACTAGGATACATGTGTACACCGTGGACACTCAAATAAGAGCCAAATAAGACACCAGACAACTAGGATGCATGTGTACAACCGTGGATACTCAAACAATAACCATTAAAGACATCACACAACTAGGATACATGTGTACAACCGTGGACACTCAAACAACAACCATAAAAGACATCACACAACTAGGATGCATGTGTACAACCGTGGATACTCAAACAACAACCATAAAAGACATCACACAACTAGGATGCATGTGTACAACCTTGGATACCCAAACAACAACCATAAAAGACATCAAACAACTATGATGCATGTGTACAACCGTGGACACTCAGATAACAACCATAAAAGACATCACACAACTAGGATGCATGTGTACAACCGTGGACACTCAAACAACAACCATAAAAGACATCACACAACTAGGATGCATGTGTACAACCGTGATCACTCCAATAACAACCATATAAGACATCACACAACTAGGATGAATGTGTACAACCGTGGACACTCAGATAACAACCATAAAAGACATCACACAACTAGGATTGGTGTGTACAACCGTGGACACTCAAATAACAACCATAAAAGACATCACACAACTAGGATGCATGTGTACAAACGTGGACACTCAAACAACAACCATAAAAGACATCACACAACTATGATACATGTGTACAACCGTGGACACTCAAACAACAACCATAAAAGACATCACACAACTAGGATGCATGTGTACAACCGTGGACACTCAAACAACAACCATAAAAGACATCAAACAACTATGATGCATGTGTACAAACGTGGACACCCAAATAACAACCATAAAAGATATCACACAACTAGGATGCATATGTACAAACGTAGACACTCAAACAACAACCATAAAGGACATCACACAACTATGATACATGTGTACAACCGTGGACACTCAAATAACAACCGTAAAAGACATCACACAACTAGGATGCATGTGTACAACCGTGGACACTCAAACAACAACCATAAAAGACATCAAACAACTATGATGCATGTGTACAACCGTGGACACTCAAACAACAACCATAAAGGACATCAAACAACTATGATGCATGTGTACAACCGTGGACACTCAAACAACAACCATAAAGGACATCACACAACTATGATACATGTGTACAACCGTGGACACTCAAACAACAACCATAAAATACATCACACAACCAGGATACATGTGTACAAACGTGGACACTCAAACAACAACCATAAAATACATCATACAACTAGGATGCATGTGTACAAACGTGTACACTCTAATAACAACCACAAAAGATATCACACAACTAGGATGCATGTGTACAACCTTGGATACTCAAACAACAACCATAAAAGACATCACACAACTAGGATGCATGTGTACAACCGTGGACACTCAAACAACAACCATAAAATACATCATACAACTAGGATGCATGTGTACAAACGTGTACACTCAAATAACAACCATTAAAGATAGCACACAACAAGGATACATGTGTAAAACCGTGGACACTCAAACAACAACCATAAAATACATCATACAACTAGGATGCATGTGTACAAACGTGTACACTCTAATAACAACCATAAAAGACATCACACCACTAGGATGCATGTGTACAACCTTGGATACTCAAACAACAACCATGAAAGACATCACGTAGCTAGGATGAATGTGTACAGCCGTGGACACTCAAACAACAACCATATAAGACATCACACAACTAGGATGCGTGTGTACAACCGTGGACACTCAAATAACAACCATAAAAGACATCACACAACTAGGATTGGTGTGTACAACAGTGGACACTCAAACAACAACCATATAAGACATCACACAACTAGGATGCGTGTGTACAACCGTGGACACTCAGATAACAACCATAAAAGACATCACACAACTAGGATTGGTGTGTACAACCGTGGACACTCAAATAACAACCATAAAAGACATCACACAACTATGATACATGTGTACAAACGTGGATACTCAAACAACAACTATAAAAGACATCACACAACAAAGATGCATGTGTACAACCGTGGACTCTCAAACAACAACCATAAAAGACATCACACAACTAGGATGCATGTGTACAACCTTGGATACCCAAACAACAACCATAAAAGACATCACACAACTAGGATGCGTGTGTACAACCGTGGACACTCAGATAACAACCATAAAAGACATCACACAACTAGGATTGGTGTGTACAACCGTGGACACTCAAATAACAACCATAAAAGACATCACACAACAAAGATGCATGTGTACAACCGTGGACATTCAAACAACAACCATAAAAGACATCACACAACTAGGATGCATGTGTACAACCATGGACACTCAAACAATTACCATAAAAGAAATCACACAACTAGGATGCATGTGTACATCGTGGCCACTCAAATAAGAACCATATATGACATCACACAACTAGGATGCATGTGTACAACCATGGACACTCAAACAACAACCATATAAGACATCACACAACTAGGATGCATGTGTACAACCGTGAACACTCAAATAACAACCATAAAAGAAATCATACAACTAGGATGCATGTGTACAACATGGACACTCAAATAAGAACCATATATGACATCACACAACTAGGATGCATGTGTACAACCGTGGACACTCAAATAACAACCATTAAAGATAGCACACAACAAGGATACATGTGTAAAACCGTGGACACTCAAATAACAACCATTAAAGACATCACACAACTAGGATACATGTGTACAACCGTGGACACTCAAATAACAACAATAAAAGAAGTCACACAACTAGGATGCATGTGTACAACCGTGGACACTCAAATAACAACAATAAAAGAAGTCACACAACTAGGATGCATGTGTACAACCGTGGACACTCAAATAACAACAATAAAAGAATTCACACAACTAGGATACATGTGTACAACCGTGGACACTCAAATAACAACAATAAAAGAAGTCACACAACTAGGATGCATGTGTACAACCGTGGACACTCAAATAACAACCATTAAAGATAGCACACAACAAGGATACATGTGTAAAACCGTGGACACTCAAATAACAACCATTAAAGACATCACACAACTAGGATACATGTGTACAACCGTGGACACTCAAATAACAACAATAAAAGAAGTCACACAACTAGGATGCATGTGTACAACCGTGGACACTCAAATAACAACAATAAAAGAAGTCACACAACTAGGATGCATGTGTACAACCGTGGACACTCAAATAACAACAATAAAAGAAGTCACACAACTAGGATACATGTGTACAACCGTGGACACTCAAATAACAACAATAAAAGAAGTCACACAACTAGGATGCATGTGTACAACCGTGGACACTCAAATAACAACCATTAAAGATAGCACACAACAAGGATACATGTGTAAAACCGTGGACACTCAAATAACAACCATTAAAGACATCACACAACTAGGATACATGTGTACAACCGTGGACACTCAAATAACAACAATAAAAGAAGTCACACAACTAGGATGCATGTGTACAACCGTGGACACTCAAATAACAACAATAAAAGAAGTCACACAACTAGGATGCATGTGTACAACCGTGGACACTCAAATAACAACAATAAAAGAAGTCACACAACTAGGATGCATGATTACAACCGTAGACACTCAAATAACAACCATAAAAGAAGTCACACAACTAGGATGCATGTGTACAACCGTGGACACTCAAATAACAACCATAAAAGACATCACACAACTAGGATGCATGTGTACAACCGTGATCACTCCAATAACAACCATAAAAGACATCACACAACTAGGATGCATGTGTACAACCGTGATCACTCCAATAACAACCATAAAAGACATCACACCACTAGGATGCATGTGTACAACAGTGGACACTCAAATAACAACCATAAAAGACATCACATAACTATGATACATGTGTACAACCGTGGACACTCAAACAACAACCATAAAAGACATCACACAACTATGATACATGTGTACAACAGTGGAAACTCAAACAACAACCATAAAAGACATCACACAACTATGATACATGTGTACAACCGTGGACACTCAAACAACAACCATAAAAGACATCACATAACTAGGATGCATGTGTACAACAGTGGACACTCAAACAACAACCATAAAAGACATCACACCACTAGGATGCATGTGTACAACCGTGGACACTCAAATAACAACAATAAAAGACATCACACAACTAGGATGCATGTGTACAACCGTGTACACTCAAACAACAACCACAAAAGACATCACACAACTAGGATGCATGTGTACAACCGTGGACATTCAAATAACAACCATATAAGACATCACACAACTAGGATGCATGTGTACAACCGTGGACATTCAAATAACAACCATAAAAGACATCACACAACTAGGATGCATGTGTACAACCGTGGACACTCAAATAACAACCATAAAAGACATCACACAACTAGGATGCATGTGTACAACCGTGGATACTCAAACAACAACCATAAAAGACATCACACAACTAGGATGCATGTGTACAACCGTGGACACTCAAACAACAACCATAAAAGATAGCACAAAGTCAAACAGACAAAAATCTTGTAAACGTACCTATAACCATGGACAAGAAGACACCTACTGCAAAGACATCAAACACATAAAAGACAGTGCATAGCTAAAATGAGAAGTTTAATATGATATGTACACAACCATGAACGCGAATGAAAAAATAAAAACAAACACGGAAATTTATGTATGTTTTGTTTAAATTTACAATTTAAAATCGACGGATTATTCTTGGCACCAACCCCTTTCTTAATCCGCAAATTCATAAAGCAATGAAAAAAATCTAAACGGAAATTTCTGCTCATCATTCGACCTGTTGGGCATCGAAACAGATTTTTTTTTCTCAAATGACACGAAATAATCATGAAGAGGGTCGGGAGATCTTCTCGTGAATTCTGTCTAAAAATCTATTTTCTTTAAAATTTCCTTGAACCCCATTCCCCCCTTGCCTGACTGGGTACCCATCTATGTGGAAAGTTTTCTAGGTCCGCGGCTGGTGCTCACTGTTTTTATCAATTTTCATACTTTTTAGCCGAGTTGAAAACTCGGCTCTTAATTTAATGTGAGACGGGCGGGCGGGTGTCTGGACGGGCGTCAACCTTGGTTTCCGTTATATGATACATGCTAGTGTAATGAAACTTCATACACTTACTCACCATGAGTCAAGGATGACCCCTATCGATTTTGGAGTCAAAAGGTCAAAGGTAATAGGACTCAGATGACTGAAAATGGTTTCCGGACAATATTAGAGCCTAAATTGCACCTATGATCATGAAACTTGCAAGAAATTTTTCCCATGAATCAAGGTTGAAACCTATTGATTTGGGGGCCAATAGGTCAAAGGTCAAGGTCATAGGATTCAGATGATTGAAAATGGTTTCCGGACAATATTAGAGACTGTATTGCACCTCTGATCATGAAACTTGTCAAAAATGTTTCCCACGAATCAAGGATGACCCATATTGATTTTGGGGTCAAGGTCAAGGTCGTAAGACTCAGGTGATTGAAAATGGTTTCCGGACAATATTAGAGCCTGTATTGCACCTCTGATCATGAAACTTGCCGAAAATGTTTCCCATGAATCGAGGATGACCCCTATTGATTTTGGGATCAAACGGTCATAGTTCAAGGTCACAGGACTCCGATTATTGAAATTGGTTTCCGAACCATTTTAGAGCCTGTATTATACCTATTATTATGAAACTTGCCAGAACTGTTTCCCATGAATCAAGGATGACCCCTTTTAATTTTGTGGTCAAAAAGTCATAGGTCCAGGTCATATAACTCTGATAATTGACAATGGTTTCCGGACAATATATGAGCATGTATTGCACCTATGATCATGAAACATGTCAAAAATGTTCCCCATGATCAAGGATGACCCCTATTGATTTTGGGTCCAACGGTCAAGGTAATAGAACTCAGATGATTGAAAATGGTTTCAGGGAAATAGTTGAGCATGTATTGACCTATGATCATGAAACTTGCTAGAAAGGTGAAAGAAGGGTGACCCCTATTGATTTTGGGATCAAAAGATCAAGTCAAATTCATAGGACTTAGGTCATTGAAAATGTTTTCTGGATTATATACAATGTGTGTCAACCTGAAACGTGCTAGTAATGTTTCCCATCTGTCAAGACCATATAGTTATACAATTCATGTATATTTTAAGTCTACCTATTCATACTTGCATTAAGTTTTGCAACTCGGCACTTTGCATCTTATTCTTTGTACATTAATTTTGTGTCCCAGTTTTTGTTTAACTGTTTGGTGACCTTTCGCTCTCTTTTCAACCAGGTGATTACCTTGAGGGAACATTGCGACACATTGGGACATATCATATCCGAGACTGATAAGGGCAAAGTGAATTAACACAAAACAGGCATAAAAAATAACCCTTTGCGACAAGAAACTAACAACGCAACTATTTTACACTTTGAATAAATAAGTTTACATAGAAATGTAGATCTTTACTATTTGGTCCAATTTGGAGTAATTCTTGTGTTGGTTCCAGTGAGATTACAAAGTAATATAAAAAATGTAGAGAGCATACATGACCTTGTCTTAAGTAGTTTTATGGTGTTAAGCCCAGAATGCGCGTTTGATATGATAAAAAAATGAAAAGAATCCCAACAAAACCTCATGGCGGCTATCAAAATTCAACACATGCAAAACACCAACTTGCAAACAAGATCATGGACGGCGCAGGCTTGCAATATGAAAAGTGGAACTGAAATCAGACGCATGCGTAGGAGATTGTAGATTTTAAAGTGAAAAAAGCGGATATGAAATCGGACGCATGCGTAGGAGATTGGCAAAACACAACATTAAACGATGCGACTCACTAACAGCCGCAGTATACCCGAAATATTGTATTCACTGGGGTTAACTCGGCACGAAGCATTCCAAACCAACCGTTGTATGTCCTATTTTTGGAATTTTGATGTAAATAATTTAGACAGAAAATGAAGGTCGATCGTCATTTCAAGAACGATTTGGCAGGAAAAATGCTTTACATTGTATCACTACTCAATTCATTTATTCCAAAGGCAAATACAGCTTATAGGACATATATATAATACAATATGAAAAATACAATACCGTAGTGAGTAGTCAGTCATGCATGCAAAGAGAATATATAATACATGAAGTAAGTAATAGACAATATCATAGTGAGTGGTCAGTCATGCATGTAAAGAGAATATATAATACATGTAGTAAGTAATAGAAAATATCATTGTCAGTCATGCATGTAAAGAGAATATATTATATATGTAGTAAGTAATAGACAATATCATCTATAGTCAGTCATGCATGCAAAGAGAATATAGTATATATGTAGTAAGTAATAGTTTAACACCGTTTGAAGCCCCGACGGTATAACTGCGTTTCCAACAGTATATCCAACATATACCTGTCGGAACTACAAAACACAGTACGTTATAATATTAACATAATAATGTGACATAATAAGTCACATATTTTAACTTTTGATACCCCTCAGAGGGTCTCACGTATCGCTTTAGAGGTGACATTGCTACGGAGGACTAACAACGACCGACAGAAATTATCTCGCTGCAAAATATGAAATACCACTGCTTCGTATATCGTCGTTATACATGCTTGTAGAAATCCTGTGAACCAATCAGAATGCGTGAAACAAATAGAATAAATAAGAATATATAATATACGTAGCAAGTAATAGTTTAACATCGTTTGAAGGTATCATTTTGTATAACTAGCTTCTTCTTTAAATCATGGAAGGACTAAAGGTAATATATTGTTTAATTTGGGCACATAATTATTATATACAGCTGTTATAATTTCTTCGTGGTCCGTTACTGCATCACTCATTGACAATAAAGTAACTAGTTTTCATTCATGTGTTATTTATTATTCTAGAGAGGTTCAGCATTCAATCACTGGCAGCTTTTGTCTAATTGTCTCACATTACTTGTTGCTGAGGTTGTGTCGCACGATGTCTGTTGTTCGGTTGTGTTGTTGTTTTGTTATGTCTGTTGGTTGATGGTGTTGCTGTGTTGCACAAGGTCTGTTGGTTGATGGTGTTGTTTGATGATGTTGCTGTGTTGCACGATGTCTGTTGTTTGATTGTGTTGTTGTGTTGAACGATGTATGTTGTTTGGCGTTGTTATTGTATTGCACGTTATCTTTGGTTGTGTTGTTGTGCTGCACGATGTTTTATGGTTTTACTGTGTTGTACGATGTCTGTTGTTTGATGTTTGTTGTTTGATGGTGTTGTGTTGAACGATGTATGTTGTTTGGTTGTATTTTACGATGTTTGTTGTTTGGTCATGTTGCACGATGTGTGTTGTTGTTTTATGAGATGCATGTTGTTTGATGCCGTTGTGTTGCGTGATGTTTGTTGTTTGATGGTGTTGCTGTTTTGTTGTTTGATGTTGTTGTTATGTTGTACGATGTCTGTTGTTTGATTGTGTTGGACGATGTTTGTTGTTTAGTTGTGTTACACAATGTTTGTTGTTTAGTTGTGTTACACAATGTTTGTTGTTTAGTTGTGTTGTTGTGTTGGACGATGTTTATTGTTAGATGTTGTTGCACGATGTATGTTGTTTGATTGTGTTGCACGATGTCTGTTTTTTGTTGTGTTGGACGATGTTTGTTGTTAAGTTGTGTTACACAATGTTTGTTGTTTGGTTGTGTTGGACGATGTTTGTTGTTTGGTTGTGTTACACAGTGTTTGTTGTTTGGTTGTGTTACACAATGTTTGTTGTTTAGTTGTGTTACACAATGTTTGTAGTTTGGTTGTGTTACACAATGTTTGTTGTTTAGTTGTGTTACACAATGTTTGTTGTTTGGTTGTGTTGTTGTGTTGGACGATGTTTATTGTTAGATGTTGTTGCACGATGTATGTTGTTTGATTGTGTTGCACGATATCTGTTGTTTGGTTGAGTTGCCCGATGTCTGTTATTCGCTTAATTTCTGTCTTTTGCGTGTGAGTTCCGCTGTGCTCACAGGTCTTTTTATTTATTAATGGTTTTTATACGTATCACCCTTTATCTAATTGATTCTTTAATAATCATTTTGTAATTTGGTCCTTTTCTATAAAATTTTGTCCTGTGAAAATTCGGCCTGCTAGTGCATCTGTGATATTCTGGTCGGAAATTTAATCCATATGGCATTTTTTTACAGTTCAGAAATGGATATATCGTTTAGATACGTGTCATGTATTTTGTTAACATATATTTTAGTAAGTAATGCTGGTAAAGTACTTTTACATTATGTATCATCATACTGAATTGACGATGCATCTGAACACGCATATTTCAAAAACAATGAATAAGATCAGACTGTTTATATCTGGACAAACGAACACTCACTGGAGAAGGATAGTTGTGGAATATTGCGGCCCAAGAATGAGCACTGCAGATTTAGACAGGTGCGTAAGAAGTGCACTCAGCACTTTATAATTTCTAATTCTCCTATGAATTTTCTATAACCTGACAAATATTATGCAACTTCTAGAAATTGAAAATATCTGAAGAATCGAAGCTTCATTATGCGAAAACAGGTAAATGAATTATATATTGCGAAGTAAATAAATTAATTTATTTTGTACATGTATATGTTATAACTTGAACTACGTCTCAACTTGATGTAGATCGGATCTAGCCAGGTGAAGCGAGGGATGTCACCCCCCCTCCCTTGACCGGAACCCCCCCCCCCCCCCCCCCCAAAAAAAATAACTGAAAAACATTTCTTAAAATAAATCTGCTCCCTTTTTTTGAAAATATTCCTGGATCATCCCCGGCTATAAGGATATCTATACTATATGTTTTACATTGCATAACAGAACGTTAACATGGAATTTCATAAAGACGCTTTTGTTCATACTATTCGACAATTAACCTATTCGACAATAATATTCGACAAATAAATAAAAATGTAAATTACAAGAGGATATGGTACGTGGATGCTGTACGCATCCTTATAATCATCTGTAACATTGCAAAATCAATTGTTTCGTAGGTATGCAAATCGATATCCCTGACGCACTTCCGCCTCATGCATCCTTCCACGATTTGACATAATTATGTAAATAAAGTTCAATGTTTGAATAGGGAAACAAAGCATAAACAAATACCTCATTCGTTCTTGAAAACCCAACTTCATTTTCTGAATTATTCACCAAAGAAACCGAATATTCGTGAAACATGACGGACTATTTCTTTGACCTTAATCCTGAATCGATTCTTCCGCGTTTCATTCACTGTGTATTGAAATATTGGTGTAAACAAAAACTTGCATCATAGCGCGAGTTGAACACGATGAGCACGAAGAGTGTAATTATGAACGGTGAAACTAAAGTTGATGGTGTGGTCCACATTAACGGGATGAAGCGTAAAATACAGGACACGAACTATCACGAGTCACCGGCTCCTAAAAGGTAAGCAGAAAATTAATGCAAGCTAGCACGATTCGTTCTAGGTTTTTTCCACTCGTGGTCTAGGATGCAGGCAACACGTGCGCATCAGGAATAAACTGTAACTGAAAAAAATTTACATCATGTAACATCTACTGATTACATATGTATAATGTTCAATTATTAAATGTTAAAGATTATTTTCAGAAAGTGTTAAAATGAAAAATGCCTTAAAATTCATTTATAAAATAATTATTTTCTATTTTACCAATAATCATGACTTCCAAGGGAAAAAAATAATGTAACATTTAAGTCCCCAGTAAAAGACTTGTTTATAGATTGCAAAGAAAAAATTAATTTCTATAATTACAAATAAATTTACGTGAAGTCGAAAATATAAACAATTTTAGTTCGAAATTTATTCATTTCATCAACGATTTCTCTGTTTTCTTTTCATACAAAAATTCATAAATATTTGTTTGTGTCACATGTTTCACTCTACACGTGATGTAAAACAATCTTGAAGAATATAATACGACAGATTTGTTCATAAAGGAATTTGTGCTATAGAATTACGCTGTCATGGAGGTGTGACGGTTTGTTTACAGTAATACGGATTATGATTGGTCGATATTTTGGAGGTGTGCGCTGCCTTATTAGGACGAGCGCCAAAATTAGGCATGTTGACTAAACAAGCTCTGTCCTAAATCCAGATTACCGGAGCATGTCGTATTTATAGTTTTCCAAAGAGTGTATTTATTTAGGATAAAAATTGTAATATTTGTATTAAGTATGATTCGGTACAATATCATAATGTTTGCTCCTCCCCGACCATTGAAAAAAAGGGGAAATAAAAAAGATTTGCATTTTACAGGTACCCACTACCCACAGAGAAGTTTGCTCTTTTAAAAGCTCTTGAAAGTGTAAATTATTGTTACCCTGACAACGAAAAAGATGAAGGAAACGTTATTAAGCTCTAAATGTGTAATACATAACTTATAGGCACATGTCACTGACCAGTTGTAAATGTCGTTCGTATGCTGTATGTATAATGTTATTATATGACATTAAAAAGTCATTCAGTCGACAAAAAATGTAAACAACTTTGTTTTGACTTGAAGTCATCATTTTATTTGAGGCTATGAATACAGAACTTTAATGTACTTTTTAAAAATATAAGAGACTTATCTTCCCGCGTCGACATTCTTGGACGAAGGAAACTTGCATTTAGTTCTAAAGACGTACACAAGTTTTCATTATACTATGGATAAATCAATAGAGAAAATAACAGACTTGTAATAAATTCCTGCCAACTTCCTGGAATATGATTTTTCTATACGGGCATGCACGAAATACGGAATAATTATCTCACTAGCATGAGGAAAATGAGGAGGGGATACTAGTACATATTTTGGGGACTGGCAGTAGTTGTAGCTGATATGAAACATTACGAGGTTCTGGGTCAGTTGAGAATTTTACATACACACCAGAATTGCGGCCAAAGGAACGACATGCAGTTTGCTGCCATCAACTGATCAAAATACTTGAAAATAGCAGTGTGCTGTTGACATCAAGGTCACTTTGCTACATAATTCTAAAAGCTTGACTTCTGACGCACTGACCGATATAAACAAACAATCCTCGACCTTTCCAGTACTATTATACCCAAAGTAAATATGCATGTTATTTAAACTTCTCGTCTTTTAAAGGCTGATATAATATACCTTTTGTTTTGACAAAGAAAATCGTTCTAGTGATCGTGTGACCTTTGAAATGTCTATAAGTGTTTTCCCGTGTATTGTTAATGGATTAATGATATATTAGCTTTGGATAAAAAAACCCTTCAGTTTTGAATGTCCTTATGCTGGTCGCAAATAAAAGACTCTGATCCGACATGGTAAACCTGGACTTGGACCATTTTAAGCACAAACTTGTTATACCTATCAGAATTTTGCTTTTCTAATCTTAGCGTTTCGCTGCCAATAAAAGCCAATACCCTTATTTGCGGCTGCCAAAAAGTACCCAAAGACAAATACATGTATTCTATGAAGGAGCTGTTAAGATAAGGGCTTGATTTAGCCCTGAAATCACTCGATTATTTCTCGTGCGCTGTCCTTCTATTTTAGATAAAAAGTGGTCGGGATTAAAATATAAAGTATTTGAAGATTCTTAGTAGGTATTTTATTTAAATAGATTTGGTGAAAGATGTTATAAATACGGGTTGAAGAGATAGGGGTACGGATGAGAGAAAACGTCAAATATCGAGCGAAAATTCACAAAAAATGCATTAGTTTACATAAATTTGATGTTTATTATACTTCTCTTCCTTTTAATGTCAAACTTGGATAAGAAAAATTAACCTTGATGTTATTAAATCAATATAATCGGCAAAATTCGCAGTCCGGAAACTGAAAAACGGTTACATTTCGTATTTATCAGCCACAAATGTAGCTTTCAGGCGCGAAATACGCACAGCGTAGAAATAGACAACTTTCTCGTTCATTTCCTTCCTAACGGTTAATCATTTGATCGGAACACACTCTGAATAGATTGTTACATGATATTAAAAGAAAAAATGGCAATTTTAATATATTTTACCGTTCTAAATACTGATTCTAAAATAGTCATCCATCCCCCCTTTTTTTCGTTTTTCGCCTGTGGGACATTGTTCCCCCCCACGGTTCAGAACCCCACTTGGCCAGAAAATTTGTTTTATTGATATACACCTTTGGTAAAAGTGGCATTCTGAACCGAGGGGGGGGGGGGAACAATGTTGTAGAAAAACTTTTCCGTTTCCCATTGATTTCTATAGGAAAAACGCTTATTTTGACCCCAAAATCGGTTTTATTTTGAATAATTTATCCAACCTGACAGAAGATTCATATCTGGACCAAGTAACTTCATATTTTTACCGAAAAATTTTCTCAATTTTTGCATTTTGAAATTTCAACTTATCAGGGCAGATTTTACGCCTTATCTTAACAGCTCCTTTCTTTCATTGTTTGTCGAAACACAATTTTATGTGTCAAGTAACAAGTACATATTTACGATGCCCCGTGATTCCGTGTGTGTGTCTCCGTATGTCTGTCTCTCCGTCCGTTACCGGTCTCTGTCTCTCCGTCCGTTACCGGTCTCTCTCTCAGTACCCCGAAATGATTTCGATTGAGAGAGTCGAGATTAATCGATTCTTTTGTATAACTTATCGTCCGTAAATATCACTCGCCTACCCACTCCCATTGCCCCTGTTACTGGATCTGCGCCTTGTTCACACGAAAAAAAGAATGAAAACAAAAATATTGCATAAAACTGAAGATATTTTTTCCGTCAATGCATGTCAAGGTATCCTTGACACAAATTACCCAGCACAGGGCATGTTTTGACAAAATGGAATTTGAGGTCATTTAGATACCGGACGAGAATTTTGACTTTTAGTATCATGTCAGAGATTTATGTTTCTATGAGCGCAAGTTAATGCATACTTAAAAAAGTATATAACTATAAGTTCATGATGAATTAACATTTTTATGAAAATAGGAACTAGCCTTGGGGTTGGATACATCATGAATGGTTCTACCGTTAATACCGTGCAGGGAAATGGAAAAATAAATGGGTATGTTTAAAAGAAAGTTCGATATAAAATAGAAAGATAGAAATTTCATTGGAGTGATCTGTGATAGAGTGTGTACAGGGGATTTGAGGTAATCCTTCAAGGTCTTAGAGCTTAGAGCGGTAAGTTAGGTTTTACTTTCATTGTTGGAATATATTGTAGTTTTGACGGGTCAAACGAAACAAAATCGGACGACAATCTTAATCCTTCATGATATTTGTTATCCAGTATGACAAAGCGACAATTTGATTTTGTTTTGATTTTTGTTCAGAATACAAAGCTTTTTGGATTCTAACTTTAGTTGTCTCAATTTAAACAAATTCTCTAACCATTTTTTCAAGAAGCAAATGTCGATAGATAAAGACCGTACATGTAGATGCATTCTTGCATCTTTCCCTGGTAGGCTACCGGGGCCTTGACTGGTCCAAGTGGCCGCCTTTTATATTCACAAAAAAAAAAAAAACTTAAATGAAATCGAGGAGAAATTTTGACACAGGATTTGGAAATAGTCTTTCAATTCTACCAAGAGTAGGGTGTCGGCTGCATCAGCAGAATTTTTCGCGAGGTACAAATGTTCGCCTTTCAGTGAGTAAAATTAGTTTTTCACCAAAAATGGTTCCTCCTAGAGTTTTCTAAAAGGACATGTTAAGTTGCACTCTTAGCACTTGTTGTTGCACGATACATTACTTATTTTACATCAAAGGCATGTAGATACATAATCAATTAGAAAGAATAACAAATCACAAAAATGTGAACTCGTTATAATAAAGACAGCTTTTTTTGCATTTAAAAATCATGAAATTTGGTACTCGCAAAAATTCTGCTAATGGTTTACACACTCTAATTTTCTTTCCTTTTTTCCAGACAATGCGGACAGTATGAAGACGTGCAGAATATAAAGAATCTTCTTTTCAAGCGCGTGAAATGCCGACCGACCATAGGTATAGTGTGTGGGTCGGGGATAGGTGGACTGGCAGACGTAGTGGAGGACGCAGAGGTCATCAAATACGGAGAAATCCCAGGATTCGCCGTCAGTACAGGTGAGCTAAAGTCTGCAATATACATTATTAAATGATCAGAAATTATTGCGGATTTTGCTTATTTCTGATTGGTGGAGACGCTGTTTGATAGATTGTACCTCAGAGTGAGTTGACCGCTCACGCTCCAAAGCGGTCTATTCGGGATTTGCGAGTGCGTGTCCAGCGCGTGCGTTGATTATTGTAGTGTTAGATCTTTGATATCGCGTATCATTACAATGCAAACTTTGATAAAAACCTGATAATTTAATAAAGCAATTATTGACTTTTGATTTCGGTCTACTCGTGACTATACAGACCTGGTCAGGAATTGGTTAACCTCGGCCTTCGGCCTCGGTCAACCAATACCTGACCAGGTCTGTATAGTCACGAGTAGACCTCATCAAAAGTCAATAATTGTATAATTTAACGAATAGTGACCTTAGGAATACACGCCACATAAACTTCCTCCCCGGCAGGCTAGCCTTATCGGGAATGCGGTCATGTGTGCTGGACTTCAAATCCCTATTTGGGGACAACAATTATGTGATCGTCCTCAATCACCCTTGCTATTCATCTGAATTTTATTATGGAAATGATTAAAAATTTAACCGAGTTTATAACAAAACCATTTAGTCTATAGATATTTTCAATGCTTTTCTCAGAGAAGAGGTGCTACTGTAAAAAAATTGTTTGCTCGATTTAAGTCCCATATTTAAAATGTATAAGACTATTGAAATGTTGAGGGCTGACATGCTTGCAATTTCTATAATGACGATGCGCTATCTTGCTATTATTTTCTAAATGCGTTTTATATCGGACCGCCGGACGACATTTGATTACTCATCTTTTCAATACAAGCCGATTTCTGTGACATTCTACACCCATTATGCAATGCTGTACAAAGATTATATGTTATTTGATAAAGTTGAAGCACAATGTTTTCGTGTTGTTGACGGTGGTTTAAATCTATTTTTCAGTGCCAGGACACAAAGGACAGCTCGTTTTTGGGACACTTCAAGGGAAGTCTGTAGTCCTTATGCAAGGCCGGGTACATCTATACGAGGGTTACCCCGTTGATAAGGCAAGTGGAGTTGTCTTTAATCTAGGTCGTATATTGAACTGCTCTATAAATCAATCTCCGTCAGCTGCTGCGTTGATTATTATATAATGATTAAACTCGACATGTAAAAATTACAACGTGATGTCATAGATATTCTAATTATATCCATGTCAGAAATTTGTAGGTCAAGGTCAGTCTTCTTGGATGCGATAAATGCTTTTCCTAGACAATGGCAAACATTTACGTAAATTAAGTACTGGTTTGAAACAAACACAAAATCCTGAATAAAAATAAACCGGATTTCTAACTGACAAAAACATCAGAATGTGAAGGTTAAGGTCAAAGTCAAGGTCAGTCCTCTTGCTTACGATACACGCTTCTCCTAAACAACGATAAACTTTTAAATAATGGGAATTTGGAACATAAAAAGCCTCTTTGATCGTCCTCTATGATTTTTTTTTCGGTAGAAAGAAAATTTGATATTCTGGCACCTTATTTTTGTCTTGCTTACATATTCCATATTTGCTATCAGATTGCCTTACCGATACGAGTGATGCACGTCATGGGGGTGAAGATGCTGATACTGACAAATGCGGCCGGAGGCCTGAACGAGTCATTCAATGTCGGCGACATTATGGTCATCAAGGACCACATTAACATGCCCGGATTTGCTGGCATGAATCCATTGGTCGGCACGAATGATGACAGGTACGTACTACGTATATTGTCGCCTATTGAAGTTTCACCTATACTTCCTCAGTTGCCCCAACTTCATCTATTCAATAGCCATTCTCTGTAAGGACCAAAATCGTTTGGCAGGGCATGTCATGGATTTTGATGATTTTCGGTATAATGGGTATATATTAAGTACTGACCATAAAAAAACACTTTTCAGCCAAAGTGACCTCTGGTTGCTATGGTAACGAGGTCATTCTATTTATAGCACGTTTGGGACCATGAAATAAGCCAGCTCCGGAGACTTCGTTGCCATGGATACCACTGTAACAGCTTGTTCATCTTTATATAATCTATTCTTCCTTACTTCCATTCTTACTTAGTACACTTAGATATGTGATATTTATTACAGGAAGCTTATTGTATATAGCCAAAATAAAGCGAAAAATAGAGATGAAAATAAGGGCCAATTTAGTGTGTTTTTGACCATTTTCAATCTTAAATATCACAAAAAGCACCAATAGGAGACTAGTGATTTTCATCAATGGAAATGTATGTTTATTGACAAATAAAATGAATGAAAAACTGGAGTGGGTATTTAAGAGTTTTATCTAAATTCTGTCGTCAAAGACCGTTGCCATGGCAACATTAGACCTTTTTGCTTATTTCATACTATCTTTGAAATTGATTTTATTCCTCTTTAGAGTCACATAAGATTGTCAAAATGTATGCATGTATAGATATGACTTATATCTTTTACATAAGATGCATAATAAAAAGGATTAGAAAAAATAATCAAAGCAATTTAAGATTTAAAATGTACCTGTTTCCATGGTAACGTAGCCTACAAATATGCCTTATCCTATAGATTTTCCCGATTTTTGAAACTTCAGACACGGTTACCATGGCAACGCCAACCTTTTTGAAAAAACTGGGGTTGATTTACATACTAGTACTTCATATTGAACTACCAAAAATCCATGACATGCCGTGCCAACATGTCTTGAAATTCTTTGGTTCTTACAGAGAATTGCTGTTTAAAAAAAAACATGCACCGCAATACCGCAACAAACACAAACAGCTGCAGAGGACGAGACAACGGAAACGAAACAAACAAAAAAACAAACAAAAAACGAAATGAAACAAAGGTACCGAGGAAAGCTAGAACCAAGGCATTAGCTGACTTTAAGGTTGCAAACTGAGTTTTCTTGCGACGCGTTGTTGTTTGCACCGTAAAAGCAGCAATTACCACTCGCCAACGTAACGTCAGAATCTAGTTATACCATTCTAATACAATCTTTATTTCATGCACATAATTTGACGTTAACGGCAAGTATGTTCGCGTTTTGCCATACAGTGTACAGATTTCTATATTTTGACCACGTTTTTGAGTTTGAATGTTTATTGCCTGTACAAAATTTGCATTCTACACAAAACACAATAATCTAGACAAACTCTATGCACTAGACTTAATAAATGTACAAGTAGGCAAGGTATAAAGTGATTTGTAGCTTCCTAGCAGACGTTCGTGACAGCGGGTTAAGAAATATAATGAATATATATAGCGGTCCTTTATAAAACGACGGAAATGTTAAGAAATCTGCGTCTGGTAACGAGTTTGTATGCATATAGAATTTATATGGACTGATTATCGATGTTCCTGTGGGACAGGAGGGGGGGGGGGGGGGACTCGAGATCTTTTACATTGAGACTGATCTTCATAGTCAATCAAGGAACAAGGTGGGGGATAATACTATTTAATTTCAGTATGTAAACGTTATTTCCATTGGTTGGAAAGTTGGCGTGATACGAGGGTCAGTCAAAAAGTAATGATAACTACTAAACCAAAGAATATTTATGATGAATAGATATTCGCCTTATTTGCAATCCAGTTTCATTTTGAGTTTCGGAGACAAGTCATAGTCATATGGGCTCAGAGCAGATAAATATGGAGGCTACTGCAATTTCCCCCAATTATAGCTAGTGGTCATTAACTATCGTGACCGGGGGGGGGGGGGGTTAACATTTGTATGTGGCGTTGCTAATTAATGATAAATATTCATGTATTTTTTTTTTCAGGAAGGTATTACCAGTAATTTTTATAAGGTTAATATCATTACTCTCAGACTGACCCTCGTATTGGCGTGCGTTCAGGAACGTAGCCGCTCAACGAGTGGCTAACTTTGAGAGGCTAACTCAGCCTGAACACTTGGCTAACTTTAAGCCTAAAAGTGCTACGCGCATGATGCGGTTTTCCATCAAATTTTTGTTTTGATACCTCGATCAGCAAAACATGCTATACAGAGCAAAAGTTTTATAATCTATATTTTTACAGGCCACGGTTTCCAGCTATGTCCAATGATAATCTATATTTTTACAGGTTCGGGATAAGGTTTCCAGCTATGTCCAATAATAATCTATATTTTTACAGGTTTGGGCCAAGGTTTCCAGCTATGTCTAATGCCTATTCACTAAAGCACAGAAAGCTGGCCCATAAAGTAGCGCGGGAACTCGGTTTCCACGACTTTGTACGGGAAGGTGTATACAACATGTTATGCGGACCTAACTTTGAGAGTGTGGCCGAGTGTCGGTACATCAGGATGATCGGAGCTGATGCCACGGGTATGTCATTTTACGTGTTAACTTTGTGTAGAATATATAACATGTTATGCGGACCTAACTTTGAGAGTGTGGCCGAGTGTCGGTACATCAGGATGATCGGAGCTGATGCCACGGGTATGTCATTTTACGTGTTAACTTTGTGTAGAATATATAACATGTTATGTGGACCTAACTTTGAGAGTGTGGCCGAGTGTCGGTACATCAGGATGATCGGAGCTGATGCCACGGGTATGTCATTTTACGTGTTAACTTTGTGTAGAATATATAACATGTTATGTGGTCCTAACTTTGAGAGTGTGGCCGAGTGTCGGTACATCAGGATGATCGGAGCTGACGCCACGGGTATGTCATTTTACGTGTTAACTTTGTGTAGAATATATAACATGTTATGTGGTCCTAACTTTGAGAGTGTGGCCGAGTGTCGGTACATCAGGATGATCGGAGCTGATGCCACGGGTATGTCATTTTACGTGTTAACTTTGTGTAGAATATATAACATGTTATGTGGACCTAACTTTGAGAGTGTGGCCGAGTGTCGGTACATCAGGATGATCGGAGCTGATGCCACGGGTATGACATTTTACGTGTTAACTTTGTGTAGAATATATAACATGTTATGCGGACCTAACTTTGAGAGTGTGGCCGAGTGTCGGTACATCAGGATGATCGGAGCTGATGCCACGGGTATGTCATTTTTCGTGTTAACTTTGTGTAGAATATATAACATGTTATGTGGACCTAACTTTGAGAGTGTGGCCGAGTGTCGGTACATCAGGATGATTGGAGCTGATGCCACGGGTATGTCATTTTACGTGTTAACTTTGTGTAGAATATATAACATGTTATGTGGACCTAACTTTGAGAGTGTGGCCGAGTGTCGGTACATCAGGATGATCGGAGCTGATGCCACGGGTATGTCATTTTACGTGTTAACTTTGTGTAGAATATATAACATGTTATGTGGACCTAACTTTGAGAGTGTGGCCGAGTGTCGGTACATCAGGATGATCGGAGCTGATGCCACGGGTATGTCATTTTACGTGTTAACTTTGTGTAGAATATATAACATGTTATGCGGACCTAACTTTGAGAGTGTGGCCGAGTGTCGGTACATCAGGATGATCGGAGCTGATGCCACGGGTATGTCATTTTACGTGTTAACTTTGTGTAGAATATATAACATGTTATGCGGACCTAACTTTGAGAGTGTGGCCGAGTGTCGGTACATCAGGATGATCGGAGCTGATGCCACGGGTATGTCATTTTATGTGTTAACTTTGTGTAGAATATATAACATGTTATGTGGACCTAACTTTGAGAGTGTGGCCGAGTGTCGGTACATCAGGATGATCGGAGCTGATGCCACGGGTATGTCATTTTACGTGTTAACTTTGTGTAGAATATATAACATGTTATGTGGACCTAACTTTGAGAGTGTGGCCGAGTGTCGGTACATCAGGATGATCGGAGCTGATGCCACGGGTATGTCATTTTACGTGTTAACTTTGTGTAGAATATATAACATGTTATGCAGACCTAACTTTGAGAGTGTGGCCGAGTGTCGGTACATCAGGATGATCGGAGCTGATGCCATGGGTATGTCATTTTACGTGTTAACTTTGTGTAGAATATATAACATGTTATGTGGACCTAACTTTGAGAGTGTAGCCGAGTGTCGGTACATCAGGATGATCGGAGCTGATGCCACGGGTATGTCATTTTACGTGTTAACTTTGAGTAGAATATATAACATGTTATGTGGACCTAACTTCGAGAGTGTGGCCGAGTGTCGGTACATCAGGATGATCGGAGCTGATGCCACGGGTATGTCATTTTACGTGTTAACTTTGAGTAGAATATATAACATGTTATGTGGACCTAACTTTGAGAGTGTGGCCGAGTGTCGGTACATCAGGATGATCAGAGCTGACGCCACGGGTATGTCATTTTACGTGTTAACTTTGAGTAGAATATATAACATGTTATGTGGACCTAACTTTGAGAGTGTGGCCGAGTGTCGGTACATCAGGATGATCGGAGCTGATGCCACGGGTATGTCATTTTACGTGTTAACTTTGTATATAACATGTTATGTGGACCTAACTTTGAGAGTGTGGCCGAGTGTCGGTACATCAGGATGATCGGCGCTGATGCCACGGGTATGTCATTTTACGTGTTAACTTTGTGTAGAATATATAACATGTTATGTGGACCTAACTTTGAGAGTGTGGCCGAGTGTTGGTACATCAGGATGATCGGAGCTAACGCCAAGGGTATGTCATTTTACATGTTAACTTTGTGTAGAATATATAACATGTTATGTGGACCTAACTTTGAGAGTGTGGCTGAGTGTCAGTACATCAGGATGATCGGAGCTGATGCCACGGGTATGTCATTTTACGTGTTAATTTTGTATATAACATGTTATGTGGACCTAACTTTGAGAGTGTGGCCGAGTGTCGGTACATCAGGATGATCGGAGCTGATGCCACGGGTATGTCATTTTACGTGTTAATTTTGTATATAACATGTTATGTGGACCTAACTTTGAGAGTGTGGCCGAGTGTCAGTACATCAGGATGATCGGAGCTGATGCCACGGGTATGTCATTTTACGTGTTAATTTTGTATATAACATGTTATGTGGACCAAACTTTGAGAGTGTGGCCGAGTGTTGGTTCATCAGGATGATCGGAGCTGATGCCACAGGTATGTCATTTTACGTGTTAACTTTGTGTAGAATATATAACATGTTATGCGGACCTAACTTTGAGAGTGTGGCCGAGTGTCGGTACATCAGGATGATCGGAGCTGATGCCACAGGTATGTCATTTTACGTGTTAACTTTGTGTAGAATATATAACATGTTATGTGGACCTAACTTTGAGAGTGTGGCCGAGTGTCGGTACATCAGGATGATTGGAGCTGACGCCACGGGTATGTCATTTTACGTGTTAACTTTGTGTAGAATATATAACATGTTATGTGGACCTAACTTTGAGAGTGTGGCCGAGTGTCGGTACATCAGGATGATCGGAGCTGATGCCACGGGTATGTCATTTTACGTGTTAACTTTGTGTAGAATATATAACATGTTATGTGGGCCAAACTTTGAGAGTGTAGCCGAGTGTCGGTACATCAGGATGATCGGAGCTGATGCCACGGGTATGTCATTTTACATGTTAACTTTGTGTAGAATATATAACATGTTATGTGGTCCTAACTTTGAGAGTATGGCCGAGTGTCGGTACATCAGGATGATCGGAGCTGATGCCACGGGTATGTCCATTTTACGTGTTAACTTTGTGTAGAATATATAACATGTTATGTGGACCTAACTTTGAGAGTGTGGCCGAGTGTTGGTACATCAGGATGATCGGAGCTGATGCCACGGGTATGTCATTTTACGTGTTAACTTTGTGTAGAATATATAACATGTTATGCGGACCTAACTTTGAGAGTGTGGCCAAGTGTCGGTACATCAGGATGATCGGGGCTGATGCCACGGGTATGTCATTTTTCGTGTTAACTTTGTGTAGAATATATAACATGTTATGTGGACCTAACTTTGAGAGTGTGGCCGAGTGTCGGTACATCAGGATGATCGGAGCTGATGCCACGGGTATGTCATTTTACGTGTTAACTTTGTGTAGAATATATAACATGTTATGTGGACCTAACTTTGAGAGTGTGGCCGAGTGTCGGTACATCAGGATGATCGGAGCTGATGCCACGGGTATGTCATTTTACGTGTTAACTTTGTGTAGAATATATAACATGTTATGTGGACCTAACTTTGAGAGTGTGGCCGAGTGTCGGTACATCAGGATGATCGGAGCTGATGCCACGGGTATGTCATTTTACGTGTTAACTTTGTGTAGAATATATAACATGTTATGTGGACCTAACTTTGAGAGTGTGGCCGAGTGTCGGTACATCAGGATGATCGGAGCTGATGCCACGGGTATGTCATTTTACGTGTTAACTTTGTGTAGAATATATAACATGTTATGTGGACCTAACTTTGAGAGTGTGGCCGAGTGTCGGTACATCAGGATGATCGGAGCTGATGCCACGGGTATGTCATTTTACGTGTTAACTTTGTGTAGAATATATAACATGTTATGCGGACCTAACTTTGAGAGTGTGGCCAAGTGTCGGTACATCAGGATAATCGGAGCTGATGCCACGGGTATGTCATTTTACGTGTTAACTTTGTGTAGAATATATAACATGTTATGCGGACCTAACTTTGAGAGTGTGGCCGAGTGTCGGTACATCAGGATGATCGGAGCTGATGCCACGGGTATGTCATTTTATGTGTTAACTTTGTGTAGAATATATAACATGTTATGTGGTCCTAACTTTGAGAGTGTGGCCGAGTGTCGGTACATCAGGATGATCGGAGCTGATGCCACGGGTATGTCATTTTACGTGTTAACTTTGTGTAGAATATATAACATGTTATGTGGACCTAACTTTGAGAGTGTGGCCGAGTGTCGGTACATCAGGATGATCGGAGCTGATGCCACGGGTATGTCATTTTACGTGTTAACTTTGTGTAGAATATATAACATGTTATGTGGTCCTAACTTTGAGAGTGTGGCCGAGTGTCGGTACATCAGGATGATCGGAGCTGATGCCACAGGTATGTCATTTTACATGTTAACTTTGTGTAGAATATATAACATGTTATGCGGACCTAACTTCGAGAGTGTGGCCGAGTGTCGGTACATCAGGATGATCGGAGCTGATGCCACGGGTATGTCATTTTACATGTTAACTTTGTGTAGAATATTATTAGCACAATAATCATAGCGTAATAATATCTACCTGTTTGCTTTTTGTTATCGAATGTTGCAGAGGAAGTACTAGTTTAGCATTACTGTTATGCGTTTATAAGATCGTGTATCCGTCTGTATATGAGTGTGTCTGTGTGGTCTTGTAGACAGCATACAAGACAAAACAATCTGAATCATTGTCACCTGAGACCACCAAACTTTCCACAAATGTTCCCCATAAGAAGAGGATGAATCTTATTGATTAGCAGACATGAAGGTCAAGGTGTGTTCTGTCAAGGTCGCCATGGTCTTAGGCTTAAAAATCTTTTATAAAGACTCGCCAAACCCAACCAATAATTGTCTTGGGTCTTATTTGACCAGTACAGCATAGAAGACAAAACAGTCATCATAGGATAACTTGACCTTGCATGCACAGATGTTCCCCATATGGACCCACCTTGTTCAAGGTCAAGTGTTTTAAAAGGTAAAGGTCACTGCGGACTTAGGCATAAAATCTGCAGCCATTTTCACAAATATACTTATGAACAATTTCCTTCCTCTGATTTTTAAGGTTACGGGTCAAATGTCAAGGTCATGGACTTGAACTTATAAACAGTATGAACAGCATAAAAGAGTTGCAAGTTGTGAAGGGATGCTATGCTTTCCTTACCTTAAATTTTCATCACATAGAGCTAATATTGTAAAATGACAGTTACAGGTAAATTGATGTTTTGCATCCAGATACTTTTAGAGGCGGCAGATAATGTCAATAGATACGATTTCCACCATGTGAATTGCAATTATCATGCAGTTTTCCATTTAACACATAATTTCAATGTGGCATGGATAATTATCACGTGCCAAGTCTTGTTCCATATCAAAATCTGGCCATTATAGTTTCTGACAATTGAATAAAAAATTAGATGTAATCAGCATGATCAGGAAGCAAACTTTCTGTCCAGTTCATTGAACTAATGGTGCAGTTTCCAAACAGAATGAAATTCAAATATGCATCTTTCAACATGTTCAAAGTGAGATAATTTGGTTCTTGGATTATACTTAGTTTCAGAGACTGAGAGTTCACAGTGTATGGGAAGGTCATTATTCAGCCAGCCTGACAAATACTTGATATTGCCTTATTTTGTTTTATGAAACTCTTGAAAGCTTTTGACTGTAATGAAGTTTGATTTAACTCTGTTAATTATAGTTATAATGTATTTGTATTGTTAGGAATGAGTACAGCACACGAGGCTCTTGTAGCAAGGCATTGTGGGATGGAGATACTGGGAATGTCACTTATAACGAACAAATGTGTGCTGGACTTTGACTCGGACCAGATGGCCAATCACGAGGAAGTGCTGGAAACCGGAGCCAAACGCAGTAAAGATTTCCAGAAACTTGTCTCTAAAATTGTAGAGGAATTAGAATTACAGTAACGAGATTGTTATAAAATCATGGTCTGGTGTGGAGGGCAACACAATATTTGTTGAATGCACTCAAATTAAGTTCTATATTTATTTTATCTATAACAGGACTTTCATGTGAACTGACTTCAGTATTAAGCATGCCAGCAGGTTATGATGAAGATTGCCGTCATGTTTTATTACATACATTGAGACATTAAAAGAGATTGTTGTAATTGTAAATTTGAATTATTTTGAGTTTATTTTGGTAATAATTATGCCGTTAAATTTGAATAGTTTATGATTTATATTAAATGTTGTGAAAAATGCATCCAAGGGGTAACACAAATAGTATTTAGCCACAATCAGAAGAATGTGATTATTTATGTTATTTTACACAGAAATATTTCTTCTATAACTTGCCTGATTTATCGGAATCGGATGTAGCATTATTTAAAGGGTTTGTAGTAGTAAAGACAATTAATGCATATAACAATGAAAATCCAGACAATATCGCCATCCTCCCAAAAATTAATATAATTGAGAAAATGATGGTTTTGCAATCTATGTATGTGAATGTGCGAATAGGCATCATTTTATGAATATACCAATGATTTATTAACTCCCTTGTATTGAGTGCCTTATAGAAGACTAAATTTGTTAGATTTTATATATGATATATTATTATAAGTAAATAAGAGCAATTCACACTAAATTTGCAAAATTTAATATAAAATTGATTTTTAAAAACTTAGTTGCTACAAAATCAAAACTCTCCATGAATGAAAATTTTTTTTTGTGATTACAATTTTCTGAAAGATATTGCAAATTAATTCTCGACACTTGAACAGCCTCAGTTTTAAGGAAGAAAAATTTTGAAAATTTAAAGTTTAATTGTACAAAACACTAAACTCAGTATTGATTAAACTCTAATACTAGAAATATAACACTTTGTCTCCCCACAAACTAATTTCAGCCAATGATGTCACAGTACGTGAGTTATATCCACAATATGTATATGTATTAATGATACGTTTTGTAATCTACTTAGATAATTAGGGGTATTAATAGATGGAGATCGGAGAAATAATGTTTTGTTTATAATATTTTATTTTACTCATATCAACATATCACTTTAATAGACGATTTTCACATTACCAAAGTTGACTTGTATTTTACACATCCTAAGACCCAACATCACAAGATTTGACGTAACCTTTAACTGTGACGTCGTATCTGATTTATGACGTCACAATTAGAAATAACGTTAAAAGTAGTGATGTCGGGTCTCGGAGTGTCTAAAATGCGAGTGTACCGGTAATATGAAAAAGGTCTATTCATATACCATAATCCCTGTGACTTACAATCAATAATACTGAACCTACAGCCAAGGTGTGGAGGTAATGTTTACGATATTCAGTATGAACAAATTAATTTATCCAGTTGCATAGTTTTTGAATCTCGTTGTTGCAGATCTCAATTAAGATATTCTACAAGTAGGAAGATTTTTGTTTCAAGTTAGTTAGTTTTAGATAGATACTTATACCATTGTTATTTTATATGAGGTAGATTTTGATTGTTGTTTGATATTTTGCCTTTATGAAATGAATTTGTTTTTTGTGTTGGTAATACCATTTTTCTTAAGTTAGTACTTTAATTTGGTGAAAACTTTTGATTCAATCCCTCTTGAATGATCTCTCTATGGTTGAAAAGAATTTTCAATCACTATTTTACTTTGATGTCAAAGATTTTGTTTTCTTTTTTTTTTTCTTTAAATGTTAAAGCCGATTGGAATACTAACTTTTTTTTAAGAATAAGAAAAAAAAAGGGATAAAAAAATAATCTCAACTCAGTCTGACATTCTTAACACTATTATTAACTGCCATTTTTAGTGTTCATATAGAAATAAACTATTTTGTACCTCAAAAACGAATCAAATTAAAAATCAGCTCTTTTTATTTCCTAAACTACATAGAGATCTAACAACGACCAATTGGAAGTCCAGTTCTATGAACTTTTTCAGTTGCATAGATACGTAAATATTTCAACCAAGCACAGTTGTTCAATAACCAAATACGTCATGACCCAGTTTCATTCTAAACTATTTTAAATCACTATGAGTATTTCTAGTGTTCATTCAATTTTTTTTTATATCGAAATGTTCATAAATTTTGATACTACCTACCTCATCTGTATTTTTAGAAATGAAAGAAACCCAAACACAACACAAATGAACAATTCAAGAATGTTATGGAGGCTGCCATTGCTGCCTCAATACTTATTCACTCCGTGAGGTAAACATTCGTCAACCTAGCCAGCTGCAACCTGATTGGTCAAATATTTATATCTCTAACAAGCCCTCCAATCGGTCGATGTAATAGATCTCTATGTAGTTTACGAAATAAAGAGAGCTAAATTTTAATTAGATTGCTCAAAAACTTGATGTCTCTTGATTATGTTATATTTATTTATATAATACACATTCCATAAATCTCATGTACATTATTAATCATATGATTATTCATTAACAACACAGAGGGTTGTATTTACACTGTTGATAATCACTGACCACCAGTTATATGTACATTCTTTGTTTACTTAAGTTCTTTGGAGTTTCATTGAATCATAAATTTAAGAGTTTGAAATGTTTTAATACTGTGCATGTAAATTCATTATACTTATTGCAAATTTACACTGTAAAACTTTTGAAATATATATTTTGAAGTCCTTTTGAGTCAAATAACTTCTCAGGAAAATCTAAATCCTGCATGAATTCATGATTTAAGGGGTAGGGCCATGAAGCTGGATGAATTATAGATTTAAACTTTTGTTAGTAAGTTATAGCCTTTAGCCTTCTGAAATCTACAGATTTGACATTTCTTTGCAAAATTGCTGAGAAATTACAGATTTCTATTAATATAGATGCCACATGCATTAACTGGCATGAATAAAAATCAGAAAGATCATTTACAATGTACATAACATGTATATTTTTCATAAGTTTTATCCTAGTTAAAACATAATTGATCACACCAAATTCTTCCACAAGTTAAAAGACAAATTTTGTAGCAATTTTGACCATATTTCGTCAAATACATCTTCTTTCTATGATACTTGTCATCCTTTTACAGAGGGAAACATGATTTTTTTTTCTGATCATTATCGAGCTTTTCTTGTGAACAGTAGGACGTCCAATTTAGAATATCTTGTGGCCCTACCCCTTTTCATTAAGTGATATGATATTGCAGAATCAAAATTTATCAGTAGTTTTCTACCATCTTCGGACAATCAGTGATTTCAGGATTTTACAATCTAGCAGCATTAAAACAGAATCATTAGCTTTAGAATTCATTAGCTTTAGAAATCATTAGCTTTAATCAACATACTAGTTGTGATGTTAAGATGTAAATATGTACAGCTTTGTGTTTTCGAGTGTTTGATAATACAGTGTATTATTATTTTTTAATTATGTCTCATGATATACTACAAGTATTACTAAGTACTCATACAACAAAGGTAGACAATCCTGATTATAAATTGTCCTTATACTTACAGTATGTTACTACGTGTTTTCATAAATCCTTTTGTCCTTACACTGGCGAAAAAACATTTATGAATTTCAAATTGTTAAAAAATATCAATTTCAAAGACATTGTGTCTTCGTGTATGCATAATGCAGATACATGATCATAATTATATTGGTGTTTATATAAGAGGAGCTTATGGTCGGCTATGAGATACAGTATCTTCCATGTTAGTCAGATGCTTGCCGTATATACCTGATATTAACACTCATACTCATTTATATGTATCATATGCCACTTATTTATTTCTTTAAATTATATAGTGTTCAGTCAACAATTTTAGGAAATATGTCACTTACACAATTGTACTTAAAATATAATATTAATATACTTTCTTGAACGATTTGCATTTTGGAGACTTAAAAATATTGTTTTATGAGAAATGGCCACTTGACAAATTTTGATTCAGTATTTGTACAAATGAAATAACAGCATTAGTGAAAGAATGCCTTGTTTGGTGATATTACATAGTGCTTAATATTACATAATATTTTTGTTCGATATTACATTAACTTATTATATATTCCAAGACGAATTAATTACAAACTCAGGATGTTTGATATTGTTACAAGGAATATACCAAATTGGTCGTCCCTCAATCTGAGACACAAATTACAAATTACATGTAAATCGGCCGTCAGTGTTGTGAATGTCCTATTTTTAGGACTCCTTGGGACAGTAGAATAAGCATTCATTCTTCCCAATTATTATTCCTTAAACAAAATAATTTATGATTTACTTTTTATGCATGATTTAGTTTTAAGATTTTTTAAAATTAGCTAATAACATTTTGTGGTTGAAATTTTACATATCAAACTTCATTAACAAACAAGCCATTTGTTATTATATAATTACTACGAGCCTGAATGTTTGTCTCATGAATATCATACATATATGTAACAAAATAGTTATATCATGGGATGCAAATAAAATGATAAATATTTTTTGAAATATTTTGGTTTCTTTTCATTTTTACTGTCGGTTGAAATAGTTTCATACAGTAACTCTACTCAATGTAGAACTTTGTTACCCCGAAAAATGATATTTTTGACATACATACGTGTTGCCTTCTTTAATAACAAAGGTACTATTTTTCAGGGGGCACTGACTTCCTGTATTGGCAGCAAAATCAAACACTGTAACCTCTTACGAAAGGTCAACAACTTAAAGGTCAAGGTCATAAAGTCTGAATACTTGGTTTTACCAAGGGAAAAGTCATATGAGAAAGAATATTCTAAAATTAATTAAATATGACATCCTAAAAGACATACATGTATTAACTATTTCTGTAGAATCACAACAGAGATGTAAAATATTTTCATATTTTATTTCTTTGTGAAAATCTTCAGATTAATTTATAAGAAGTACTACATGTACATCATGCACATATAACTAAATATTTATATAAGAATATCCATTCATACACATTTGACCAAACAGTGTAAAGGTTTGAATGGAACAAAGCTGCCTATGTTTATATATTATGAAGTATGTACATGTACATGTATACATATTCCTACACAACAACAAACTGTCACAATAGCTGCAAAATAAAGTTTTACACCAGAGTGCTCGATAAACAAGTACGGCCTGTATAGGTTATATCTTAACACTGACTTTTACCAGGTATTCTTTATGATCGAACTACTTTCATAATGTAACAGTTATCAATGGAAGTTACAGCCATTTGTGTATAAGGTTGACTACCAAATGGATGGACGGACAAATATACAGACAAACAACAAGACAGACTTATCATAGTTATCCCAGTTTATCTCTATATTTTACTTTTATTTATATTTCATAGTTTCTATATTTTATGAGTAATATTGTCATTGGTTACTTAAGCCACTTCATGAAGGACTGACTTGGTGCACAAATTTGTTTTGTTAGCGGTTGATAAATGAACTTTGATAGAATCTGATGATAAGGAGCTGTTAACAGTCCAAGAGAATACTGGAAACAGTAATATTACTAAAAACAATAAAATAAATTAAATTGGAGTTATCTTTCTTTGAAATTTATCTCTTTATATTACTGTTAGTAGTAATACTATTTAGATGGTCAGTTCGCTCTTATATCAGTGGATTCGGGGAGAATTGAGGGTGATTAGGAGTTGTATCTCAGTCAAATGTACTCTGAAAAATTATTCAGAATATCAGGAAAATTTTTTCCTTAACATACTGGAAGAAAATGTGATCTCAGAAAGAAGAAAAAGTGAAAAATAGGTTCCAAATGGACATAATTTTCACTTTTCAGCAGATTTTTTTTTCATATTTAACAAATTTGTTGTTGAGTGAAAGAATTGTATGATATAAACTATGCTGGTGGCTTTAAAACTGTGCTTTGTCTATATTACAGAAATATGTAATATAGGGTGACAACATTACTGTTTTCAATAATATCAGGGATTATTGTTAGCAGTAATATTACAGTTTTAAGTAATATTACTGTTTTTAGTATTCTCCTGGACTGGTTAAGATAAGGGCCGGATTTAGCCCTGAAAGCACTTGATTATTTCTCGTGCGTTGTCCTTCCACTTTAGATAAAAATTAGTCAGGATAAAAATATAAAGTATTATAAGATTCCTAGTAGGTATTTTATGTCAATAAATTTGGTGAAATATGTTATGATTACGAGTTGAAGAGGTAGGGGTACAGACGACGGAAAACGTCGAATATCGAACGAAAATGCACAAAAAATGCATTATTTTACACATTTTTTATGTTTATTATACTTCTGTTACCTTTTCAAGTCTAAATTGGATAAGAGAAATTAACTTTGAGGTTATTATATCAATATAATCGGCAAACTCTGCCATCCGGAAACTGAAAAACGGTTTTATTTCGTTCTTCTCAGCAACTTTATGTAGGTTTCTGGCGCAAAATACACACGGTGTAGAAATAGACAACATTCTCGTTTATTTCCTTCTAAACGGTTAAATATTTTTTCAGAACACACTCTGAATATATTATTCGATGATATAAAATGAAAAAAAAATTCAATGATAACCTATTTTATCGCTCTAGAGACACATTTAATAAAACACCGCTAAAGACGGTATGGCCGGATTGCAAAGTAAGTTTTTGTCACTAACTGGGTCAAGGTCAATAGGTCAAATTGAAAAGTTTTGTCAGAGGCAACCTACATGTATAAAATAAAAGTTTCTACTGCATACAGTTCCATAGATTTTGCTTAAACCAGGAACTTTAACCAAAATCCTTAACTAGGTCAAAGTCCAAGGTCAATAGGTCAAATATTACGGCATAAATTGAAAGGTCTTGTCATGGGCGAGCTTCATTAATAATATAAAGTTTCTACTGCACACAGTACCATAGATTTTGCTTAAACCAGGAACTTTAACCAAAATCTTTGAGTAGGTCAAAGTCCAAGGTCAAGGTCACTAGGTCAAATGTTACGGCATAAATTGAAAGGTCTTGTCATGGGCAAGCTTCATGTATAATATAAAGTTTCTACTGCATATAGTTACTTAGATTTTGCCTCAACCAGAAACTTTAACCAAATTCTTTAACTAGGTCAAAGTCCAAGGTCAAGGTCACTAGGTCAAATGTTACGGCATAAATTGAAAGGTCTTGTCATGGGCAAGCTTCATGTATAATATAAAGTTTCTACTGCATATAGTTACTTAGATTTTGCCTCAACCAGAAACTTTAACCAAATTCTTTAACTAGGTCAAAGTCCAAGGTCAAGGTCACTAGGTCAAATGTTACGGCATAAATTGAAAGGTCTTGTCATGGGCAAGCTTCATGTATAATATAAAGTTTCTACTGCATATAGTTACTTAGATTTTGCCTCAACCAGAAACTTTAACCAAAATGTTGATGGCAGACGGACGGACGGACGGACAGACGGACGGACGGACATCGTCAATCTATAGGCCGGAATTGCTTTGCAATCCGGCCAAAACTAGTCATCCATCCCCCCTTTTTTCGTTTTTCGCCTGTGGGACATTGTCCCCCCCCCTCGCTTCAGACCCCACTTGGTCAGAAAATGTGTTTTATTGATATACACCTTTGGTGAAATTGGCATTGTAAAGCGAGGGGGGGGGGGAACGATGTTGTATAAAACTTTTCCGTTTTCTATTGATTTCTGTGTAAAAAACGCTTATTTTGACCCAAATATCGGTCTTATTTTGAATAAATTATCCCATCTGATAGCAGATTCATATGTGGACCAAGTATCTTGACATTTCTGCTGAAAAAAAATCTTAAATTTTGCGTTTTGAAATTTCGACTTTTCAGGGCAGATTTTACGCCATATCTTAACAGCTCCTTTGACAATCATGTACATTGATAGAATCTGACTGATAATTTGACATACTTTGATAGAATCTGACAATAATTTGACATACTTTGAGTTTGAAAATAAATTTGACAGATCTGACTTCCCTCAAAACAAAATGTTAATTCCTAAAGCTTATGGCCCTCAAAACACTTTAGGTGAAAAAAGCTGAAACAATATCAAATTGGCGTAAACGAGAATGAAGTGTCCCTTCAGTTTGATATTAAAATAAATTAATGAAAATTCAAAAACGCCATATTTGGAGTACATGGATGATAAAAATGAACACAAATATTCATAAATCAATGATAGCACATTCCTAGCACCTTAAAAAATCTGACTTAATCATGTCTGGGATGGAAATTGTAAAAATTCACTTATATCTATTTCTTTATCATCATCCTCATTGTCATCTATATTCTGATTCGTTATTGCACTGTCAAAAGCATTTTGATTGGTTGAGAACATCTCTTGATCATTGGTGACAGATGGTTCATTGTCTGTGTTATCTACAACCTGATTGGTTAACTGTGAGTCAGTCTCAGCAGCACAAGTTGTAACGGGCTCATCCATTGGTTCGTTTTTGACAGTATGTAATGTGATTCCCATGGCAGATCGGAGACCCTGTACACTGCTCACGTCACTCGGAGTTGCCTGAATACAAAAGGAGCTAATTATCAATAAGTAAATACTTCATCTTACTTTTTGATTCTGTGTTTTATGATGTTTATGAAAATACTTGGATAGAAACTATCAGAGACTTGGATATTTATTTATAAAAAATGTAAATATGAAATAAGACAGAAACATTGATTGAGTTTTTTTTTAAATCACAATGCAATGTAAATGCCATATAAATATATGTATACTACATGTAATTCATGCATAAAATACCCAAAAAGAGCATTACGTAACGAATGTGTTAAAGAAGCTCGAATGAATTGGTAGGGAATTCTGCCAAGTTGGGACAGTAAAAAAATTTCTCAATTAAAGAAATTAAAACTTAGACTGCGGTAATAATTTTGCTGAATTTTATGAAAATAGTAATATATCAGAAATACAATGGGTTACCAATATTTTGTGTGTAATTTAGGTCGAAACAGCCGATTTTAGCACGGATTCTACATGGCAGACCCAACGGTGCTTTGACGTCTGACAAATGCAATATAGGCAAAGTTCTTGATAAAAATATAAAGTAAATGTTATAGATTATGAGTTTTTCCATCTAGAAATATTACTTTTACATCCTAAAATAAGTAATCCTTGAGAAGATTTTGCCATGTAGGCTGATTTCCCACCAATTCACGACAGGTTCTTGACCATCTATAAAGATTTGAAGCATAAGACCAGCAAATATGGTAACTAAAGGTTAATTCTTGATGGCAAATGAGAGGTATCAAAACCTTTTGTCTACAGATTTTATCTTCCCAGAATTGTTAGCAAAATATATAAACATCACTTACCTCTTTGACCAGATCTTTGAGTTCATTTGTGACTTTATTGGCTAAAAATATGTAAAGAAGAAGGAAATATTATTGACTTAGAAAAATTATTCATTTAAGTAATGACTGTCTTACTTTGGGTGTTCATGGGTGTATTATTATGGTTGGTCACATGCAAATCCATGAACTGCGAAGCCATTCTCTGAAACTTTGCATGTGTCGAACCAGAATTATGCACTGGTGAACACCATAAGTAAGAATTTTGATCAGCAAAAATTAAATGAGAATTTCTTTCGATATCATTGCAAAATGAAACACAATATACTCAAAGGACCCTGAAAATGTAATGGTTCGACTTTGTTTATAAATTGGGTAAATCTAAAATCTAATTCACATACATGTACATAGAAATTAAAGAGTTAAACTTTTCTTGTACAAAAAAATCATGAATGAAAGGATACATAAGCCGAAATTTATGTATTCACGTATTTTGGTATAAAATGAAACACAGAATGTGCATAGAAATTTCATATTCTGTGTTATCACTTACCTAATTTGACCTCCTTCTCTGAGGGGCCAGGTACATGTGAAAGGTGGGAGGGGGGTTTGAGACTCAGTCTCTCATTCTGGGTTTGCTGTAGATCCTTCAGTAAACCTGCTGTTTGATCTAGTTTTTCTTGCATTGGATCTGGCTTTATGCTGTCTTCTGAAATAAGATTTTTCAGTGTCACACAAACAAATGTACTAATACACATTGAATCTGTACTTGTCTTTTATGTACATATAACATAGCTTTTTTAAAGTATTTACATATGAGGAGAGTTACTATTGACCTACATGTACATTCACTGGGAAGGAATGTTATGTGTATGGACTGTTTCATATTCATACTTTTTCTAGAACTTCAATGGGCCATTTTATTTTTTAGAAAGTACACAGATCTCAACTGGCTTTTTTTCAAATTAATGAGATTATAGAGCATGACCCTTGCCTTTCCTATACACAACATGTAAAGAATGTGTCAATTGAGTGATTCGGAAAGACAGGGGCCATGAGCCATGGTCCAATTAATTTGAAAAAATTACCCACTGCAGACTCAGTACTTTGTGAAGAAATGGCTCATTGAAATAGTAGAAAATCATGGAATATAGCCCATTCACATACTTTTCCCTCCAAATCATAATTGTGTCAATTATCAGCTAGTACTACCTAATGCCAGAGGCTCCATTTATTTAAGCAATGGATGTACATGTAATTTAACAAAATTTGTCTGCAGCAGACAGATGACAACTGCCAGCATGTTAAAAAACTTATTTCCTTTTAAAAGAATATACATGTAAGCTTTAAATGTTAAACTTACTGAAATCATCCAAAAAGGAAACATCTACACCAAGATCTCCTAAACTCTTTAGAGAATCAAAATCAATGTTTTGTTGAGGTTTGTTATCCTGAGATCCTGCAGTACTACTGGCCGGACTTGGTGACTTTCTGTCCTTTGATTGTGAAGCACTTTTTGATGATGATGAACCAGAACCACCATCCTGTGATCCTTTTTTCTGCAAAATAATTAAGATTGAATAATTGCACTGCTTAATCATGTCACTGCAATTTTTATTTTCTCTAAAGAAACATTCCTCTTCTTTCAACAGTTTCACGTTAATTTTGAAGTACTAGTAGATTAAGAACAGGTAAGTTGCCTGTCACATACATGTACATGTCGTTGACCATATATATGTGACCTTGACACTGAAGGTGACCTTGGACTCGTCATGCTTGATTATCCCAGTGAATTTCATGGGAAATTAATAAATTTCATTATAAATCAAAAATTATCAAAATAAAAGTTATAGCCATATATTTGAAATTTTGCCTTCAAACAAAAGTAAAGACAAACATCAGACAAAGTGCTCCCTATGTTTGTAACAGGTGACATACATGTATGTATGAGTATAACACCTACCTGACTGAGTATTTTTTGTGTTTTAGTATGTTCTCCTTTTGTTAGGATATCCAATAAATGGTCCACCATTTTCTCTGCATAATCACCAGAATTCTCCACAAAACTCATCACACTGTAACAGATTAACAAAGCATTCCTATTGTGTTATAACAATGTAAAGGTTACATCAGCAGACTAGATACATAATATTTCATTGCAATCAAAATCTTTCAGGATTGACCAGCGCTTACCTTTTAGAATACTGGATTCCCGTTTCATCACCATATGTAGATAACAAGAGATCTGATTCCTCCTTGGACACATTAGCAAAAGTAGAGTCGTACGACGGGCCATAGGAACTGAACGGTCCGTAATTCAGATACGTCACTATTAAAGCAGGAAAATATTTGTTTTGATTAGAGGATGTCAAGTTCTTTACCTAAACAGATGTATGAAAATGTTGTAAAATTTCTAAAGAGGATTATCAGATCTTTGAAACATTGTAAATCCAAACTTTCTTTACCAGGCGTGACTCTATTTCTCTTGTCCTCTTTGAATCCTGAGATGGTCCCTGACCCAGAAGTTAGCTTGCCTATAATGCTGCCAAGATTCACAACCTTCTCTGTTTCACTCACTGTAATAAATAAACAGTCAAGTATAAGTAATTAGTTCTGAGATAGTCCCTGACTAAGAAGTAATAAGTTGTAAATATACATGTACAATGTACCAAAATACACTTCACGGTTTGTCTCCGGCTATATTTTTCTAAGTTTCAAAATATCACCCAAAAACTTATTTTTTAAGAGTTTACATCTATATACAATTTATAAGAGTACCGGAATGTTGTATTCAAAATTTGTCTATAAGTTCTAGAAAATAAGCATTTTAGAGTTAGATGCCCTTGAATGGCCAGAAAGTTTATGTAACCTTAACTTACCGATTCCATCATTGTCTGGATTCAGTAACGTCATGGACGTACTTCCATCACTACGTCTTCTTAGGAAACCAAACTGTACAGAAATTCAAATATAAACATGTAGTAACATTTATTTTCAAAATTAATTTCATGAACAATGAGCCCCATTACATGTTAAGTATCAACATAAGGCTATTATAGAGTTTACGTACTTTACTATAAGGCAGTCTGTCCTAGTGTTAACCTACCTTACTCCTTGGTTGTCGTAGTGTCAACATTTCTGCGGCGTCTTTGGCTGCTGCCTGGGCTTGGGCTAAGATTTCCTCCGGGCTCAGGTTGTCCGGCACAGCCTCAAACCTCCCTATCCTGTATGTCAGAATATATATTCAGAAATGAGAGATACATGTAATAATAACACATGTACAGAGATCATTCTGAAAGATGTTAATAATTCAAAACAAAAACTAACCCCCCTCCTTTTTTGCTTATTGCCTAGAAGTAGACCTGCATCCAAGAAGTGCCCATGATGTTCTTACATTTTGCCTATGTGGGCAAATGTTTCTAATTATGCCCTGCAGGACTATACTTACTTTTCTCTATCTTTAGAAACCTCTCTGTTCCTTCTCTAGAGCTAACTAAGTATCACCTGGCTCATCTAATCCTAACTGTCCACACTTACATTTTACCTCTGAGGGCCACTTCTTGCCCTTCAGGGCTAAACTTACTTTTCTCTATTTTTAGCCCTCTCTTCCAGGTCTTTCTCCACCAGGGCTTTAGTATCATCTGGCTGGTCTACTCTTTGCCCTCTCCATCTCTCTGTTCCTCCTCAGTACTGCCTTAACCATGGCCTTAGTAATGTCTGGCTAGTCTACTCTGCATACTAACATTTTGCATATAAGGGCCATTTTTTACCATTTTGCCCTGCAGGGCTATACTAACCATACTTTTCTTTGTCTTTAGCCCTCTCCATCTCCCTCTGTTCCTCCTCGAGGACAGCCTCTACCACAGCATTAGTATCATATTGCTCGTCTACTCCTAATTCCTCATACTTACATCTTACCTCCCAGGGCCACTTTATGCCCACCAGAGCTATACTCACTTTTCTCTGTCTTTAGCCCTCTCCATCTCCCTCTGTTCCTCCTCGAGGACAGCCTCTACCACAGCCTTAGTATCATATTGCTCGTCTACTCCTAATTCCTCATACTTACATCTTACCTCCCAGGGCCACTTTATGCCCTGCAGAGCTATACTCACTTTTCTCTATCTTTAGCCCTCTCCATTTCCCTCTGTTCCTCCTCAAGGACAGCCTCTACCACAGCCTTAGTATCATATTGCTCGTCTACTCCTAATTCCTCATACTTACACCTTACCTCCCTGGGCCACTTTATGCCCTGCAGGGCTATACTTACTTTTCTCTATCTTTAGCCCTCTCCATTTCCCTCTGTTCCTCCTCAAGGACTGCCTCTACCACAGCCTTAGTATCATCCGGCTCGTCTACTCCTAATTCCTCATATTTCATACTCGCCAGGAACGGCAGTGTCTTCTTCATGTGTATCAATTTGTCCTATAAATCATAAAGCAAACATTGACATTTAAATCTGAAATTAACGTGTAGAAAATACAGGTCATTTTCTTTCACATACATGTATGACTGTATGAGGCAGAATATCATTTTTTGTGGAAAAGAATTTAGCCACAACACTGACCTTGTAGTATTTGACCTTGAACAACACATACAAAGTTTTATGTCAATGTCTTTGATGGTTCAGAATTAAAGGTTAAAATAGCTTCATGAACAGACAGACAGAGCAACATTCAGTATATAAGAATTGAATATTACCTTACTCATCTGTTTGATACCGACGTGTATTAACCTCTTGGCCTCTTTATAATAGATGGTTTCAGGTCTGTTGTAGGTCATGGCATTGTTACACATCAACACAAAATCTTTCTGCAAAGATAAATTTGTAGCATGCAGTAGACATAAGTGTACATGTATACACAGTACTACATGTATCTACAGGATAGTGGAAGTACACGCTAACTATAAGTTAAGATTTCCACGCAAAGTTATGTCTTTTTTTAAATTAGGGTCACCCCTGAAAACAAAGTTTTCTTCACACAAGAATATATGAAGTGTTGTCTATATTCTGAAAGGAGCTTGCTACATCTTATTTCTCCTGAATTCCTTGTCCATTACTACAAGTTTTCTAGCACTCTGTTTTTCAACAAAGATATGAACAATTGATCTTTATAGAATACTATTAACTAACATGTACATTACATTACATATAATATTACTAAATACATGTATTAATAAATTATCTTCAGCCAGAAACCACGAGTTTTTGTATTTTCCTATCTCTTACCTTATACTCCATGACGTTTCTGTACTCATTGTTTTCTATCTTATTCATCATGGTACTAAAGTCCATAGGGCTAAGTATAATACTAGAGTATCCGGGAGCTATCATGTCATTCACCGGGTAGGCAAAGAAACCATTCACATCTTTCCTGAAATAAAAAGTGAAAGATGTTAGATTACATGTGCATGTATGTTTATTTTGTACCGTACAATGTCTATGAAATAAGCCATCTTTTATATTGTTTCATCTGAATTTTGGAGGAAAAAGATGGATAGCAGCTTAGCAATCTTTTGTGCTTTATATAACACTGCTTCTTCCCACTTTGGCATGATATCCAAAAATAAATTAACAGTCGTTTTTTAAGTTTTTGTTGAACTTTACATCATTGAGAAGATAATTTTAAATTATGAAGATTATATATATCATGGTAAATAAATGTTTAAATTTAATACACAAGTAATCATACTTCTGTGTTTGAGGCAGATCCTGATTAGAAGATATATATTAGAAAATAGCAATCCAAGGAATGCTTGTGTCGCCTGCGAAGCGGTTTGATTATTATTCTAGAAAGTGGATCAAAATTCTTGAAAAGTAGGTCTAGGTCAAATATCTAGATCAAGGTCAAAAGGTCAAATTTTATGGTCTGTGTAGAAAGGTCTTGTCACAAGGAATACACATGTGAAATACCGAAGCCCTTTCACTTACCAATCAAAAGATATAACCATTCTTAATTTTTTTATAAAGTAGGTCAAATATGTAGGTCAAGGTCAAAAGGTAAAAAAAATAATGGTATGTGTAGAATGGCATTGATACAAGGAAAATACATGTGAAATATCAAAGCCATATCAGCTACCAATCAAAAGATATAGCCAATATTACTTTTCTTGAAAAGTAGGTCAAATATCTAGATCAAGGTCAAAAGGTCAAATTTAATGGTCTGTGTAGAAAGGTTTTTTCATAAGGAATACACATGTGAAATATCGAAGCCCTATCACTTACCAATCAAAAGATATAGCGAATCTTATCTTTTTTCAAAAGTAGGTCAAATATCTAGGTCAAGGTCACAAGGTAAAAAATTATGGAATGTGTAGAAAGGTCTTGCCACAAGGATTGCACATGTGAAATATCAAAGCCCTAACACTTACCAATAAAAAGATATATCCATTCTTAATTTTTTTTGAAAAGAAGGTCAAATATGTAGGTCAAGGTCACTAGGTCAAAAATTATTGTATGTGTAGGAAGGTCTTGTCACAAGGAATACATATGTGAAATATCAAAGCCCTATAACTTACCAATCAAAAGATATAGCGAATCTTATCTTTTTTTCAAAAGTAGGTCAAATATCTAGGTCAAGGTCACAAGGTCAAAAATAATGGTATGTGTAGAAAGGTCTTGCCACAAGGATTGCACATGTGAAATATCAAAGCCCTATCACCTACCAATCAAAAGATATATCCATTCTTAATTTTTTTGAAAAGTAGGTCAAATATGTAGGTCAAGGTCACTAGGTCAAAAATTATGGTATGTGTAGCAAGGTCTTGTCACAAGGAATACACATGTGAAATAACAAAGCCCTATCACTTACCAATCAAAAGTTATGGGCTGTGACACCCAAAGTGTGACAGACAGACAGACGGACGGACAGACGGACAGACGGACAACGGACAAAGTGATCCCTAAGTGTCGCTATGCTTCGCAGGCGACACAATAAACTGTCCTGTTCACTGAATTCAGAGCAGCCTGTTTCGGCAACTTATTTTGTTGTCTGAAGAATTTTCCTATCAATTATTGTTTCTGAGAATTGACCTCCTTTAGTCGTAACTGGAAATCAATTTCAACTTACCCTATCAGCTGCCTTCAAACCGCAATATGAAATATAAAATGTCTACAGGAAATTTCCATGTTAATTTCAAACCGCCACCATATTGTTCTATGTGTCAACAATAATAAACAGTGATGTCAAAGTGTCCGAAGTCACACAATTCCAGAGATTTAACTAGTATACAAATCCTTGTAGACTTTTTATTTTCTGTCCTATTTCTAACTTAATTGACATACAGCCAAAACAATGGTATTTTCTATTACGACTAAAGGAGTACTATAAAATTGCTATCTTTTTGGAAGATGACATTATCATATTTTAGAGAAAACCGAGAAAACAGGGCGCTCTGGATTTATTGAACAAGACAGTAGTACTCATACTTCTGTAGGCTTTTCTGTATGTGTTTGAGGCAGATCCTGAGTACACCATGGTCCTCATTCCTCCTCGGCCCTCCTGTGGTCGAGGCCTTGTCCTCCTCTCCATCCTGAGCCTCGTCCGTGTCCTCTATGTACGGCTTCTTCGCAACTGGTTCGTCTTCTTCATCTTCCTGCGAGACTTCCTCTTCATCAGATTGATGTGACTTCTTGGACGTCTCCTGGATTTAAAAAAATTTTCTTTGATCATGAACTTTTATACACGTTCCTTACATCACAAGTTAACTTTTAGATGTCAATAATATATGTACCATTGATTGTAAAGGAAATTTTGTAAATGAGCCTTTGGGATTTGTCAGTCCATGCCAATCAATGGTACCAGGCTTAAACTGACTTATCCTGATTCTCTACATGTACATGAGTCATGATACTACATCATATATAAGACTAAGAGAATAAACATTAACAAGCTTAGCCTTCGAAAAAGCTTAGGGTGCGAACCCATAGCAGTTGTATTCAGGCACGTAGCCAGAGTAGAAATTATGTGTACTCAAATCAGTCTAGACAGGGGTACTGGGTCTATTAAATGCTCATACTTTTTTTTATGGATGACTGGCGAAAAGGTGTTGATTACTTTTCCAAATAGAATATTTTGTTTGAAATAACATTTTGCCCAATTCTGGCAAGAAAAGTTTCTAATTGTTCATTCCGAGAATATTTTCAGATCTTTTGATATGTCCATTTGCGAGGATTAATGGTACAGAAATATCTGCGTTTTTAAACGCTTGCGGTTTTATTTTGCATTGGATGAGACATTTATACCAGATAGATGAAGAAAATATCCTATGCATAGGTTTCTTTCGCCTTGTGTACATGTCAACATACAGACGTCCACCTTGCGGCACTTGTTAGCGATCGTCGTGAATAAATTCGAATTTCTTATCCCAGAGAAAATTATGAAAAAAATTATTCAAGTCTGCGGTTTCTGTGGTGTACTTGGTATCTTTCCGAAAAATGATCATTTATTACAGAAACAGTATAGACTGTTATGTCGTAAAAATACATGCGAATTTTTTATGTCTCCGATGCCGGGGGGGGGGGGGGGGGGGGGACTTGATCCCCAAAGGCCCCCTTAAATCCGGCACTGCAAACATCATGCAATTCTTACCGCAAACCACTTTGTTATTAGTACAGCGCTAAATATAGAACAGCGCTAAATATAGAACAGCACTAAATATAGAACAGGTATGTGTAGTCAGTGTTCCAGCTAGAAAACAAAAAGGGCAGGGCGCCAGGTAGGGCACTTCTGCGTGCAATGGGCCAAAGAGGGCACATCATGCATGCGCGGAGGGCAAGGGTGGGCACATTTATAGGCGCGCAGTAAGCAAGGGAGGGCACATATTTTCATTATGTAGTTAAAGGAGAGTATATTTTACTAGGCATAAACTTGTTTTCCCTTGCAAATAAGGCACTTTATTTCTTTTGCAGGGCATCTTCAATAACCAAATTAAAGTACAAAATCAAAATTTCACATGTTGTATTGTTTCAGTCTGTAATACAGTTGTACTATTGTCTGAGACTACTTTCCTACAGTGACCGTTTACAGAAGCATAAATGTTATGATGCAACTGACTCTTTCATCCCCTGTCCACTGTACAACGAGATTAGCTTCCTTGGTTTTCCGTTTCATAAAATTCCAAAGATTTTGGAGACTGCGGTAGTCATCTTCGTAAATATGTATATGCGTCTATGTTAGTGCATATTCGTTCTTTTGCGTACTTATCTGTTTATGGTCATGATTATTTTGTGTATTGAATATCTTGAAAGTATTGACGCCGATAGACCGTGAATTACGTCAGTACGTGTTTTGTGGGAGCAATTAGACATTGTAATACTCGTAATAGTTGTCCATTTTATCTTGGGAATTTAAGTTTTGAGACGGAAAGCATAGATACATTGTACGTGTAGAATGTCATCATAATCATTAGAAATGAAATAGTATAAATTAATCAAGGCGGATTCATGTGTATTTATGTCGCGAGCCGTTGTTAACGACTCGAGGCTATATTGGCGCAAAAAAGTTATAGATTGCCTTGCAATTTTTGACTTTTCATTCAGAATCTTTGCTAACGTTTTCTGGAAGTCATGCTGTTAGTTGTTGTGCACTGTGCGGTCAACTTAAAACGTAAAAATATGAAGTGAAAAGTTGTTTTAGAAATAAATCTCTCGCGCGATCGATAAAACCTATCTTCCGTTGTACAAGTATACCAGCGTATTTAATCAAAACATCTTAATTAGGCAGTCGGTTGTACTACTCATAGAAGTGCTAAGTGATTGTACAAACAATTCAATTAAGCAAGGTACATGTACATATTTAAGACCGCAATGCATTAATTACCGCACACGAACAACATAATCGAAACTTGAAGGGCAGATCAAGAAGGGTAACAAGAGGAAAACAGAGAAGGCATCAAGGGCGTAACAAAAGGGCATCAAGGGTGCAACAAAAGGGCATCAAGGGTGCAACAACAGGGCATCAAGGGCGCAAGGGAGGGCATCAAGGGCGCAAGGAAGGGCATCAAGGGCGCGGCGCCCTTCTATTTTGGCCTAGCGGGAACACTGGTAGTGTACATATGCAAAGAAGCGCCGAGGAAGTAAACACTCCGTGAACATTCTCGAGACTCAGTTTACAAACATTCTTGAGACTCAGTTTACCCAGCATGCCACGCACATGGAGTCTGCACATGCGAATTACAGCAATTTGGACTATTCCAATATGCTCACCCCGAGGGTTTCGCAATAAACAAGGCCAAACATTGACACACCTGCTGGGTAGAGAGTACTACAGGAACAGTCCGAGATCATTCTAATCTTACCTCCTCAGTTTGTCTATGTTTCTCTTTTTCACTTGATTTCTTTTTCTTCTTTTTCTTGTGTTTATGTTTCTTGGTTGTACTACTGGAGTCATGGTGGGGACTGTAGACTTCGCTGGCCGTGTCCCCCACCTTCAGTACCAGACGTAGCCCTCCTCCTCCTCCTCCCCCCGGGGTGTTACTGCCACTCCCTCCCAACAGGGAATCTGAGGCTTCATCTAGGAAATATTGAATAATATTCATAAGAAATTGTTTTCAAATAGGAAATCTGCAAAAACAACTGGTTATTTGCTATAACAAAACAAATAGAACTTTTGAAGTGAAAATACATGATGCACCATATTCATTCTGTTTTTTTTTTATACATGTACAGATGTTTCGGTATTCAGAAAAATGACCTACATGCAAAAGGAAATCTCAAAATAACTTCATTTGGTATGTTTTTAGCGTTTGTTTCTCCTGCAATTCGTAATTTTCGTAATTTTTGTCTATTTAAGAGCCGGGTAAAGTGACGTCATAGGGTTCCAAACAGATCTTGAACTAGTATTTGGAGTAACACATTTTGCAAAAATCTATTCTTGTCAACAAATCAATATGAACATGTACATTGTATTAATATATTTACTACGAAGTAAAGATATTACATGTAACAGAATACAAAAAATATCGGAACTAAATTGGAATTAAGCGTATCTCATTATGGTATATTATTACAGTCTATACAAAGGCACTCTAAAACACTAGCTTTGGTATATTTTTTTTAACGTTTTATGGTGACATTGAATTCTTCATTAAGGTCATAAGGTAAATATCACAAAGTTTTGAAACATTTGATCCATAGATGACTCCAGGAGAGGTGAAAATACAAATTGTTCAGAAATACCTTTAGGAACTTGCATAAAAAGGCATTTGTAGATCGATTTTCAAAATTATTTTTACATAGACATCTGTACATAGGGTGAAGCATTATTTGTACTATGTTTCACAGTAAATTGGACATAAAGAAGCTGAATTATTGACTAAAAACCGTGAAAATCGTTCAGAATTGTCTGCTCGACCTGTCAGTCACCACAGCACATGAAAAATGCACCTGAACGTATGTGTTGATCGATTCATAGCTCCCTATAATCCCACTAGGAAGGTGTGAATCAATCTACACATACGTTCAGGTGCATTTTTACATGTGCCGCACAGTGACTGTGGACCAGTACTGCTCTGTGATAACTATTTCCTAGACTAAATAATCCAGTCTCTCCGCTGCCGCTAAAAGAGACTGAACCCCACTATGGTTGTTACAGTACGAAGTTGGACGAAACTGTTGCCCAACGATTTTTCCATTTTCAAGATATGAAATATTGATTTTCTTGTTGGCAGGAATTGATTTTCTTGTTGGCGGGACTAAAGAAAACATTTATCTAACTATCTCTACCCACCTCGCGTTTTTTTCTCGCTTCGTTATTGCATTTTTTTGCCAATTTTTAACTCTCTACCAAACTAAACAGGCAAACCGAAAGTTCGGAGAATCAACCAATCAGAACGAAGGATAAAGAAAGTTGATCACGTGATATTTTTTATCCTTCGTTCTGATTGGTCATCAGTCTTCGTTCTATAACAAACGTGGTGGGATTCAATCTCTTTTAGCGGCAGCGGAGAGACTGGATTATTTAGTCTAACTATTTCCCAACCATTAAGGTGGCTCCACACTCCTACCCCCCAAAAAAGATCCTCTCATTTAATTTTTCTGAAACTCTCAGAATTTGATAATTGGTATACAAGATTAAATTTTGCAAAGTATGAACAAAATCAAACTTACCTAACTTTTTTCATGACACTTTGAATTTTGGCGGTTTTAGGGTTTCTTTTCCATTTTTGCCAACGTTGCCAATTTGAAGAAAGTATGCTGATTTTTAAGATATTTTGCTGAATTTATGAATGTTTTTATGATTTAATTTCATATTCAATATTTTTTCATCTTTAAACAAAGAAATTGAAATAAACAAAGAAAATGGAGGAATTATTACAATTTTAAGATCACCTACATATATGTAGGAGGTTAAAAACTCGTTTTTCGATCGTCATTTTTTGACATTATATGCCTATTGCATGAAATTCTATCGTTTAATTTTCTTGAAACAAATATCAAATGATAAACTATAGTATATGAAGTATTTCTATGCAATATGAACAAAATCGAACCTAGAGAACGGATGTTATTATTATTTTTGTAACCCCACCCCCTTAATTTCTACGTTGCAATCCATATCCATTCGACGTTTTTGTGACGTCAGAGGTAAGAGTTAATCAGCGTATGACTACAGGAATTTGCAGGAATTCTGGACCGAAACGGCCTAAACGGAAACCTTACAAAGCTTTCATTGTGTGTGTCCATATATACAAGATTCTTGATATGTCTAAACAACAGAAGACCAACCAACCCCCCAACCCCCCTCAAAGAAATGAATCTAGAGGGAGAAAGACTCAGAATTAAGTACTAATGCACTCTCATCCAGAAATTTTTTTTATTTGGTGAGGCAGGGGCAGAGTCAGGGGTTTTTTTTTCCTTGTTTTCGGGCCGAATTTCGGCCCCTTCCCAATGCCAAATTTGCTCTATTTTTCTCAAAAAATCACCCTGAAATTCCCAAAGAGGAATTATGAAATAATCACCTGAGAAAATAAGACTCAAAACCTGGAAATCAGCACAAAATATCCTATTTCGAAGTGCATTTTTAAAAGTTTTTATTCATCCCTTGTTCAGTTCAAGCAAATCAATAGATTACTAGTGTTAATAAATGATACTTTAGGGTTATACTTAGGTGAAAATTTGTTCGAAAATTTTCCCAATTTTAGCAAAATGTCGCAAATTTTCCCAAATGAGACAGGCACAGGCACCTTCCCCAAAATAAAAAAAAAACCCTGAGAGTTCTCAATAATCTTTAAAGAAGTAGTTCGTGACAAATAATCGGGTACCGAATCATAAATGTGTGTGTGTGTGTGTGTGTGTGTGTGTGTGGGGGGGGGGGGGGGGGGGGGGGGGGTGGGGGGGGGGGGGGGAAAGCTAGGCGCTGTTTTCTCCGACTTTTATGAAAATATATATATGTTAAGGTCAGATTCAGGAGCGTATCCAGAAACTCAACTACATATTTATATTATCAATATATAGCTCATATTATAATATCTAGAAATACCATTAACATAGAAAAATATCAAAACAAACTTCGAGGACAATCTAATTTATTACATTTTGTACGCATTCGCATGAAGAGTATTTTGAAAAAAAGGGAAATGGGTCGCAAAGTGCAATGATTGTGAGCGTCAAAAATGTTTCCTGAGAGGGGCTTCACATGAAGTTGAGAGAGAGAGAGTTCTCTATCACATTATCAATTAAGAGGCTTGTATTTGCTCAAATTCAAAATAGGACGCCCTTATTCTTTTTCCGGTGTTTTTTTTTTCAAACAAATTCGGCGATATTCGGCCCAATTCCCCCTCCTTGGAATATATAATATTTTTCCCATCCTGTCAGAGAAATCCCCCCCCCCCCCCTATAAAAGGTTTTAGTGTGTAAAATTTTACAAAATCAGAGATATACATGTACGGCAGTAATAATCTGAGAGAAGGGAAAAAGTAAACGAAAACTTATTTGTATGGACGTCATTCACCTCGCTCGTTCTCGATAATGCGTGAAGTTACTGCTTAATGGATACATCTTTGGACAAAGCAGAATTGATACTAAAATTCGTTCGCTTTAAGTTTTCAAATAAAGAAACTTAGTTCGATAACATTTCGCTGCAAAGTAGGAAAGTTGACAAAATTGCAGAAAAATTCTTCCGATCATAGATAATCAGAGATACAATACTTTAAATATCTGATCCATAATATCGCTAAAATCTCCAAGATAGCCTTTTAGATTGTTAAACTAATATTTTCCTATTCGATTTTACTTCAAAGCAACATTTGTTGAATTTCTGATGAAGACGTTATAAAAAGGAACTTTTACAGCGATAGCCATGGGTCTCATTCATGGATATTTTAGTACGTATAGATCAAACAATATATCTAGCTAATATTGATTACTATCAGATTGTAGACGAGAATTCTATGGTTTCATCAACACCAAGCTTGCTGAAATCCATTCTGAAATAAGCAAGATAGAAGAGTTTGAACGCCTAAAATTCCGAGCGCTGTGGACACCATTCATCGGCGAGTTCACAATATTTCTTTGGCGCGACATCATGACGTCATAATCATAATGACATCAATATCCTCGGTAAGAGAGCCTCCAAAAAGACCATTTATTCTGATACTCTGTGGAGCCACCTCAACTTGTTTTAAAAAAATTCTCATCACAAGAAACAGCTAGAATAATTCAGTGTTATTTAAACAATGGGATGAGTACAGGACCTTAGCAGTTGACCTGTTAAACACATCGTACAGACATACAGAAATAAATCTTTATCATCAGAGGAAATTCGCAATAAGGATAAAAATCAGCACTAATACATAAAGAGAATGCTACCATCATAAGTTCGTCTTTCAGATTTGTGTTTTTTATGTTTTTTCTTCTGTTTCTTTTCCATTTTGCTTTAGATGTGCTTTGTTGTTGCTTTTTGTGGCGTTCCAAATCTTGCCCTTCTTAACGCTTCTTTTAAAAATTTCCAGCCGATTAATTTTGGAGCCGTACATTTTTGTTTTCGTAAAAAAATAGAGTGGATTTATGAGTTCTGCTGTATTAAAGAGGTATTTTTAATTCCATAGACATCTTTACTTATGTCTAAAATGTCTGAAATTCTTCAATTATAAAAAAGAAATGAGAAATAATTTATTTTGATGAGTTTTTTTTTATATTTTGGACAATTAAGGTTCATAGTTACACCCTTTCCAAAACTCCCCAAAACACTGTTTAACATCACAGGTTAAGTTTTATTGATTTTAATGGAAGGAAACAATGTAATGTATTGTATTTTAATGAAAAAAGTATATGTCAACGCAGTGGCGGATTCAGGGGGGTGCGGAGGGGGCGTCCGCCCCCCCGGCACCGACCCAAAATTTTCCAAAAACAGGTATATTTTGGCCCATTTTCAGTAAAAATCGGCAAAATTCGCCCCTTGACCCCCCGGCAAAGGGGGCGCTGGATCCGCCACTGCAACGAGCTTCCAATGGATTTATGACCTTCCAAATAAGTACATGTCCATTTTTTCAAGAATTTTCCCAAAATTTGCATCATATCATCAATATACCCCTGTTATTTTAAACTTGATGCATGAATGTATATGGTCATTCTTTTAATAACAAAAGAAGGTCTAAAACAAATAAAAAAATAGGAAATACAACAATGCTGGTACGTCAAATTCTATGAAATAGTAAATATTGTAACATTTTTGGCTCTTTTCTTGACATCATTATTTTTGAAGTCCAACTGGTAAATAACGGGTTTAAGTACTTTGTTAACATGCCAGTGAAAGGAAAATTTGCTATCTTAATCTAAGTTAACATATCTTTCAAAAATAAAAAAGAAATGTAGCAATCATCGCGCAAAATCTCAAGTTTTATACAACATTATGAACCTACCCCCTTCTCAGATTTTGTTAAAATGCCGGCAAGAGATCCAGTCCGTGCTCTATTTGGATTAATATTTTCTGAACCGTTCATCTAAATTACTCCATTTTTCATCCATATATCAATTGGAAATAGGACTGATCAACAAAAAAGTGAAATCCCTAAACCATTCTATTATATTTACCCATTATATCAGTAATATTTTACGCCTGCAACAGTGTTACGCAAATGACGTCACGGGATACATTTGGCTATTTTTAAAACTTCAAAACGTCACGTTGATTAAGAAAAAACGTTCCTGAATGAAATAGGGCGATGAAAACAAGATGTTTATCTTAAGAATAGAATTATAAATGTATAGAATGTATTCAGACAAATGAATACGCAAAGAAAATTACTAATACTTCAATCACACGGTTTATATATGAAATATGATTAGTATGTTGCTATCCATTATAGTTTTGGATGAGAAAAGCCGACAATGGCTAAAATCAAATCGGCCTGTTGACTTCTGAATATCTTTTTGAAATGAACAAAAAAAAAAAAAAAAAATGAATTCCTATATTTTTGAAAAAATCATAATTATTTCCGCATGACATTTGTTTTCTTCTAAGATAAAGCCGAGACAAGGGCATACAATACGACGTCGCCTTGTAGTGGTTTTCAAAACAGAAAACATTTCGAAGGATATTTTATATTTTTAACCAAAAAAATAAAAAACAAACAAACAAACAAACAAACAAACAAAAACAAACAAAAGTACATTTAATTCATTTGGACAATGTAAAATGCAATTAGTTTTTTTATATCACAGTAAAACAAGTAAAATCCTGCAACTGAGTTCTATCTTCGATAAATATTATTTACGTTCAAGCGCGGATCCAGAGGTCGGGGGAGGGGTCCGGTCCATGACGTTCAATTTCGTTTCTTTTTGTTTCACTGGTCTACTTGCACATATTTCATGTCACCATTATAGTCGCTAGATGACGAATTCTTTCTTGACTGTAAAAAAAGTTTTACATGTACAATGTAAAAAGATAAAAACAGCATGCCTTGCATTTACGGATTTATGGAGTGATCATATAATGTAATTCCGTCGGCATATGTCTTTTTTCATCAAATATGCTATGATATTTCCAGCATCCAACGTGGGTCAAGGTCATCCTCAAGGTCAGTGTGACTTATTCACGAAATAACCTTTGGATAATTTTAAAATGTGTATGTACTCTCCATCCCTTTATTACACGTACACTAACTTAAAGCATCCTCCGTTCACTGTCGGGAGAGGGTTAAGGCAATAATACTGAAATCAATGATTCATAATAGGTCCATGAATATTCGCATTGTAAGAAAAGGAGAAAAAAAGTGTAAAAAAGATATTTTTTTTCAAAAACAGGATTCACTTTCAAAGGATTTGACTTCTGCTTCTAGTACATATGTAATTCGAATATCGCATATCACTCGTCATAAAAAATTCTTCTTTTCGATAAATTCAAAGTAAATCTTACACATAACGGAGAGAAATTGCGACATAACAGCACTCCCCCCCCCCCCCTTCCTCTCATCGCCATGCTTGCTGTTCTAAATATCACTCCTAGATCTAGAAATTGTATGCGAAATGTCCATACATTTATTTTACCCAAATCCCGCATGTATAAACTTAGGAGATTCTTCCTAATATAATGGACAATTTTGTGAGATCTAGCTCATTTTAACCCGCGTTTAAAAAAAAGCTACGCTTGTTTCATTATTACACATACAATTTTAACCCCGCGTTTTAATCAAACGGTTGTTTACAAATAAAACAAGCATTTATTTATATATTTTTTGCGATTTTCTCATAGAGATTACGGCGAGCGGCAGAATACGCTGTCAGCCTTTTCTCTGACTGAACACACCCATCAAAGAATTGTTTTAAACCCATTTTTAATCAATATTTTTAGGAAAACGATAGAATTCTCAATCTAATAAAAATACAGCAGTTTTATTTTGCAAAATCCCTAAAATACTAGTTCATGTTTCAGGACGTAGGTTAGTCAGCGTCAAATAATATGAGTGCCGATGCAATTTTGGCGCGCTTTTGGTGACGTCATAGATAACGTGACGTCGATTTTGGCGACGAGAGAGACTCCGAAATGATATTTTGTTCGGATGGTGTATCCATGAACCTTAATCGGATTTTATAAATAATCCTTCCCAGAGTTGTTCCACAATTTTATTTTTTTATTTTTACACGTAAGAGAGAGAGAGAGAGAGAGAGAGAGAGAGAGAGAGAGAGAGAGAGAGAGAGAGAGAGAGAATGTGAACATTTTTCACAGCAAATAACAGGAGTTCGCAAATATAATTTTCCTCCGAAAATTAATTCACAGCTTGAAACAAATACTTACACTGATTAAGTTTAAATATTCTTATTGGGATGCTGCAATTTTTGCAAATTATGTTAATTAAATATACATTTGTAATTTGTTAAAGCAATTAACAGCAGTTTACGCATCATTTTAGGTGTCCACAGCTTGTCCCAGTTAATTTTTAGTAAAGGGATGCAGTAAATAAAGTATTAACAGTAGATGTAATTAGCGGTGGATGAAAGTGATATAGACACCTTTTCTAATTCCTATCGGTGGCTTGGGTTGTGTTCAATGTTGCCCATATAAGTCATGGACTGATCAGATATGGCATCACAACCATGAGTGAGACAGTTCTGTGCGTGTACTGTACTAACCCAATTACTGGTATCCAGCATGCTATACTGTGCAATATTTGTCAAAAATGGCAGTACCGTGCATGTAACACTGGCATCAGTTTAGCCGTCTACCAAGAACTTATAAGTTGCAATCAGGACATTCCCTTCGTCTGCAAAAGATGTACACAGGCGCCTACCACCGACCCTTCGTCAAGTCCGTCAATGCCAAACTCTTCACCATCAAGGTCACGCAGTCCACTCAGACAACCACCCAGGGAACTCAGTCCACCATCAAGAACACGCAGACCACCACCCAGGACACGCAGACCACCAACAAGGACACGAAGACCGTCACCCAGGCCAGACAGTCAACCATCCACTCGACCACATAGGCATTGCAGTGCACTACTCAGTCAACCACCAGGCTACTCAGTCCACTACTCAATCAACCACCCAAACTACGCAGTCAGTCACCCAGGCCACTACCCAGTTCACCATCCAGGCCACTGCTTACTTTATCACCAAGACCACTACTTAGTTCACCACCGTGGCCGTTACTTAGTCTACCGCCATAGCTACTACTTGGTCTATCACCAACACCAATACTAAAAAGTCAGCCATCCAGTCTACCTACCAGTCTCTTACTCTGTCTACCACTCAGGCCACTACTTAGTCTATCAACCATACCACCAGTCCACTACTAAATTCATCAACCAGACCACCACTAAGTCTACCACCCAGGCCACTACTCAGTCTACCACCCAGACCACTACTCAGTCTACCAACCAGACCACTACTCAGTCTACCACCCAGACCATTACTCAGTCTACCACCCAGACCATCAATCAGTCTACCACCAAGACCACTACTCAGTCTACCACCCCGACCACTACTCAGTCTACCACCAAGGCCACTACTCAGTCTACCACCCCGACCACTACTCAGTCTACCAACAAAACCACTACTCAGTCTACCACCCAGACCACTACTCAGTCTACCACCCAGACCACTACTCAGTCTACCACCAAGACCACTACTCAGTCTACCAACCAGACCATTACTCAGTCTACAACCCAGACCACTACTCAGTCTACCAACCAGGCCACTACTCAGTCTACCACCAAGGCCACTACTCAGTCTACCACCAAGACCACTACTCAGTCTACCACCAAGGCCACTACTCAGTCTACCACCAAGGCCACTACTCAGTCTACCACCCCGACCACTACTCAGTCTACCACCAAGGCCACTACTCAGTCTACCACCCAGACCACTACTCAGTCTACCACCTAGGCCACTACTCAGTCTACCAACCAGACCACTACTCAGTCTACCAACCAGACCACTACTCAGTCTACCAACCAGACTACTACTCAGTCTACCACCCAGACCATTACTCAGTCTACCAACCAGACCACTACTCAGTCTACCACCCAGACCATTACTCAGTCTACCAACCAGACCACTACTCAGTCTACCACCCCGACCACTACTCAGTCTACCAACAAAACCACTACTCAGTCTACCACCCAGACCACTACTCAGTCTACCACCCAGACCACTACTCAGTCTACCACCAAGACCACTACTCAGTCTACCAACCAGACCATTACTCAGTCTACAACCCAGACCACTACTCAGTCTACCAACCAGGCCACTACTCAGTCTACCACCAAGGCCACTACTCAGTCTACCACCAAGACCACTACTCAGTCTACCACCCCGACCACTACTCAGTCTACCACCAAGGCCACTACTCAGTCTACCACCCAGACCACTACTCAGTCTACCACCTAGGCCACTACTCAGTCTACCAACCAGACCACTACTCAGTCTACCAACCAGACCACTACTCAGTCTACCAACCAGACTACTACTCAGTCTACCACCAAGACCACTACTCAGTCTACCAACCAGACCACTACTCAGTCTACCAACCAGACTACTACTCAGTCTACCACCAAGACCACTACTCAGTCTACCAACCAGACTACTACTCAGTCTACCACCCAGACCACTTCTCAGTCTACCAACCAGACTACTACTCAGTCTACCACCCAGACCACTACTCAGTTTACTATCAAGGCCACTACTCAGTCCACCATCCAGGTAGTTTAGTCAACTACTCAACTGATGGTCTGGACCGAATTCCTGAAAGGTGACCAATCGACCGGGACATTTCTGAGTATATTGGGCAATCTATAGTGTGATTTGGACAGTGATTAACCTTTCTTATGTGAAAGTGCTCCTTTCTTATATGTATATATACGAGTATAGTGCTATGAATTAATGTGCTCATTGACTTTATATTTATGTTGTCAATGTGCATTTCACCTATAATGTTTCTTATTATGCAATTGGTGTATTTCGCATGATGTTGTTGCCATGTGTACATATTTTATCATTTGTTTTGTGTACTTTGTTATGATTACAATAAAATAGATATTTCATAAAAACCTGAATCTGTTTTTGTTTTTGTTTTTTTGTTTCTTATACATAAAGATTCCCATTTCGAAGATAAGATACTGCCAATTCATATCATAAATCATTACAAAATCAATATCTTTCTGATAATTCACAGATAGAGACACCACAGTCCCATCCTACAAACGACAAAAAAAACAAAGATGTACAAATAGATTAAAAAACTAAACCAAACAATAACAAAACAAAATAAAAAAGCAAGTGTTTGTGGAACACGAATGCCCCCGTCGGCATCTTTGTCAAGGTTACAAGGTCAACACTTTTGGTATCCATTGAAAGGTTTTGTCACAAAGAATTTACATAAAAGTATCAAAGCCCTACCCATTACCATTCAAAAGTTATGGCCAAAGTTAAAGTTTTTAAAAGAAGGTAAAACTCCAAGGTCAAGTTCATAAGGTAAAAAATATTGGTATCCATTAATTATAAAAGGTCTTGTCACAAGGAATACACATGTGAAATATCAAAGCCCTATCCCTTACCATTCAAAACTTATGGCCAAAGTTAAAGTTTTTCCAAAATAGGTCAAACGCCAAGGTCAAGGTCACAAGGTCAACAATTTTGGTATCCAGGGAAAGGTCTTGTCACAAAGAACACACATGTGAAATATCAAAGTCCTACCCCTTTACCATTCAAAAGTTAGGACCAAGATTAAAGTTTTTTTTAAAGTAGGTCAAACTCCAAGGTCAATGTCGGGTCTTGGAGCGTCTAAAATTCAAGTCTACTGCGTTAATGGTGAAATCGTCAATTGTAAGAATTTGAAAAATATGAAAGAACATGTGTCCCTCTTCAGGTGTACAAAGTTTGAACAAAATCCAAATTAGTATACACAAATTACACATGTATATTAAAATGAATGTTCAAAATAAAAATTTCTCCAACCCCCACCCCCCCCCCCCATTATTTTTAGCAATAAAATGACCTTGACCTTAAAATACTACGTTCTTTGTCTTGTTACAGTCCATCTACATGATTCTGAACGTCCTAGGGTTCGATTGATGAATATGTATCATACATAGTTTCAGTTAATAGCTGCGAATGCTACGAAAAGAAGTCTAGAAAACTGTAAAATACAAAAGTTTAAAATTTCTTTGTTCAAGGCCATAACTCTGCTAAAAATAGGCCAATTTTCCCGGTACTCTAATTGTATCTGTAGTGCATTATCATAAAGACATATATCAAGTTTCAATTCAACATCTGTAAAGGTTGTGAAAAAAAGTCCGGAAAATTGTAAAATTGTTTTGAATTTCCAAGTTCAAGGGCCATATCTATGCTAAAAACAGGTAATTTTTCTGAAACTCGATCTGGACCTTACGCCACTCGATATCAAGTCATAAGCAAAATTCCAATCCAATATCTTGAAAAATGAAAAAAAAGTCCGGAAAACATTACCTCGGAAGGACGCACGGACAGAGCCATGACATAATACGTTCCGTCATGACGGGCGTATAACACCCCCCCCCCCCCCCCAAGTATGACAATAAAGAGAAATCATGATTAGTTTCTCAACTGTGTTTTTTTGTTGTTGTACAAACACTACATAGAACATTTTACATCACTTTGGTTTCAAAACAAGATATTACGTACACTTGTCTCGAGAAGGTGTGATTTTTATATTCAAGAATAAAAGACTAAAAAAAAAAGAAAAAAAAAAAAACAACTAAGAATTAACATTCTTATGCTTTTTTTATACCTGATATCTACACCTCAATTTCAGAAGGTCAAAGAGTTGCAATTGATTGAACTCTTTAAGTTATCCTAAGATATAATTATTATATCCATTATTTTGTTGCATATTAATTTGTGAAAATTGGTTCTTTCTCGTGCTGATCCGTTATTTTCTGCGAAAAATCACAATTTTAATAAAATCTGCTCAATTGCAATTCAGAGACCTTGAAAATGCAACGCATGACCTTGGGACGAGTATCAAGGTCATCACTATATTGATTTGTCTCCACTAGATATATGAACGGAGTTTCAATTTAATAACAGACATGGATAGTTTAAAAAAGACTCATGACATACCCGTTATAGCATATCCATTGTGCTAAATGTTGCCATGGTTACCATATTAAATGCAGTTTCCAATGAAAATGTTACATTATCCCAGCCAACTTTGTACATCTTCTTATAGTTCAGGCACAATATATATTGGATATATAACATAAAAAACTCCAAACAATTCTGCTTTTATGAAATATTTAACCATATACATGCAAAATAGGGCCTTTCCAAGCCACAATGGAAGGGTTTTAAACCTTATTTAGGCAATCTCTTTGACACCTTATAGAGATGAAGTGTGAAAATCATTTCATATATTCACAACATTAAGAGGATTGAAATGAAAAAAAAATTTTGGTTATTGCAATTGATATATGCATCCGTTTTCATGACAACATAGGTTACAAAATCGCTTAGTCTTATAAAATTTCCGAATGTTTCAAACTTTAAAGATGGTTACCATGGCAACGACCCTCTTTTTCTACAAACGAAAGACAATTTTCATCTTAGCACTCCATATTGAACTTCCAAGCCGAAAATCTCTCAAATCTATGACATGCCGTGCCAACGTGTCATTGATTTTTTTTTTGTCCTTACATAGAATCACTCATTAAAAAGAAGGATGAATACATTTATTTTTCAGGTATAACGCTAAGTTATTCACAGCATTTAACAGGAGTTCGCAAATATAATTTTCTTCCGAAAATTAATTCATAGCTTGTAACAGAAACTAACAATTAAGTTTAATATTCTTTATACTCATTGGGATGCTGCAATTTATGCAAATTATGTTAATTAAGAGAATTTGTTAAAGCAATTAACAGCAGTTTACGCATAATTATCCTCCGAAAATTAATCCACAGCTTGTACCTATTAATTTTCAATACAGGGATGCAGCACATTTTGCAATTAACATTTCAAATTATCCTAAGCCTTGATCTAAATTGATGTAATTAGCGGTGGATGAAAGTGATATAGATATCTCCTCTAATTCCTATCGGTAGCTTGGGTTGTGTTCAATGTTGCCCATATAAGTCATGAACTGATCAGATATGGCATCACAACCATGAGTGAGACAGTTCTGTGCGTTTACTGTTCCAGACCCGTTACTGGTCGCCAGCATGCAATTCTGTGCGATGTATGTCAACACTGGCAGCATCGAACATGTAATACTGGCATTGGTTTAGCCGTCTACCGAGAAGCTATGAGGTGCGATTACGACATTCGCTTCGTCTGCAAAAGATGTACACAGGCGCCAACCACAAACCCTTCGCCTGCTCCAACATTGCCAACCTCTTCATCCTCAAGGTCGCGCAGTCCACTCAGACAACCACCAAGTGCACCATCCAGACGACTACCTAGTCCACCACCCAGGCCACTACTCAGTCTACAACCCAGGCCAATACTCAGTAAACCACCCATACCAATACTCAGTCTACAACCCAGGCCAACACTCCGTCTATTATCCAGCATACTATGTAGTCTACCAACCAGATCACTACCCAATCATCCACCCAGTCCGCCACCTAGTTCGCCACCCATACCACAACATAGTCCACCACCAAGACCACTACCCAGTCCGCCACCCAGACCACTACCCAGTCCGCCACCCAGACCACTACCCAGTCCGCCACCCAGACCACTACCCAGTCCGCCACCCAGACCACTACCCAGTCCGCCACCCAGACCACTACCCAGTCAACCATCCAGACCACTACCCAGTCTGCCACCCAGTCACCCATCCAGACCACTACCCAGTCACCCATCCAGACCACTACCCAGTCACTCATCCAGACCACCATCCAGTCATCCATCCAGACCACTATCCAGTCATCCATCCAGACCACTAATTAGTCAACCACCCAGACCACCATTCAGATCACTATCCAGGCGACTACTCGTTCTACCACCAAGGCCACAATTCAGTCCATTTGTCCAACAATTACTCAACCAGTAAGTAGTCAGTCTACAACCCAGGCCACTATAGTCTATAGTCCAGGCCACTCTAGTCTACAACCCAGGCCACTGCTTAGTCAATCACACAGGCTACTACTCAGTCAACCATCCAGACCAATACTCAGTCAACAACCCAGACCAATACTCAGTCAACCATCCAGGCCAATACTCAGTCAACCACACAGACCAATACTCAGTCAACCACCAGGCCACTACTCATTCTACCACCCAGGCCACTACTCAGTCTTCCACCCAGGCCACTGCTAAGTCAACCTCACGGGCTACTACTCAGTCAACCACCCAGACCAATACTCAGTCAACCATCCAGGCCAATACTCAGTCAACCACCCAGACCAATACTCAGTCAACCACCCAGACCAATACTCAATCAACCACCCAGGCCACTACTCAGTCAACCACCCAGACCAATACTCAGTCAACCACCCAGACCAATACTCAGTCAACCATCCCGGCCAATACTCCGTCAACCATCCAGGCCAATACTCAGTCAACCATCCAGGCCAATACTCAGTCAACCACCCAGGCCAATACTCAGTCATCCACCAGACCAACACCCAGTCACCCACCCAGGCCACTACTCAGTCAACCACCCAGACCAATACTCAGTCATCCACCAGACCAACACTCAGTCAACCACCCAGACCAATACTCAGTCAACCACCCAGACCAATACTCAGTCAACCATCCAGGCCAATACTCAGTTAACCACCCAGACCAATACTCAGTCAACCATCCAGGCCAATACTCAGTCAACCACCCAGGCCAAAACTTAGTCAACCACCCAGGCCACTTCTCTGTCCACTAGTCACTGCCGCTCTGAAGCATTTCTGAAGACCCTAGTCACCTGTATGGAGAGGCAGCTTAAATGTGATGTGAACATGATGAACAATATCTAATGTGACAGTGCTACTTTTAACATTTTATTACTTACATGTATAAAGTGCTTTGAACTGATAATTATTAATTTATGTACTTATTAACTATATATTTATGTTGTCATGTATACATGTATTTCAACCATCATGTTTATTATTATGTAACTGGTGCATTTAATACGATGTTGGTGTCATGTATATATTTAATCAATTGTTTTTTTTTTTGTACTTTGTTATGATTCATAATACAGATTACAATAAAATAGATATTTGATTGAACATGAATCTGTATTTCCTTATGCATAAAGAATCCCATTTTCAAGCCTCGGTTATAGATCAAAGATACTACCGGTATCAATTCATATCATAAATCATCACATAATCACGAAGAAATATTGACATCAATCCCAAACAACAAATGCAAAGATCTGTATGAAATTATCATATATTAATTGCCGTAATCACAGTATATTTTATAAAAAATACAACTTGTCTTTGAATAGGGACTTCTTTGTTTTTATGTCCTTGCTTTGTATTGATAAAAACAATAAAAAGAAAATCAAGGACTGAAAAACTGAAGACCTAGTCCTTGAATAAATAGATAGATAAATAAATAGTAATAATAAAGAATTGAAAGAATACAGCAAAGAAAAAATATGGCACGATTGTTTTTGTTTTTGTTTTTTTGTACAGTAGACATCATAAGAACATTTTACATTAATTTGATTGGCTGATTTCAAAATTAATACATTATAGCATCTAGCATCTAGCCTTATGTATTTGTAATCAAAGCATATAATACCCCCCCCCCCCCCCCCCCCCGGTTTTTAACCCCGTTTTCTTCCGAGCAAATTATTTCAAATCCATTAATAGTCTATCAAGCGTATAAAAAACATTGATGAAGGAACTCTTCTCTGTGGAGGGAGAGCAGACGCTCGCATTTCGAAATTGCACTATCAGTGGTAAATGCTTGATGAACGTGTGCCTTAATCACAAAAAAAAAAAAAAAACCCATTGACAAAGTAAATCAGACACATCCAACAACACTCACTTTCCTGTTCAGATGGTCTGACAGTGGTCGGGCACACTTCCGCCACTATTCATCAGCCTGATGATGATCAGGTTGGGGAAAACTTAAAATGGAGCTATTGATGATCAAGCTACTGCGGACTAACATTTGTTAGAACAAAATCATACTTTAGAAAAAAAAGTTCACCAATTCCATTTTTACACAATTATACTGGTGTCAGAACAGTTTCCAGACAGACACACCCGCTTTGAAGGAACTTATTTTCAAAATTTTGTGACAATTTTTAGATTTTTAAATGGAGAATTCAAATCATGAATCATATAAACAAAATTTTGCATCTAAGTTGCTTTATCGTACCACCTTTTCACTCCTTTCTGCCCCATTTACTGGTGTCAAAGCAGTGACTGAACGATTTTGAAGGTTTATTCATGATAACTTTGTTAAATTGAGGTGTCCAGAAACTGTTCCAGTGATTTGCGAAAAATGGCCAAAATATACTGGTCGGGTACATATTATCGCCGGGCACATATTATCGCCACTTCATTTATATCTCCGCACATTGTTGATGTAGAAATTTAATTTTTTCATCATAATTACATCTTTGATACATGAAATGGTATACAAAATTTCAAATAATTTCATAACCTTCAAATACTGAATTTTATGATAGAAAGTCCGTAAATCTGAATGTATTTTCCCCGCCCCTCCTGGGAAAGGGTAGGTCACTTCATCTTCCTATATCTCTTTGGTTTTTTATTTTTTTGTATGAATTTTTCACAGTCGAAAAGAAGAAAGTTCAAAGATACAAATAATATCAATTTTGTTGAAAAAGTGTAAGATTTTCAGTAAGAACAGATAGAGGTGGCGATAATATGTACCCTTCATTCTTTCAAACGTAGGTAAACCCTGACGTTCACAAATCACCGATAAACAAGAACAGATATTCAGATTTTCATGAAAATCACATGAAATGTGTATCAAGGGTTCTTCTTCCTTCTGTGAAAATTTCATCGAATTTTATGAATAAATAAAGATTTTAGAGCAAAAAATGTTGAAAAAAGTGGCGATAATATGTGCCCGACCAGTAGGGTCATAAAATCGGTCTAGAAACCATATTTCTTGAGAGTTTTATTATTTTCTTTCAACAATATCTGTGGGAAGGGCATAGCATTATTTGAGAGAAATTTGATTGTTTTTTGTTAAAGGACAGATTAGAGTTATATATCCCCGAAATTAACCTTCAGAATCGTCCGGAAACTGTTCCGACACCAGTATAGAGCGTTGTAGACAATTATCGGCACCTTTATGACTTGTAAAGAAAATCTAAAGATATTTTACTTGAGAAAAAATGAGTCCTATGGTAGCTACATGGAGCTATTATAGCCGGATCGAACTATTTTGTAGCTTGGTCTGAAGTTTTCCCTAGCCTGATCATATTATCCCTACTTTTTTCAACGTTTTTTGCTCTAAAATCTGTATTTCTTCATGAAATGAAAAGGAAGCAGAACCCTTAATATACATTTCTTTAAATTTTCATGTAAGTCTGATGATGGGATCAGTTCTAGGCGTACTGTCAGAAGAAAAGCTGAATGTTTGAAATTTTGGCTAATATACAAGATTCAGTTCAGTCTCTTAATACAATAATGGATTATCCTCCTTTGATAAAGGAGCACCCGGGTAGGTACATGTAAAAGGATAGACCAAATAAACGATAAAAATATAAAATCAAGATATAGCCCATACCACCTTGTGATCATGCTTCAAGTCTCTTTCCTCCACCTGCTGCTCGTCGAAGCTGACCAGGTCAATTGCATGCATCATTGCCCATGACACCATGGACTGAGCTCTCTACTAACTGTGAACTGAGCTATACCACCTTGTTTTCTTGTGATTTGTGTATATAACTAAGGGTTGGGCCAAGTTTTAAAGAAGTATGGGTACATATTATTGTCGCCTCCAACTGATCTTACTGAAAATCTTAAACTTGAACTTCTTTAACAAAATTCACATGGCATGAAGTTTCTTCTTTTTGTCTAGATGAAAAATCATACAAAACATTTCAAAAACCAAAGAGATATACATGCAGGTAGATGAATAGACCATTTTCCGATCTTGATTAAAAACAAAAAATGTCTGAGTCAACATCTTTTGGCATTGTTTTTCGTTATGACGACTGACTCACTGTTAAAAGACGCAATTCTATTCTGACGTAACAATGAAAAATGCGCGAAAGTGGTCTGACATTTTTTTGTTAGTCATTATGGATTTTGGCAAGTGGTCTATTGACCCATTTCCCAAAGAAGCGGGGGAAATACATTCAGTCATTTCAATCATAAAATTCAATATTTGCAGGTTATGGATTTATTTTAAATTTTGTTTACCATTTCAGTTGTATAAAAGATGTAATTATGATGAAAAAATTGAATTTCTACATCAACAAAATGCAATGATATAAATGAAGTGGCGATATTAAATTCAGGGTGAAACGTTTACTTAAATTTTTCTTAACATGTACACCGAAGGCTGTGAATGAAACATAAATGTTTAAACACTTCGATCTTTGTAGCTATTGTGAAAAGTGATTTTCAGGTGTTTATTTGCAGATTATCAAAATTGACATGAAAATACATGTACAACTTAATTATGCTTGACTAGATTTTATTCATAACCTTAATGAGACTTGCCAATGCTTTGCTTAATCATGCTAATAATAAAACAACTTTTTAAGGGCATTTTAAGGTTCAAACAAATCAGGCAAGTTTAATCTGTGAGTGATTCAAACTGTTACAGTATTTTTAAATGTGTTTGAAAAAATTCCACAGTTCAAAAGTACATGATACAAAAACGTCAGTTGTGTCAAAAAGGAGGACACCAGGTTTGAAGGCATACATGTATGTGGAGAAAGGAGCACTAGTGACGGGGAAATAGACAGCAATGACGGAGAAAGAGATGGTAGCGGGCATGTCAGTTTTGTCAGAGATACCAACTTGTTTTTAATATAAGGATCAGATCGATTTTCAGTGGTGCTAAACAGCTTTAAAGTATGTAAAAAAAAGAATCTCCGAAGTGATCAACATCTCTGCCTTACTATGCTAAGGAAATCACTGTGTTTGATTAGTTATTTATTTTTTTTAGAGTAATAAAGATATTAAAGATGATCTTAGTGATAATATCATATGTGCCTGGCTATAATATGTACCCGACCAGTAGTACAAATATAAAAAAAGGAGGGAAATTTGGTAGTTCTGGATCAACTTGTCAGTTCCGGATAAAACCCAAGTTTTTCACTTATTAAAGATGTAATATTAGTAAAATTTGTTTTTTGGTACAAAGCGTTTCTTGTCTTTTTGGTACCTGACAGAACCTCGCAATGGTCAAGCAGACAATTAATTCCAACTTTTTTTTCAGGTGTTTGGTTGATGACTTGGCTTCTCCATGTAAAACTATGTGTATCTTTATATTTCTGTTGGTCTTACAATAACTAATATTGGTTTTGCATGAACTGATATTGGTCTTACATTGTACCTTACATTAACTTATATAAATTAGTCTTGCATTAACTAATATTTTAAATGGTTTCTTTGATTCTATTAGGACTATAGACTGACAAGACCAAGAAGGTAAATATGTCGAGGGATTGGTTCAGATGTGACGAGGGGTTTACAGATCTTCAGAAAAATGACTTTCCTCATCATTCCAGTAAGAGGAGACGGTCAAACCAAGGGAGACAAACTTATAAAAGATTATCTTTGGAGAGGCAAGATCAAAGAGGTATGGTGATAATGAGAGATAAATTCTATTCTTAACTTAATCTTTTCCATGGAAACAGTGGCTCAAAAATCACAAAAAAAATAATCATTATTTAAAGTACATTCTGACTTAACTATTTATTCTGGGAATGATTTCAGTGTGTTTGACTATTACAGTTTCATTGAAGAAATATGTTGAAATGTCCTTGATATCAAATATATTATTATAAATCTTTGTTTTTTATGATGAACTAATGATTGATGTTACGTGTGCCTTAAATTCTAGATATCATATAACTGTTTCTTGTAAAAGTTGTTTTAATGTTTTACAGGTTTGAATGAGGATTTAGACGTTAGCGAGATAACATGGACATCCAGTGAAAATGATGATGAAGACCAGATCAGACCATCCAGTGATTCTAAAAGGCACATACCTATAAAAAGGAAGAGAAAATCAAACTCTGCAAGTCAGGTTAAAAGTCTAAAGTAAGCCCACTCACTGCATACAACTTTATTTTGTATCTTGGCCAAGCCAAGGTGATTTGTTATATGTATATTCCAGATAAAATACTGAGGTATATGAATAAACAACTATTGTGTATATGCAATACAGTAAACATACTATTAGCAAAGTTAATTCTTGATTTTGTTTGGGATTTCAGGTAGATTTTTCTCTTCATTTTATGTGATTTATCCAAATCATCTAGATTATACTTTAACTATAATTTGACTGTCACAGTGTGATGTTGTAGTGAATCTGTGGGTTATTGACATTAGAAGAGGAAATCGTGTATTTCTTACTGATCATCACCTTAATAATGACTCAACTATAAACGTTCACAGGATTTATGAAGGAGGTGATCTCGGAGATAATCCAGAGGAGTCTGTCATTCACTCTGACGACGATTCTAGAGACGGCAATGTTTCTAATTTCACCAACGTTAAAAATCAGACAGATGAGTCACTACGGAGGGAATCAAAGGTGAATAATTCTTCATACATGTATCTTATGGTAAAATTTTTAATTGAAGAAGTAAGAAAACATGTATGTTATCATGTTGTCAATTGATGTGTTGTCTGAAATAGTTCAAAGTTCTATTGATTTTCAATGTACTGATGGCAGCTCATATTACTGATAAAGTGGTGATCAGGACAATTTCATTGATATCAGACCTCTGCTTTGTTCTTTGTTTTATTCTTCAGAGAATCTGAATATCCCCAATAGCTTCAACAGCATGAATAAAATACAACTCACCACGAGGGTCATACATGTAGCTGCCTTAAGTGCTCAAGTTTACACTGATAAATGGGTCAAAGGTTTTATGGTTACCATGCTTGGTATTGATGAACCCCCTGTCAGTTTTACCGTAGAGTGCTAAACCGTTTATTTCTGACAGGGGATTCACCGATACCCTGTCAGTTTTTGTAAAACATCAGTATGGTAACCCTATTCTTATGCTTTTGTCAGTAATGCGCTGCTTTTTAAGCGAATAGCTTTAAGAGATCACCTGAATTTTTTCACGCTAGAGAGCCCCGATTCTGTATAATTTGTAGCACGAACCAATCAAATCACAGGAATTCACATCGTGTGACGTATGAAGTCTTCTGAAAGAGAAGGGTCACTGCTGCTTTGAAATGTGTAAACGATGTAACTCTGTTTATGTCGTGTTACTTATTGTCGGCTTCCTGAAGCTGGACACACTAGGGATGTTTTTTACTTCCGCACATACTTCGAAGAGGTAGCATACCAGCAATCTGCCAGTTCTAATGACAGCAAGCAATCTGTCGACGGAAACGACCGACTGCAAACGAAGATAACGTCATGTTAATTTCTAATTGGAGGATTCCTGGACCGACTTTGAGAACAAAAAGGTTCGATATATGGGTTCAGTACTTCAGTCGTACGATTTTTGTATTTGTGTATGGATATATTTCTTCTCTCCTTATTTCTTTTCCTTACAATTCGTTCGTCTTCTTTCTTTATTTTATCCGATCCTGCATATGAGTCCCACTTTTAGTGCAAGCTTCCTTTGGCGCGCTAATTAATATGCAGGAATGTTCCATTCATGAATACGTCCAGGGTCGTATATAAAAAAATTCCTGATACGTCTACTATAGAGATTGGTTCCTTGTCACCTACATGTAAAAATGATAGCTGACGCCGGCCGATGACAATCTTTTTTTTTTTAACGCCAGTACAAGTTTGTAGCATCGGGATATAAACACGTGTTGTCTATAAACGTGAGATAAAAATAGAACAATGCACATGCGTGGATCCATACCACGGGGATGGGACCAAAGAAGTTTTTCTGTTGGATCGAAAATTGAATATGTGGATGTGAAGTAAGAGAGAAATAGGGAATACAACATGTACAACGACAATTCATCATGAACGAATTTTGATACGGGAGAGGTCATAATTGAAAATCCAACGTTAAAAAAAGTAGAGAAAAATTCTTCGTTCATTATTACACCATATCATTTTCTAGAAACTTTATAAAACTGAAAAAAATATATATACCCAGGTACAATGTACATATATTCAAAAAATTACCTTCTCGGTTTGAAGGATAAAACTGTAATAATTATTTTTGTTTATCATTGTTCTTTTAGACACAAGTAATTCTGTATTTTTTAAAATTTTCGAGCTTGTCACCCTTGCCAGTTTTCATAATATTTTCAGAAAGAAAATGAAAAAAAAATTAGAACCACTTTGCTTTGCATGCACCCGTCTCGTCATCCCCATTTCTACGGCTTAGTCCCAGGGATGTTTCTATGTCTTAAAAAATCGAGAAGATACGGCTTAGTTGTTTATAACAACGGCTTAGTCCCAGGGATGTCTCTATGTCTTAAAAAATCGAGAAGATACGGCTTAGTTGTTAATAATAAAAAAACTCTTTCAGGTGTTACATTACGACTACCTCACCGCCACGACGTGCGTATGCATATACTTTTAAAATTTACATTTACAAATGTATTTACTGAACCTCGCCCATTTCTAGGAATTGAGGCATTCCAAACAACACCGAAGAATATGTAAAGGTTTTCAGGTTATAGATTGGAAATGGAAGAAGAATTTTAGCGTGTTAGACATTATCAAGGACGTACAAACATAATGAAAAAAATATAGGCCTTGAATGCATTTTAATCTTTTTAGAAATTGAACTCATTACACTGCCGGTATATAATCTCCCTCTCTATGTCTATGTCTTCATGATCTGCCTAGGGGTGAGTCGGCCCCGGGTCCATGGCAGCCGCTGATATCAGTGGTGGATTCAGGGGGGGGGGGGGGGGGGGGGCGGAGGGGGTGGCACTGGCCCAAAATTTTCCAAAAAACCCTACATTTTTGCCCATTTTCAGTAAAAATCGGCAAAATTCGCCCTTTTACCCCCTGGCAAAGGGGGCGCTGGATCCGCCACTGGATATAGTTCTGCATAGGGCTCCATGGCAGCCTCGATCTAATCGGGTAAACTCATTTTATCCAGTTATGTATGAACAGCCTTTTCCAATGAAAGGCAATTTATTTATTCATTTGATCTTTGGAAAATTCAAGAAGTATTAATTTAACGGAAGATACTAGTATTTGTTAAAGACTGTCTCAGATTGCTCAACAACCCACTTCCCCTTCAACTTGACTCACCTGCCCTCTTCCATTAGTCAACCCTCTGGGTCGGCCACTAGAAGTATTGACTCTTTGGAAAATACAACTTCGAGAACTGTGTTCTTTTAATTCTAATGAAATCTTCATGGATTTGCATTTCAGTATTATTGTATATTTTCATAAACTTGTCTACAAAGGAAAGGTTGATTACATACATAATAAATGATACATATAGTGATATTTAAGCTATTCGCTTTCAGTACCTTCAGTGCTTTGATTTATCACAATGGTAACATATGATGTCATAACAAAAACTGCAGTGAAACGTAAATCCCCTTGTAGTTTAGAAATACTGGATATAGAATCTGAGGATTCCAGATCGTCATTCCCATCCCAGAAACCCCAGAAAAACAATGTCATGTCAAAAGATGTATGTATATGTGTATGTATATGTATATAAGTACTCAAGGTGCATGTAATGCATTTACCTCTTATATGATTTTCTAATGATTAAGTTTTATGTACAGTTAAGAAGATCTATTTAAATTTTGAGGGGGGGGGGGATGAGTGAAATAATTAATGCTGAACCTCAAGTTTAAGCTTGTGAAAGTAATGTGGAATAGAATTACATGTACATGTACTTTGTATTCATAGATAAGTAAAAAAAAAAGTAACTGTATAAATGCCAAGCAAGCAACAGACTTGGAGTCTATCATTATGTTTATACATTTACATTTAATATATGTACTTACACGTATATCGATTGTTATCATTCATTTAAGTAATTGTATAAATGCCAAGCACACAACAGACTTGGAATCTATCACTATGTTAATTTTCTACATTTTCATATGATATATACTTAAAAGGATTATTATAATTCATTCCAGGAGAGTAGTCCAGCCTTTGACAAGATTAGTACTTGTAGTACGTCCACCCTGAGTCCGAGTCAAAGGTCAAGTGATTCTCCCCGGGTCAAGGCCAGTGATTGGTTAAAATCTCTCAGCTTCAAAACGCCCACAAAAGCCTCACAGTATCCTCCTGTTAATGATGACTCCGCTAAAAAGAAGAAAAAGTATAAAAGGTAAAGGAAGACTATGTTAAATAAGTCCCCTCTGGCGAGCCGGTAGGGGACTAATAATCAATAAATAGTGAGAAACGCAGTATCAATTTATTTTAGGACCCTTCCATCTGTCCATTTATTTCAGTAAAATTAAATGAGAAATTGAAATGAAGTGACATATTCTATAGAAAATATTTTGAGTAAGAAGTTTGATTGTGAAATTGAAATTATTCTTATATTAATTTAACAGAGGTGGTTTTGCTGAGCAGTTATCTGGGATCACAGGACGACAAAAATCCTCATACAGCGTCTGGAAACACAGCATGGCCAATAAAAATGACAGTATGTCTGTATATATTATTCTCTTTTGGTTTTGTGGGCTGAAATTTTCTTGCAAATATTTTGTTATTGTTTAGACTTCCTAAATATGACATTGTCATCTTGTTAGCAAATTCTAATATTTCATGACTATATGCAACCTGTGAATTTACATGTAGGTGATTAATAATGTGGAATAAAGCATTTACATATAATCTTTTTATTCCTTTTCAGAGACTTCCAAGAAGATGTTGATGGTTAAAGTGGAGAGATTTCAGACTTTATATTCCCTACAGATCTGTCACTGTACAGTGTTATCTCCCGCTGATCACATTACTGGCCACCAGATGGTGATGTTTACATCATCACAGATGGACCAACTTAGCATCCAGTTAGGATCTATTGTAGAAATTTTTCCACCATGGTAATTATACACATGTAGCATCAGTTATTTAAGAAATAACAACTAGCTAGCTTTGGTTCATTGTCCAGTAATTGCCCGAGTCACATGAACCAATCAAATTTGCTTTGCGGCTCATTGATAGTTTGATTAGTTCATGTGACTCGGGGAATTGCTGGACAATAAACCATGGCTAGCTCTAAGTTGTTATTTCTGTTCTAATATTGTTCTGCAGACGATAATGGGCGGAGCTTAGCAGACTGGATGTACATGTATTTGAGAATTTTACACCAGGCGAGTTCTATATAGGAAATAGGGAGAAAATCTCAATTCATATTAGAATGGTAATTAAAACGTCAGTTTTACTAACAAGTGTAGGATGACATCTAAGTCATCTTGTCTGCTTTCTATTTTATTAAATAATCAGGAATTATTGCCGATTTTGCTTATTTCTGATTGGTGGAGACGCTGTTTGATAGAGTGTACCTCAGAGTGAGTTGACCGCTAACGCTCCAAAGCGATCTACTCGGGATTAGCGCGTGCGTTACCAGCGCGTACGTTACCAGCGCGTACGTTACCAGCGCGTACGTTACCAGCGCGTATGTTACCAGCGCGTGCGTTGATTTTTATGCCCCCGTAATCGAAGATTCGGGGGCATATAGTTTTTGGTCTGTCCGTCTGTCTGTCTGTTTGTCCGCAAAAACTTTAACCTTGGGCATAACTTTTGAATGGTAAGTGATAGGGCTTTCATATTTCACATGTGCATTCCTTGTGACAAGACCTTTCAATTGATACCAACATTTTTGACCTTGTGACCTTGACCTACTTTTGAAAAACTTTAACCTTGGGCATAACTTTCGAATGGTAAGTGATAGGGCTTTCATATTTCACATGTGTGTTCCTTGTGACAAGACCTTTCCATGGATACCAAATTTTTTTACCTTGTGACCTTGACCTTGGAGTTTGACCTACTTTTAAAAAACTTTAACCTTGGGCATAACTTTTGAATGGTAAGTGATAGGGCTTTCATATTTCACATGCTTATTCCTTGTGACAAGACCTTTCCGTGGATACCAAAATTTTCGACCTTGTGACCTTGACCTTAGAGGTTGACCTTATTTCGAAAATTTAAACTTTAGCAATAACTTTTGAATGGTAAGTGATAGGGCTTTATATGAATTCCATGTGGCAAGATTTTCTCATGGATACTAAATTTGACCTTGTGACTTTGGCCTCAAATGTGATACTACTTTTGATCTGTTTTACTGACAAAGATGCCAACAGGGGCATTTGTGTTTTACAAACACAGGTTTTATTGTAGTGTTAGATCTTTGACTTCGCGTATCATTGCAATGCAAATGTCAATAAATTTAGCCTGATAATTTAATAAAGCAGTTACATGTATTGACTTTTGATTTTGGTATTAGTGACTACACAGACCTGGTCAGGTATTGGTTGACCGAGGCCGAGTAGACCTTATCAAAAGTCAATAATTGTATATTACCGACTGTTATAGTATCCTGTAAATAGTCAAACTTTCTGATGACTGGTGCATGTATTATCTATTTTACATGAGCATGCATGAAACATGAAGTCGAGGTTAATTGTATATCCAAACAAGGTTATCTTTAAGTTCAGAATCAAGCCCACTATTGGCAATGTTTTTATATGACAAGTCTAGTGTGTAGACAATGTACATTTATTAGCAGAATTTATTTAGATATTCTTATATACATGTGATAATGAATATTGTAATTATGTGGAAAATGTATAGCTTGTAAACACTCTGGATACGTCATATGTGTGTCTATCAGCACAGGCATTTCTTGTCTTATACATGTATATAATGATGAAGATTTAGTGTTACTAATTTCATTAAGAATGTTAACAGAACTTAAGAATTACAAAATTGTACCATGCTTAAAAAAATTGCTTAGCATAGAATTTTTTTCTGACATTTTTCAGGCAAGAACTAGATCTGAAGCACTGTGGAGGCTCTGTGTTACTGTGTACACAGAACAGTAAGGTGATATCTGATCAGGCTGAGGACTCGGTATCATCAGGGGGGACAACTCCTCAAACATCCCCTAAAAAAGTAGTATGGTGTCGGGGATCCTGGAAATGTCCCTGTGTTACAGGTATGTATGTCACTGTGAGGAGTCATCAGGGGGAACAACTCCTCAAACATCCCCTAAAAAGTATTATGGTGTCAGGGATCCTGGAAATGTCTCTGTGTTACAGGTATGTATGTCACTGTGAGGAGTCATCAGGGGGAACAACTCAAACATCCCCTAAAAAAGTAGTATGGTGTCGGGGATCCTGGAAATGTCCCTGTGTTACAGGTATGTATGTCACTGTGAGGAGTCATCAGGGGGAACAACTCCTCAAACATCCCCTAAAAAAGTAGTATGGTGTCAGGGATCCTGGAAATGTCTCTGTGTTACAGGTATGTATGTCACTGTGAGGAGTCATCAGGGGGAACAACTCCTCAAACATCCCCTAAAAAAGTAGTATGGTGTCAGGGATCCTGGAAATGTCTCTGTGTCACAGGTATGTATGTCACTGTGAGGAGTCATCAGGGGGAACAACTCCTCAAACATCCCCTAAAAAGTAGTATGGTGTCGGGGATTCTGGAAATGTCCCTGTGTTACAGATACATACCCTCTTCATAATTTTAAATTGATACCGACTCAGACCAAGAAAAAATATCGGTATAGACAGGCTATCAGATTACACAAGTTTAATAGAATTAAGGCATCTTAAAGTTATCTTTATATTCCTATGGAAAAATTCATCATAAAACTTTGAAACAGTAATGCTTTCTTGTTTACCATGAACTATTTAAACTATTATTTCACATAAAAATTATCCTCTCTGCGATATTAAGTTGAATTTGGATATATATACTCCATGAAAAAGATTTCAAGTCAGATGGAATTGGCCATGGAATTTTCATATTTGTACTTGGTGATAAGTATACATACAAATTAAACTCATTATAATACAACCAATTAAGACACTGGCCTTGGCTTGTGCAGATTACTAATAACAGAAATGGAGTCCATTGAACTATAGTTGGAGTGATAATTAATCAAAACATGAGTTGGTCAAGGTATGTGTTGTTTTAAAATATCAGTTTAGGCAGTGTAAAATACATGTATAAAATGTCACTGGGACCAAAAATATATACGGTATTCGGAGTAGGCAGTGTTTGGTTTACACAGGTTATTCTATATAGAAAAAGATAACAAACTCCTCGGGACTAAAAAATTCTATCGGAATAGACAGGTTATCGGATTAGACAGGTATCTGTTTAGACAGCTTTCACTGTAATGATTTAAATCGCCAACAAAACTATGAAAGAAATCTCAGTATATGCCAGCATTAATTATTTCCACAACATTGCTTTGACAAACCATTTGTTTTTTGTGAATTTTAGTATTTATTTACAAATATGTAATGTTCATTGTCATAAGATGTGACTGTTAAAGGTAATGGATGAATTCCTAAAACTAAAATTGTGAAAATATTCACATATCAGCAGATTCCTTTAATTGTAAAAATTTTCAATCAGTATATGTTTATTTATGAAGTTATCTCTACTTTCAGGCCTTACAGCTGACCCCAGGTTATGTCTGGCCACAAAGTTTCCTTGTGTACCTGGATTAAATACACCAAATGTAAGGAATCATTCATTTTAAACTAAGTAAAAGAGATCTATTCAGCTAAGAAGCAAGTACATGTCGATGTCTATTGGAAGTCATGTCTTGGATAAAAAAACTTAATCACATTGTGATGAATTAAGTACATGTAGTATACAAATTAATATAAAATATTATATATGTAAGTGGAATTTTTCATGGGACTATAATTACATGTATGATACTTTGAATTGTTTTCAGTACTGATTTTCTTTCCTACAAAATGTTTCATAATAACTCTCTCTTATTCTTATGTGCACTTTATCTTTATAACACATATGTAAAATTACATACATGTATAATGTTGAAAGAAAAAATTATGATATACATACTAATATTTAGGTAGGGCCAGCTGATACTGAACAGAACAGTGAGGAAGCAGATGTATCGTCGTTACACATGATAATGGCCACACAAGCTACACAGGTACAGACACGGTCCACTGACTCGGTACTGGAGTGGGTAGATTTACGTCACACATCACCGGCTGTGGCCTTAGTGGGATTTGTTCACAGGGTGATCAAAGGAAACAACACTGACTCTGCACAAAGGTAAATATCTTATATCTTTACATAGTCGTAGGCAGACCTTGGCTTAACCCTATTTACATATTCCTGATTCAAAATCATGCATACAAACAAATACCTGTACATTTTTACATTTCAATGACATGTAATGCATGTTAATATTGATAAAGCAATTATTTGAATGACATTTTCTTGATTTGACATGTTTGGAATTCACATACATACATCATAGATATTAATTGGGGCTGCAGCTATACACTTTGCTCATGATGCGATACATATATCACAATATTTGCTTTTTGTAAGATTTGTATGACAATTCTTTGATTTTTCAGCTGAAAGATGAAATCATAATAAAGATGGGGTTTTGCACACTCTTGAATAGTATTTTCTCTTGGTATAAAAGAGGAATCCCAACCAATAAGAGAGCAATATAAATAAGTGTCAATCATGTTGAGATATCTTTAATGACTTTATATATAAAGATCAAATGAATCGAAAAAGCTTGATACAGGCACAGTGCTATATGGTGAATTGAACCATCAACATGAATGGCAGTTAATTGAGAACAGCGGAGATTTGTTGTAGCCCTAATTGACATGTATTGAAAGATATGACATCTTTTAGATATTAGATATGACATTTCGCTGTCATTTCCATCCTTCTGTCCGTCTGAGCTCATATCTCCTAATCCCTAACTTAGAATTTGATCATATATTATTTCATGCAAATGTTCATTAGGATAGGTCCTTTCTGACAAAGTCAATTAGGGTCAATCATGAAAGGTCAAGGTCATTTCCAGGCAGAAAAGCAGCTTCTTATGCAATTAAAAAAATTTTTAATTCATAAGAAATCAGTGTTTTGTCAAATGATTTGAAATTTTGATGATAGATGGTGGGGTTGGGGAAGGGGGGAGCTGTTACACATGACTTCCGGTGAATGTATAGATACATGTATATACAATGTATAGGTTGGTTATGAGAATGTCATCATACATATATACATGTATCCCATATTTGTTTATTAGTATAGCCCCTTCATGACAAAGGCCGTTAAGGTCAAAGTAATTTTCATTCCTGTATAAAAATTTAAGAAATTCATTGAAAATCTATTTCAATTTAAAATAATCTGAATTTTTGTGTATTAACGGAAAGATGCATTTTCTTTTATATGTATATTTTTTTGTTTGCATTTTTAAAGAAATTGTGTATTAAAAAAGGGAGGGGGTGCATTACACATAACTTCTGGGGGATATTTTTTTCAAATACATGTATCACAAACTGTTTCTTTCAGACAAAGGTCTTCAAGGTCATATTAGGGTTAGAGGTCAAGGTCATTGATCATTTCCGAAAGGTCAAAATTATTGTGTTCAGGGAGCATACACGACCCCCAGTTTTACTGATTTGGTCTTCATTTTCAGCTATTCCTTGTTGCTCCAAGACAGTCACAATACCGTGTGTTTGATCCATTGTCAATACAGTAAAGAGGAGTGTAGACAGTTAATACAGCAGGAAGGAAAATGCTATGAATTCTCAGGACTTGATATACAAGATCGAACAAATAGAGATAGGTATGACTTGTGCTTGATATGCAAAGTAGAATATTCAGGGGTAGGAAGATGTATTTAAGAAAAAGTTTAGTATTATGAGCCGCTGTTTTTACTAGACTGGTATGATTTTATGTGTCAAGTCTATTTCCTAGCTTCAGATACAGCTTTCAGGACTTAGATTGGTTTGAAATTTTCTTCAAGAAGGTATTGAGTTGGAACCCTCCTGCATTATTTAATAATTTATTTCACTGATTTACACTGAAGTTTGCATCTGAATCAGTAAAGATATATTCAATGTATTGGCTATGATACCAATATTTGTTTACTCGTAATATCAAAGTACATGTACATGTAACCGTCTCATCACAATTTATATACATGTAGTTTTTCCTCACCCCTATGTATTGTTACACAGAGACCCCACCTTGTTTTCTGTGATAGACAGAGTGTGGACGTCAGGGAATCAGATCCACGGCTCGTCTACGTCATACAATCAGGAGAGTGAGGACATGATGGCATCAGTACGTACTGTCACATATACACTCATATATTCTGGTGTATTAAGGACTTTTTTTTTCATTATTGCAGATCTCTTTGATCCATTTGATTTGAATTATCAAAAATACAAATTCTGACTAAAGGATGTGACTGATGGTTAGAATTACAATTCTTCTGAAAACTACTCAGTATTTTATTGTAAAATCTGTATAAATTTATATTTGTTTTTGTGTTTCATTTGTAATAATTTGAATAAATTTTCTTTTGACTTGACCTTGACATTTTATCAATGACATAACCTTGACATTTGATCCAAATTTGGAAGTTCTGATATAACATCCATTACATTAAACTGTTTATTCAAAGTAACTTATTTATCTCAGCTTGCCAGTATGAACCCCCCAGGATTTTGCTACGTCTTAAAAGAAAACCCAGAATTAGGATTCAGTTGTAAAGAGAGGAAAACAGCCGACCTGAAACCCCCTGACGATGATATATCAGACCTGTCTTCACTACACAGGGTATTTAAACTACAAAGTACTATGACTTTTTTAATGTAAAACATTTTTAATATTTACAGCAACTTAGACCTGATCAGGAAGAAATTCAAACTCAATGAAAAAACCCATAGTATGACAGATGTACTGTGATGTAATCATATGAAATTATGAACATGATTTATTTGAATTTTAAGTTTACATATAACATGTTTCTTTAGAGTGTATCAGGAATCAAGAGGATTTCAATGGCTGTCAGGGTGATGTATATTCTTAACATGGTAAGTGGATGCTTTATTTTACCAAGCTCTGTTCGCAACATACATTCTTTGTTGAGCAATAAAAAACTGCAAGAGTAATGAGTTTTCATTGACATTTTGGCTAGACACCATACTTTCCCATTGCCATGCTGTTCAAAGTAGATATTTTGTAGCTAATTACCGATTACTGCATTAGAAAAGGATTATCGAGCTGATGTTTATCAAAAACTGACAGCATATTGGTCATTCCCCGTCACATTACTAATGTCATGCAGTAAAACTCAGTATCTTACGAAAGATTGGTCAATATCTGTATCTGACTTGAAATGGGCTAAAACAGTATCAGATTTGTAAAACATACTCTTGGTAACCACTTACTTTGTACATCAGCTTTGTAAAACATACTCTTGGTAACCACTTACTTTGTACATCAGCTTTGTAAAACATACTCTTGGTAACCACTTACTTTGTACATCAGCTTTCGATTTAAGTATTATTGTAGTATTTACAGAGATAAGTTTAGGTTGACCTTGCTTTGAATATGACTTGACCTACTCATAACAGCTGCCAATAGGGACGTAATGTTTCACAAAAATATCCTTTGGTGTTTATCTAAATATTGTGATTCATGCATTCTGTGTTGTTACATGTACATGCTTTATGTAACTGAATAATTTGACTGCTACTTTATGTAACAGAAAGACGTACAAGACACAGAGGTTCAGGAGGAAGAAGTAGATGACTCGGTACCTACAGAGCATACCCTCTATGTTACTGATAACAGCATGCTGAATGACATACAACAGTACACTGTTATCAAGGTCACAAATAACAGCAATGTTATAAACAGTGTTAATATGGGAGATACTGTTATACTGAGAGATGTCATGATAGACAGAGGTAAATTATGAAATTCTTATGGTCTTTTTAACACATATTTGTGTCAAATTGTAAAGAAAAAAAATAAAAGTGAACTTGAAACTCTCAAAGTTTATCATTTTACGGATCCGTATCTCTCTTTATCAAAAGGTGTTGTTATAAGATTAGGCCCGATAATTAAGGGGAAAACGGTCAAATACCAGGAATCTTGATGTAAAGCATATCCTATTGTTTTACAGCCACTTTGTTCTAAGAACCAAATCAAAGTCTCAATATTGTAGTATGGCATCCCACAGAGTGGTATATTGTTTCAAACTTGAATATTTTATTGGTCACATATTGAGGAAATTCATGTTCTCCGCAAAAGGTCATTCACATGTGTGTGATGGGGCAGTAGGCCAAAATCTTATTTTTATTACTAATCATCAATTTCTACATTCAAAGACCACAAAAGATACATACAGTAGATTCAAATCTGCCCAACTAATTAAGTCTTCTTTTATGATTTCCATCAATTAACTTTAAATTGCTCGATGTATTACATGACTGTATAGTCTTTATTATTCTGTATTCTACAGACGCCTTTTACTGTGACATATATAGCCGTGTTTTTCCGTCGACAGTCGCGGTATCTGTGGAGAGACTGGATCTACCGTACCTATCTACAGATTTACCTTATCTATCTCTGTGTAAAGTGGAAGGTATGAAATTACATGTATATTTTATCGATGTAGAAAAGTAATTGGCATAAAAATTACAGTTTAATCAGACTTCTTTAAAAATATCCCCCATATAACTTTGCATCTTAACATTGGTAGTGTAAGCTGTTCAGACAGTGAGGGAATTATCACAAGGCATGATCATATACATGTGCATTTCTCGACCAAAAGGTTGACAGACATATTCGTTTCTTATGAGTTGTAACATCTCCATCGTCCATTTCAGGTGTGATATCGGAGGTAGACGAGAGCTCAGCTTATTCCTGGGACGTCTGTGATAATTGTTACAGTGAAAACCTGGCATACAAATCTGGCACAAGGTAAACTCATTCAAAGATTTAAAGGTCATTACTTAAATATGCATACAGATTATTCTGGACATACTTCAGTGAGCCTTGCCAAATGTCTGAGGAGCTAATGTCATGGCCCTTTCTTTATCAGCACTATTGGAGTGGTTGTGTCTATGAAACATTTTGAAACTTCTCTATATCTCATGAGCTATAAGGATTAGAGCTTGTATATTTCACATGTGGATTCCTCATGACCAAACCTTTCATTTGAGGCCTTGACATTTCTGGTGACTTTGACCTTGAAATTTGACCTACTTTTCACAAACTTTAACATGGCCCAAAATATTTTTAACAATAATGAATAGAGCGTAGATATTTTGAATGTGGATACCCAATGACCTGACCTTTCATTTGGGACCTTGACCTACTTTTCAAAAATTTAAATCTTGACCGTATCTTTGTAACTGAGAGATATACAGTGATGATTCGTTAGTCCGGAATTCGTTACTCCGGAAAATTCGTTACTCCGGACGATTTTTCAGGGAACAAACGTGCGTAGTGCAAAAATGATCCGATAATCCGGAAATCCGCGTTCCGGATCTGGACGGTAGTTTTCGGCAACGGACGTGCGGATCATATGTTATTTTGTCCAGTTAGTCCGGACGATATAAGCAACTACGGTCGTGTTTTCATAACAATTTTTACCTTGAGAAATCTACACGGACGTGTTTTCATAACAATTAATCTTTACCTGGAGAAATCTACACGGACAATTGTTTTCATAACAATTACTTTTTACCTGAAGAAATTTACCGGAAAACCGGCAGGTTAATTAGGCGATGGGATACGCAGCACTAGTCACGGCTTGGGGTACGTGTACTTACGTGGTTACCAAAGCTATGCATTAAAAGACTTTATTTATTGTTCGCTTCTTTGGTCACTTTCTTAATTCTTCTCGTGACATTTTTCAGGTTGTAGCGTTCAACCATTACTTTGAACAGATGCACGCCCTAAAATCATTTCAATTTAAGTTGATATTTTTAATTCTATTGTTTGTATTACGATGAAGATGAGAGTGAACAGCTTGGATATTTTTTTGTTAAAACAGAATCGAAAACGGCCGATGATTTCCGTATTTTTCAGAAGAAAAGTGGTACGTACGTACGTGTCGGTAGGTATTGGTATGTATCGGCGCCGCGGAACCTCGATGTTTAGATAGAATAACGCTCTACCCCCCACCCCTCCCCCCCCCCATAAAACTGACTGATATCAGCGTAATAAAACGGATGCCTCCCTTCACTTTATTTGATCTTTATTCTTGTGCATTTTGTTCTATTCATTTCTATTACTTTGATTAGAATTATAAAGAAACTTGTATATTTATTTTCAATGATGAGAAAAGTATTGACTTCAAGACGATCTTACCAATACAAAAAATAAGCGAAGACAAAATCCCGGCGCCCGAACCACCTCCCCTTTTCTAGGTTTTAGCGCTCATGCTTTAAATAAATATCTAGAGATTTAGTAATACATTATTATCAAGAAATAAACATTTAATCAAATTATCTATGATAATGATTATCTATTTGTTTACAAGACAATTTAACCGTACAAACACACGCACCTCCCCCTTTCCTTCGGAATTTCGCGCTCAAGTTTTGACATTTTTAACATGATTCAATAATCCGGAAAATTCGTTAATCCGGAAGAATTCCTCGGGAACCAATTCGTCCGGACTAACGAATCATCACTGTAGCGTGTGTATTTCATATATATGTAGATACCTAATGACAAGAATTTTCATTTCTGACATTATCTTTTGACTTGCAGACCTTGACCTACTTTTCAAAAACTTTTAACTTTGGTCAAACCTTACCATTAGCTCGCCTGAGTGAAGCTCAAATGAGCTATAGTGATAACGTACCGTCCCACATAAACTGTTAACATTTTCAACATCTCCTCTGCAACCGCTGCACACAATTGTATGAAACCTTACAGGAAGCAAAAACAAGGTCCTCTAATAAGTTTGTGTTTTTCGTGCCGATTGGTCAACAAATATGGCCGCCTAGGGCTCTGATTGGCTTACGCATTTTTAACTTTTCCTCTTCAATCACTAGGGCTCTGATTGGCTGATTGATTTTCAACTTCTGCTCTGCAACCGCTGCACAGAATTTAAGGAAACCTTACAGGAAACAAGTACTCAAGGTCCTCAACCAAGTTTGTGTTTTTCGTGCTGATTGGTCAACAAATATGGCCACCAAGGGCTCTGATTGGCTTACGCATTTTTAACTTTTCCTCTTCAATCACTGCACAGAATTTCATGAAACCTTTCAGGAAGCAAGTACTCAAGGTCCTCCACCAAGTTTGTGTTTTCATACCGATCGGTCAACAAATATGGCCACTGAGGGCTCTGATTTGCTGACGCATTGACTTCTCTTCAACTGCTGCACAGAATTTCACAAAACCTTACAGGAAGCAAGAACTCGAGGACCTCTACCAAATTGTCCACTATCATTCTTTTGTCTGCAAGTCAGGTGAGCGATGTGGGCCTCTTGTTTAAAATTACCATAATGATTCTATTATCAAAAGCCAACACCTTGAGCTATGTTGATGGTTAAAAAAAAAAATCGAGAGCAGATAGTTTTTTTCTACAAAAGTATAACAAAGGACTTTAATTTCTTGTACTGCTATTACTTGGATGTTTCTTTCATGTGTTTTGTGTTATTTCCCATTATAGAGAGTTGGTATGCTTGATGTGCAAACAGGACATTTCTTCACCTCTTACCAAAATGAAACTAAAAGTTGGAATTCGGAGCACGAGCCTGGACTCTCACCACCATCTCACTGTAGAGGTAAAAATAGTTACCATAATGCTTTCCTGCTATGTGATTGTTTAAATTATAGAAATTATAATGGAGAGGAACTACATGTATGTAAAGTAAGATATCCTCTTTTCAAGCCCTTTGATATTATTATCATGCTTTCTGCTGTAGAATAAATCTAGCTTCAACATTGAGAAAGGAGCTGATAAGATAAGGGCCGTTTTTAGCCCTAAATCTCGTGCCGTATTTCTTCCACATGACGGTACATATGCAGACAAAAGATAATCATTATTGAAATAAAATGTTTTTGAAGACTTTTTGTATGTTTTACTTTTCGATGAAATACTCATAAGATTCTAAAATGATGGTCCAAAGAGGTAGGGGATACTCGAGTAATAAAACTGATAATATTGACCAAAAAACGTAGAAATTTTAGAATATTTTGCCAGAAATTGATAAATATTAACTGAAATATATCAAATACATTTACATTGTATCTCAGAAGTACATTTCGAAAGTTCTGTTTCCTCTAATCGGTAAATAATGAAATCCGGAACTCAAAATACGGTCTTATTTTGTAAGTAATGGCTATAATAGAAGCTTTTTAACGCAAAATACACATTAGCAGAGAAATCCACATCGCTCTTGCTTATTTCGTTCTTAATTGTTTTACATTTCATTTGATCGTATTTAGAACACATTTTTTGATGGATTAAGGAGAAAAAATAGTCAAATTTTCCGTATTCAATGATCTTAAAGATCGATTCTTTAACAAAAGCACCCCCCTTCCTTTTTTGGTTTTTCGTCTCTGGGGTAGTGTTCCCCCCGGAGATACAGAACCCCACTTTTCCAGAAAATTTGTATCATAGATATACATCTCCAGTATAAGTGGCGTTCTGTATCTCCGGGGGGAACAATGTTCAAAAAAACTTTTCCGTTTTCTATTGATTTCTATGGGAAAAAGATAAGTTTTGACCCAAATATTAGCAATATTATGCATAATAGATCTAAAATAACTTCAGAGTTTGATGGGATACTGTATTTGTATTAAATTAACGAACGATTTTTCTTGAAATTTCCATTTTCAAAATTCGACTTTTTAGGGCAGATTTTACGTCTTATCTTATCAGCTCCTTAGATTTAGAAAGATATTTTGTATAAATAAATGATGAAATAAAATGAACTGAATTATTACATACCCACATTTATTTGTATTTTCAGCTACAACAATCTACCATAGAGGAACTATTACCAGAGGAAGCCGATGAGGAGGTATGGAATACACTATTTTCATTTCACATTATTTGAAGGTCAGATACCTGACAATAGAATGTATAACAGCATCTTACAGCTTGAAATCATACATCTAGTCATTGTTATAACTCATTATCTTGATGTAGTCAAAACTTCAGTAAGTCTTCGTAGTCAAAATAGTAGTACTCTTTGAGAAATATGAAATTCATCTTTTAGAATAAGTTTCTTATGAATGCTTTTCTTTCATTACTGGCCATAATGAGATAAACAGTTGTTGCTAGGTGCATATTTCACAAACATTCTATATGGTATAGGTGCATATTTCACAAACATTCTATATGGTCTAGGTGCATATTTCACAAACATTCTATATGGTCTAGGTGCATATTTCACAAACATTCTATATGATCTAGGTGCATATTTCACAAACATTCTTTATGGTCTAGGTGCATATTTCACAAACATTCTATATGGTCTAGGTGCATATTTCACAAACAATCTTTATGGTCTAGGTGCATATTTCACAAACATTCTATATGGTCTAGGTGCATATTTCACAAACATTCTATATGATCTAGGTGCATATTTCACAAACATTCTTTATGGTCTAGGTGCATATTTCACAAACATTCTATATGGTCTAGGTGCATATTTCACAAACATTCTATATGGTCTAGGTGCATATTTCACAAACATTCTATATGGTCTAGGTGCATATTTCACAAACATTCTTTATGGTCTAGGTGCATATTTCACAAACATTCTATATGATCTAGGTGCATATTTCACAAACATTCTATATGGTCTAGGTGCATATTTCACAAACATTCTATATGGTCTAGGTGCATATTTCACAAACATTCTATATGGTCTAGGTGCATATTTCACAAACATTCTATATGGTCTAGGTGCATATTTCACAAACATTCTATATGGTCTAGGTGCATATTTCACAAACATTCTATATGGTCTAGGTGCATATTTCACAAACATTCTATATGGTCTAGGTGCATATTTCACAAACATTCTATATGGTCTAGGTGCATATTTCACAAACATTCTATATGGTCTAGGTGCATATTTCACAAACATTCTATATGGTCTAGGTGCATATTTCACAAACATTCTATATGGTCTAGGTGCATATTTCACAAACATTCTTTATGGTCTAGGTGCATATTTCACAAACATTCTTTATGGTCTAGGTGCATATTTCACAAACATTCTATATGATCTAGTCGCATATTTCACAAACATTCTATATGGTCTAGGTGCATATTTCACAAACATTCTATATGGTCTAGGTGCATATTTCACAAACATTCTATATGGTCTAGGTGCATATTTCACAAACATTCTATATGATCTAGGTGCATATTTCACAAACATTCTTTATGATCTAGGTGCATATTTCACAAACATTCTTTATGGTCTAGGTGCATATTTCACAAACATTCTATATGGTCTAGGTGCATATTTCACAAACATTCTATATGGTCTAGGTGCATATTTCACAAACATTCTATATGGTCTAGGTGCATATTTCACAAACATTCTATATGATCTAGGTGCATATTTCACAAACATTCTTTATGGTCTAGGTGCATATTTCACAAACATTCTATATGGTCTAGGTGCATATTTCACAAACAATCTTTATGGTCTAGGTGCATATTTCACAAACATTCTATATGGTCTAGGTGCATATTTCACAAACATTCTTTATGGTCTAGGTGCATATTTCACAAACATTCTATATGATCTAGGTGCATATTTCACAAACATTCTATATGGTCTAGGTGCATATTTCACAAACATTCTATATGGTCTAGGTGCATATTTCACAAACATTCTATATGGTCTAGGTGCATATTTCACAAACATTCTATATGGTCTAGGTGCATATTTCACAAACATTCTATATGATCTAGGTGCATATTTCACAAACATTCTATATGGTCTAGGTGCATATTTCACAAACATTCTATATGGTCTAGGTGCATATTTCACAAACATTCTATATGGTCTAGGTGCATATTTCACAAACATTCTATATGATCTAGGTGCATATTTCACAAACATTCTATATGGTCTAGGTGCATATTTCACAAACATTCTATATGGTCTAGGTGCATATTTCACAAACAATCTTTATTGTCTAGGTGCATATTTCACAAACATTCTATATGGTCTAGGTGCATATTTCACAAACATTCTATATGATCTAGGTGCATATTTCACAAACATTCTATATGGTCTAGGTGCATATTTCACAAACATTCTATATGGTCTAGGTGCATATTTCACAAACATTCTATATGATCTAGGTGCATATTTCACAAACATTCTATATGGTCTAGGTGCATATTTCACAAACATTCTATATGGTCTAGGTGCATATTTCACAAACATTCTATATGGTCTAGGTGCATATTTCACAAACATTCTATATGATCTAGGTGCATATTTCACAAACATTCTATATGGTCTAGGTGCATATTTCACAAACATTCTATATGGTCTAGGTGCATATTTCACAAACAATCTTTATGGTCTAGGTGCATATTTCACAAACATTCTATATGGTCTAGGTGCATATTTCACAAACATTCTATATGGTCTAGGTGCATATTTCACAAACATTCTATATGGTCTAGGTGCATATTTCACAAACATTCTTTATGGTCTAGGTGCATATTTCACAAACATTCTATATGGTCTAGGTGCATATTTCACAAACATTCTTTATGGTCTAGGTGCATATTTCACAAACATTCTATATGGTCTAGGTGCATATTTCACAAACATTCTTTATGGTCTAGGTGCATATTTCACAAACATTCTATATGGTCTAGGTGCATATTTCACAAACATTCTATATGGTCTAGGTGCATATTTCACAAACATTCTATATGATCTAGGTGCATATTTCACAAACATTCTATATGGTCTAGGTGCATATTTCACAAACATTCTATATGATCTAGGTGCATATTTCACAAACATTCTATATGGTCTAGGTGCATATTTCACAAACATTCTATATGGTCTAGGTGCACATTTCACAAACAATCTTTATGGTCTAGGTGCATATTTCACAAACATTCTATATGGTCTAGGTGCATATTTCACAAACAATCTTTATGGTCTAGGTGCATATTTCACAAACATTCTATATGGTCTAGGTGCATATTTCACAAACATTCTATATGGTCTAGGTGCATATTTCACAAACATTCTATATGGTCTAGGTGCATATTTCACAAACATTCTTTATGGTCTAGGTGCATATTTCACAAACATTCTATATGATCTAGGTGCATATTTCACAAACAATCTTTATGGTCTAGGTGCATATTTCACAAACATTCTATATGGTCTAGGTGCATATTTCACAAACATTCTATATGATCTAGGTGCATATTTCACAAACATTCTATATGGTCTAGGTGCATATTTCACAAACATTCTATATGGTCTAGGTGCATATTTCACAAACATTCTATATGGTCTAGGTGCATATTTCACAAACATTCTATATGGTCTAGGTGCATATTTCACAAACATTCTATATGGTCTAGGTGCATATTTCACAAACATTCTATATGGTCTAGGTGCATATTTCACAAACATTCTATATGATCTAGGTGCATATTTCACAAACATTCTTTATGGTCTAGGTGCATATTTCACAAACATTCTTTATGGTCTAGGTGCATATTTCACAAACATTCTATATGATCTAGGTGCATATTTCACAAACATTCTATATGGTCTAGGTGCATATTTCACAAACATTCTATATGGTCTAGGTGCATATTTCACAAACATTCTTTATGGTCTAGGTGCATATTTCACAAACATTGAATTTCTATATGGTCTAGTTTTTTGTACATTTGTATATCAAAGTATATTAAAACAAATGTTCTTCTTCCGTTTTCAGGGTTATGACGTGGGTAGTGTGATGGATAGAAGTGTAGGACCGTTAACGTGTATATGTGCAAAAAATCACCGTCGACCAAAAAGTAAAGTTAGAGAAATCCATCTACTGGAGATCAATCTGCCGTCAGCGTCAGTATTAAGACAATAACTGGAGAAAAATGCCTGATAAAATTTCTCAAAGACTCGATACCTCTTGGTATATGGAATGACATCAGCTCTTATCATTTTACTGGACATTTTATATCTTAATTTAGAGATATATATACACGTAAATGTATTGATAATGCAGTTTTAATATTATGTATTTGAATTCAGTCAACATGTAAATGTAAAAAGCTATGACCTGTAGAAATCCCCACACTGTTACCTTTGGACTTTTGGTTGTCTTTATTGTATATGTATAATGACCTAGGATATCAAAGTACATTATATGTGTATTGAAGAAAAAACTACAAAAACTGTAAGACTAAGTGGATTTAACTGTATGTCTACTGAATAATAGTTAAGTCTGTTTTGTTTTAGATTGCCTGTCTGTAAGAATATACCTGCACATATTAAATTAATAAATGAAATTAATGACAAACTAAAATTAAAAGAAGTAATTAAACTGACTTACAATTTTTGTAATGGGACTTTCAAGGTCACTGAGTATTCTATTGAGTCTGACATGAGTGTTTTCTTTTGAAATAAAAGTTTGGACCTTGTTCTGTTACAATAGCATTTGTAGAATGATTTAGATCTTTTGTTGTTCATTGACTGTGATTATGTGATTATGATGCATGCATGATACTCTTGTATGTACATGTAGATGTTAGATAATCATGATACCAATAGAGTTTATGTGTTAAAAGTACATATCTTCATTGAAAAATCTCAATTTGTTTTTGTACAATGTATATCATTTTTGAGCAAAAGAGAATGTTGGTACAGACTTAACTTAAAAAATCAATATAATTCTTAATCTCTAGCCCATTTGAGATACATTTATTAGATTCCATCACCATGTTAGTCATGATTTAATATTTCAAACCAAGTTTATAAAACTGAGCTCTATTCAAAGATGTTCTATATTAAGTGACATTTATTGTAGTTTTTATATTAAACTACATTCAGATTTACCATACTTTGTGTTATTAATGCCATTTAACATTTTTCTGGAACTTAAGAAGGGGTGTTGCCAAGAACTAAAGTTGTCAAACTGTCATGGTCACAGTGATTTGATTGGAAAATCTTAACCAAATCATAATTAAACATCATGTACAGGATCCATTGGTGTGTCAAACCTTGAAGCAAGGTCAAATCTACAAGGTCAAGGTCACAATGCAAAGGAATGGTAAATACTTGTGCATGTCAAAAGTTAACGTCATTTCTAAGAATCAAAGAAATGTTAAGATTTATCTTCATTTTAAAGCATGTCATGATGTTGAATCAAAGTGATATAAATTTTGTGAATCCTTGGCAGGGTCAAGGTCACTGCGTGTAGCGATGGTGAAATCACATCTGGAACCATAATCAATAGACCTTCTTCATATTACCCGTACACATGCATTTTAGACACTCCAAGACCCGACATCACTACTTTTGATGTTGTTTCTAATTGTGACATCATAATTCAGATTTGACGTTGCAGTTAAAAGTTACGCTAGGAAAGCCCAACATGCACATATGATGCGTGACTTTATCATGAGTAGATCTCAAATCTACGTTCAAATGTAGGTCATGACCTATATTTTCCGCTTCAGTGCACACTTTAGAAAGATTTGGGTATCAATGTTAAAAAGATTATTTCTTTGTTTTTAGTGCTAGGAAGACCATACTTGCACAGATGATGCGCCTTTATGAATAAATCACAAATCTACGTTCAAATGTAGGTAATGACCTATACATGTGTTTTCCGCTAGAGTACACATGTTAGGAAGATTTGGGTATCAATATTAAGGAATGCCTGTTTTGTTTAGTTGTTAGCATTTTCATCGGTCCTCAATAGGACAAAACTGTGTAATCTTTGACTACTCCCTGTTTGCTTCCATGACAAAATGCTGCCATGACTGGCATGAGGTGACAGTGATTTTTTTCAGTAATTTGGCAATGGGGTCGGGGCCTGTGCTATTGGGAAAACTATCAACGTCTGGGAATATTTTGTGAAGTACTAATATAAAAGTAAAATGACAGTTTATACAATCAAAAGTTCAGAATTGAATGTTTAATCAAATAATTTTCTTTTAAATATGATTCAATTTCTTATGCTTACAACACTAAAGCAAATTAACAGTAAAGCTACTTTTGAACCAGTAAATTTCACTGATTTCAGTATATGGCTTATAGTTAAAAGTTACGTCAAATCTTGTCATGTCGGGTTTTAGGATGTGTAAAATACAAGTCAACTGCGGTAATGTGAAAATTTGAATATTGTATAGAATTCTTCACACCATGATAAGTGTATCGTGAACTTCAACAAAAGTTGTATGAGCAACTTGTCAAACTTGCTATCTCCATGTAGCTAACATGAATACTTTTAAAAGAGGTATCAGTGTAATCATAAAAAAGTATTAATGTTCAGCTTGCAAGTAATACAATTAAGGAATTTTGTACTCTATATAATTTCAAGAACGTGATAAAACTAGTCTATGTTGATGTTGCTCTAATCAACTGTACGGATGGCATGATGAAGGTTCAAATACATGTCAAGTGGGAAAAGTTCAAAAGAGAGATTTCCCTCCTTGCATCAAATTGCCAGAGAAGGAGATTTTATGCAAAATAATTTTGTTCATTTCTTTCGTCTATCATATCATTCAAATTCTGACTGAAATTTTTCAACATGGTGAAATTCTACCTCCTATTTATGGCTAATAACATGATGTGTATACTAGTACACATTTTACCAATTTGTACCTGGTGGACACTTTGCTGACAGCAATACATTTTTGTTGAAAAATTTAATACAATACAAAATAGGGAGTTTCCTTCCTAAAGACAGACTCGACATGTATGCATGACTTTCTACTACAATATCTCCAAAACCCCACCCCCATTATTAAAAGCATCCTTTTTATTGGTTTAAACAGTATTTATTCAATTTACATATTATAATAATTGATACAATTTAAGAAAGAATTTGATGATTGAGTAACAAGGAGATACCTCATGAAGACAACTCTCTCCTCCAGTTCAATAAATTACAAGATTTATGAAGTGGACATTTTTCAATACTATATAAACCTGATAAATAATTTGTAGCTAGAGATTATTATAAAATCCTAGCTATGCCTCTAGGATAAAAATTTGGGGAAGGGGTGTCCGCAGCCTAGTTTCATTTGTATTCTTCCTTATAATTTGCAAAGGATGCAAAAGAAAGGAGGGGACCTCCAACAACACGGTAATGCAGCAAAACCACAAAGCACCCAATGAGCAAACTCATTTATTAATTAATTAGCCTATTAATTAATAATGTGTGCTAAAAAGAAAACTTTAAGAAAATTAAATTAGTCTATTAATTGAAAAATAATTATAAGTCCTTGGCCTATATAGTTATTAAAAATTAATTAGCCTATTTATTGATAATGCGATTAATATGCAAATTATTTAATAAAATTAATTAACCAATTTAATTAGCCTATTTCAAAATAAATAAGATGTGTTTAATGAACACACATAGTCTTGCTGCACCCTTTGCGAAATTTGTGTGCGTTTGGATTTTCTATTGTCGGCTTGGTATGGATAAGGTACGTTTGGTTAGGATGAGCTATATAATACTAATAGTAATGGTGTGGTCACGTAAAGATCACCAATATATCTGACATCGCACCTGCTGGTGGACTTTAACGTTATGACGTCATAGCGGCTCTTATCCGTCGAGTAATTATGACGTCATACTGTACTAGTAGTATAAGTCCTGGCTGGACTCCAGCAACAGGTGCGCGATGTTGGACATATCTCCGAGTCTCAGATGGGACAGGGATGTCACGGATATCTAGATAAAGACCAGTATGTAATGTCCTCTGAAAAAAAAATTACATATACGACTGTGTGTATATGAGTGGAGGATGGGGAAGGAATCGCCCCTTCGACATTTTTTATCACGGAGAAAAAGACTGAACACGACACAAATCTTATAATAAATCGACATTGATGTAAAAGAAATTAGGGGAAAAAGGAAAAGTCGGGATCATCATGATTATTTTCTGTCAAAGGGGGAAACCGGAGAAGAAAGCCGCACGTGTATCCAGATGGCCGATTCAGAGAAATTAAGCAAAAAGTGAGAAAAAGTTAGCTTTGAAAGAAAGTTTACTAAAAGTTAGATAGAGGGCCATGATGTTTTCAGTTTAACTATTCAAATTATTCGCCCGAATTTCCCTCAGACTGCCACTGATTCACCGAGTCTTTTTATGAGTGATTCACAGAACTCGATGCATTACCGATCATGTTTGATTGCAATTTCAATCTTTCAAAGTGTATACACTTCATTTCATCACTCAGATAAAAATGAGTATGCACTCTCAGTACTTGAGAAATTGAGATATTGTATCGGTATTGCATCATACTTTCTGTTTACATAAAAGCCCTTGCATTCAAGATATTGAAAACAATTTTGCATTGTTCTATTACAACTTCAACTTGCCTACTTTAATTTTGAGGGATTATTTTATCGTTTTAAAGGAAAGAAATTTGATAGAATCACTATACAAGTGCAAATGGCCGATGATACGGAAAACATAAGTAAAAAGTAAGACTAAGAGTAATGTTATTAGGGGACGTAGTCGGCGCGAAGCGCCGACGAAGTCGCCATCAAGATAGACGTGTGTACATGAATAAGCAAAAAAGCATGCATTTTCCCGTTTTTCTTACCATTACCTTCGATTCAAAATTTGTGTGCACGGTACATGCGGAAACGGCGAACGTTAGAGAATATAGAAAGGTTACGAATGGAAATGCACATCGCAGGCTGCCGATATTTATCTATCAAAAAATAAAAACCAACCTTTTGTTGTTTTTTATCGTACATACAGGGAAAGAAGAACAACAAACGGTCAGCTTTTATTTTTTATTTATTTTTTAAATAGATAAACATCGACAGCTTGTGATGTTCATTATGACGTCGTTTTTTGAAACGTAAATGCGCGTGAAGTTTTGTGTACGCATACATTAACAAGTGAAAAATAAAGAGGGAAGATGCCTTTTGAACAGAGATTTAAACACGAAATGAAATATTTCATAGTAAGATCGTACTGCCGAACCGCACGCAACATGTAACAGATCGATTTCAGTCGAAACTACATTTGTACAGTTAGAAACGCGTGATAATCACAACCTACCTCGACATAACATTTCACTGCCAATGGCGAAGATGAATGACAAAAGTAGATCAAACATTCAACCTAAATTTTGAATAAGTCTGATCCACTAATGCCCGAATTTGCACAGTATACATCCTAAAAACTATACACAGTGTCGGTGAATGCACAGCCAGTCCTTGAACTTCGTCTGGCATGGTGCGTCATTGACTACGTCACATTGACATTTACTAGGTCAATCACACAGTGTACACGTGAACTCATAATTATGTCATGCAACTACAAGGAGCAATGGGGAATCGCCAAAGATATATATAGTACATCGATGATCAAATTGACAATTCAAATTCCCTGGTGGATCTTTTTTTCCCTGTACGTATGATAAATAACAACAAAGGATTGATTTTCATTTTTTAATAGATATAATTTAATACAAAATTGGCAACCTGTGGTTTCTACTATACTATATATATATTGTTGACTTGTACAGCTCTTTATCTCCAGAAATTGATTTCAAACTTTTTTTTTTTGGAATGACACGTATAAGTCGTCATTTATTTCAAGCTGGATTTATTATCATTATCATTTTTCTTGAAAAAGGGGGGGGGGGGTATTTTTTATCTATCATTTTTATTTATTTGTCTATCATATATCTGTCTATAGCTACATCTCTTTATCTTCAAATATTGATTGAAAACATTTTTTTCGGAATGACATGTTAAATCGTAATTTATTTCATGCTGGATCTACTATTATTTCATTTTCCCTTGGAAGATGAGGGGTGTTGGGGGTGTTAATTAATTCTTAAGCATGATTCGGCAAAGTATTTCGTCAGCCTTTTCATCTGTTTTTGTTTTTGTTTTTTTTTTGGGGGGGGGGGGTGTTGATGAGAAATCTCAAGTCAGTCATTTTATTTACCTAGAACATCCCAACCTTCCCTCTGCTACATATATGTAATAATGTTTCCCCACAATAATTTAATGCAAAGGCCATACTGAGCTTGGAATACCAACAGATATTGCAGAAAGACACTCATGGAAAAGCAACAGATACATGTAACATGAGATTTTCATGAAACTTTGTGTTGTGCATGAATTGATAGGACAGCACGTTTTGGTTTTCAAGGTCAGGGCTTAATGTACATATGTAGCGGTCCTCAACTTTTTCATCCATTCATTCATTCATTCAAATTATTCTTCACTTTCTCATTACATGAGGTTATGACATGAATAATATAACGATCAATAGAATCAGTTTTTCATATACAATTATACATGTACCTACATGCTAATGCAAAAGAAGTAAATTAAAATAGAGACAATAATAGAATATCATTTCGCTTTTCAAGAGGCTAGTAAGAGCTTCATGTCATTATGCTGTTTTGTCCATGTGGTAGAGATTATAACATTATTTCGCTCTGGTTAAATCACCTGTGTCAGTGGTGGATCCAGCTCCCCCTTTGCCGGGGGTCAAGGGGCGAATTTTGCCGATTTTTCCTGAAATTGGGCCAAAATACATGTATACCTGTTTTTTTTTGTTTGTTTTTTTTTTTATTTGGTCAGTGCCGGGAAGGGGGACGCCCTCTCCGCACCCCCTTGAATCCGCCATGCACTGTGTGTGAAATTTACTGATAAATAGTTCCAATGGTAAGAAAAAAATTATGAAAGAGGCTACATGTAGCACTACGAGCTACATGTGATGTCATTATGCTGCTGAGGTAGAAATCACTGTGATTGTCACAACTAGGAGGATAACACAACTTTAACCTCTTTAGAGGAGACAGGGCCCCAACCACATGTTCTCTCTGAATGTCAGTCGGACTCCTCTGGTGATAACATATATGAGCTCGCTACAGCCGGCAGAGCATGGACTGTATTATGCACGTCCTCTTTTTATATCCATTTACATATTCAATACCTTTGTTGCTTGAACCCCTGCGTTTTACAGTCTTGTGTGTGGTCATCTAACAGTGAGGAGGTTGTTTTACACCATAATTGTGCATTCTTCGAGACCTATGGGAAATCGGAATAGTGGGAGGGTTGTGCGCACGTAATCCAGGATAACCACACCGTCTGCTACTTATGTGGCAGATGGCCGTTTTAAGTCGGCACCCGTTGCCCATTGATCTCGTTGGTTTATGTGTGGTCTCTTATGTTTAATGTTTCTATGGTGTGAGTTGGTATCCCTTTTTGCGTCTTTTTCTGTGGGTGTCTGTTCTGTTGTTGTTCTTTTTTTTTTTTGCATTGGGTGTTTTGGGGTTTTGCTGTGGGTGCTGCAACCTAGTGTTGTTGGAGATCCCCTCCTTTCTTTTAACTTTTCTATCAGTGCTACGTCCCCTTCATGGCTTTGCCATAGTTCATATTATTGTTACAAGCTTAGCCTTCGAAAAAGCTTAGGGTGCGAACCCATAGCAGTTGTATTCACATGTGTAGCCAGAGTAGAAATTGTGTGTACTCAAATCAATCTAGACAGGGGGACTGGGGCCGTTAAACGCCCATACATTATTTTGAATGGATGACTGGCGAGGCCCGAGTAGGGGAGGGTATGGGGGATTTCCCCCTCACATTTATGGGGATTCAGTGGGGAGGGGCCTCCCCCGAGAATTTCTGAAAAAATGAAGCAAATTGGTGGCTTCTGGACCATATCTGAACTGAATTTAGAAGCGATTCAAGCATAAGAACTAGTGTCAGCAAACGATGAATTATTTACTGAAAAAAGTAAAACCTGTTATCATATCAATTTTGACATTTTTTAATGCTAGCTAATTCCTTTTTTTCCCTTCAATGTCAATATAAATTCAAATTTCTCTCAGGAAAACGGGAGGAAAAGTTATCCAAGGGTTCAGCCAATATTCGGGGAGATCCAGCCTATGGTTTTGAAAAAAAAATATAATAAACTGGAAAATAAACAAAGTCCAAGGGAGGGGGGTTCCTGACAAAATAGGGCATGAAAAATTCCTCGAACATCAGATCACGTTTGTCCCACTTCCTGATTCAGCTCAAATAGAGAAAAAGTGTCTTTTAAATTTGTGTTTTGTTATGTGTGTACTATACACAGCAAACTTGAGCATTTATCGTACATGTAAGCCCCAAAGCCCCCCTTAAATCCGCCACTGCAAACATCATCAGATAATGCAAACCACTTTGAACAATTCTTGTTATTCGTACAGCGCTAAATATAGAACAGCGCTAAATATAGAACAGGTGTGTGTAATGTACACATGCAAAGTAGCGCCGAGGAAGTAAACACTCTGCGAACATTCTCGAGACTCAGTTTTCCCAGCATGCCACGCACATGGAGTCTGGACATGCGAATTACAGCAATTTGGACTATTCCAATATGCTCACCCCGACGGGTTCGCAATAAGATCAGACATTTTTTTGAGGGGGGGGGGGGGGGGGGGGCTTGTTATATTATTGAATCTTTTGCGCTTGAACCTACATGTAAATATTCGCCAAGTATGGATGTACCAGGTATTTAACTCTGATACTCCGATGAAATCCAAAGACACTAGGGACTTGGAAGTATCAGTTTATGCATGTTATGTCATTTATTGCTCTGTCAACTATCGTACCGCTTATTCCACTATATACCATTTACTCTGCGTAAGGCATTTTTAATCATTATGTTTTTAAAGGGATAAACTTGTAAGGATGGAGATGTAAGAATAAGGTCTATCAGAAAAAGGGAATGCCTCATGCTTTTTGGCTTTATTTCAGAGATGTATCTTTTTTGTGTTAATCATGTAAATAATTCTCTCCAAGTAAGTTTCATCAGCTGTTAGATTGTCAGATTATGAGGTGGAATAATTAGCTCACCTCACGAAGTGAGAAGAAGTTAGTGCTATCACCCTGTCATCGGCTTCTGTGTCTGCATCCACGTCTTCACTAGTAATTGTTTAGTAGTTTTATTTCTTTAAGTGCTAGGAAAGCCCAACATGCACATATGATGCGTGACTTTATCATGAGTAGATCTCAAATCTACGTTCAAATGTAGGTCATGACCTATATTTTCCGCTTCAGTGCACACTTTAGAAAGATTTGGGTATCAATGTTAAAAAGATTATTTCTTTGTTTTAAGTGCTAGGAAGACCACACTTGCACAGATGATGCGCCTTCATGAATAAATCACAAATCTACGTTCAAATGTAGGTAATGACCTATACATGTGTTTTCCGCTAGAGTGCACATGTTAGGAAGATTTGGGTATCAATATTAAGGAATGCCTGTTTTGTTGAGTTGTTAGCATTTTCATCGGTCCTCAATAGGACAAAACTGTGTAATCTTTGACTACTCCCTGTTTGCTTCCATGACAAAATGCTGCCATGACTGGCATGAGGTGACAGTGATTTTTTTCAGTAATTTGGCAATGGGGTCGGGGCCTGTGCTATTGGGAAAACTATCGACGTCTGGGAATATTTTGTGAAGTACTAATATAAAAGTAAAATGACAGTTTATACAATCAAAAGTTCAGAATCAGGGCTCACACTGGCTCAAAATTTTGTGTCGCAAGTTTGCACGATGACACAAAATTGTGCTGTAGCACATTATATTGCGCAATGACAAAGTTGCTGAAAAAACTTTGAATTTTCTCAATAGAGATAGTGTATGTGTTGATTTATGTGTTTTATTTTCAAGAACATACAAAGTCATATTGTATTAGATTCAACAAAGTCAGAGACTAATATCAACACTACTTCTATGATAACAAAGTAAATGCAAAATATTCAGTAAGTTTGAATTCAATGGCAGTACTGAGTAAGTGATGAGTTCAACTAGACCAACTCATAAAGTCACAGAATTCTTCATAGAAGCCCTCCCATCTAATTAAAAAATATCCATTGGAGTTTAGGGATTACTGTATTGACAAGGCAGTTGGTAGCTGCAAACATTGTGTGGGCTGAAAGAACTGCAGCTTTGCTTTTAGACCAATTAAGCTATAGTTCTGACTCCCCCCACCCCACACCCACCCCCCCCCCCCTCCCCATGTCTTGAACTCCTTGATAGCAAGGACAGTCTGGAATTGGCTATTGTAGCCAAAGAAAGATGGGCAGACCTTGATTTTTTCCTGGGATGGGGAGGGGGTCAAAGTACATGTATATGATTGTGAAAAACATTAGACATAAAAACGGGCATTTTAGGGCATTTCCAAGGTGGCTCCTAACACTCTCTAGCTATGTTGTTGATCATTTAATCAATGTAGCTTGAAAATGGTCCCCTTATATAATCTTTGCTTGTTGTGAAAAAAAAATTAAGGTCGGTGTAGCGAACCCCCCCCCCCCCCCCCCCAAAAAAAAAGGTCTCCAAGTATATGTAACTTATCTAAATGAATATTTCTCATATAAATACATAAGCTATTTGTGGTTTGTTTTCGTAATCACAATGGCCTAGAAATAAAAAAAGTATTTTTTCAATTCAATTCTTCGTCGCCGACTCTTTGTTTCACAGGAGATCGACGCCTATGACGCAAAATTAAAAGAAAATAGAGGGGGTGCTATTGTGGGTCCACGACGTCGAGCTTGCATTCTTTTTATCCTGAATTCAAAGATCTCAAAACCTTGATTACGATGCTATTGAAGGCTTATTTTTTATAGTTTTATCGTCAGAACTTGCAGACGTTTCAAAAACGAACGGCATCAATTTTGCTATTTTGTTTTCCGATACGGAATCGGACATTTCTAAGTTACGTTTCCCAATCTTAAAATCTAAATTATATAGTGGTACTTCTTTTGGGGGAGAAACAAAGAATTGAAAAATAAAATAATTATGACATACTCTTGATGATCTAAACTTTTCAGTGACATCGAAAGATACAAAGTTTGCCATCCGCCGTAACAAAGTTCTTGTAAATATTGTACATATGTTATGCTTATGGGCCGTATGGCTTATAGTGAATAAAGAATCTGAATCTGAAAGTTAAAATACCTTTTCAGTAGGAATACTAACGTTGGACAGCTTATCTTAATAATCCAATTATCTAATTAGCAGTGGCTCTCTTGCTGCTGGGGCTACCTAATTACCAGTGTATTTCACACCTTTTACGGTCACCCGCTTACCTACGTTACACCTGAACGCTTCAACTGCACTTTGGATTACTTAGAATCGATACATCAATGCCGAATTCGCGTGTTTGACGGTACTTGAAAACTCATTTTTAGAAAATTCCCTTTGTCGCAAATCGCGATTTTCTGTCGCAAATTTCAAATTTTTGTCGCAAAATGCGACATTTGCGAAGCCCAGCGCGAGCCCTGCAGAATTGAATGTTTAATCAAATAATTTTCTTTTAAATATGATTCAATTTCTTATGCTTACAACACTAAAGCAAATTAACAGTAAAGCTACTTTTGAACCAGTAAATTTCACTGATTTCAGTGATAATTCCATCTATATGTGATTGAGAAATATTAGAGCCACAATTGGGGAAAAGAGGATACTATTTTACATTGGGAATGGGGCCGAATAACGGCCCAAAAAGGGGCAAAAAAAATCCCTGGGTGAGCTTTGTTATCTTTGATTATACTGTGTTTTTGACATGTACATTTTACTAAGAATAAGTTTGACAAGCTAATTCTGTATTTTACTAGGTGAAGAAAGTTTGAATGTGCGTGCATTATGAAGTCAGCTAAGTCAAAATGAAATCTCTTATCCATTGCTGTCAGCGACTCGTCTTGGCCCAGTCAAAAATTAACGGTTCAAGATGGTTAATGGGCAGCTTAGCCGGGAAGAAAACCCTGGAAAGATTGAATATACATACATCTAGTTTTCTACTTTGGGGGAAAAGGTAATTTATTATTGGTGTGACGTTGTTAGTGACTACATAATGCATAATCATTCACAAAATTCAGAGGCCTCATGTACAGGTCTTGTGCAATCCTTAACCAATGTTAAAGTATAACGTGTAACATGAATTTACATAAATAAAGACAAAAAAAGTCGATTGACATGGAGAGATTGACATGGAGAGATGTAACAAAAGAGAAATGCAGTCAGTCTGACAATTTTACCTTTATTTTCAGTGAGCTAAAAAGGAGGGCCAAAGCTGCAAAAAAGGAAGCAGAAAAGGCTGAAAAAGGAGCCAAAAATGCGGAACAGTCCCAGCAATCGGCCAAACCAAAAGACACTACTAAACTTGTAAAGGAGGAGGATGTAATTGACCCTAATGTAAGTCACTATGCCGGGTAGCGAGTTACTGTGCCGGGTAGCGAGTCACTGTACCGGGTAGCAATTACTTTAAATCTTGGCCATTTTGTCTCATCTCGCTTTCTACTGAAGCATTCTTTAATACTTGCAGCATCTTTACAAGTGATGTACATCACTACATGATAGGTAAAACTGTATTCTGAATGACATTTTTAAGGCGATTGGGTGAGAGTTATTTCAATGTACATTATCTTCTGTCTTAAGTAACAGGTATTAACGTCTTGAATCAATATATGTATACCCTTTACAATTTTTTTGTGATATATCCTTTAATATTTCACAACCTGAACCATTACCTTTGTAGGAATACTTCAAGCTGAGAAGTAGAACAATAGAGCAGCTGAAACAAGGAGGAGATAACCCCTATCCTCATAAATTTCATGTCGATATGTCGCTGTCAGAGTTTATAGAGAGATATCAGGGCCTGAGTAACGGAGAAACACTCGATGAAGTCGTTACAGTATCAGGTGAGTTATAACCAGATATTTACATCTCCTGATTAATGTACTTCGATATATTATTTAGCATTTTCTTTTGCAGTTTTATTAATTTCCCGAAGCCCTCTTTCCTTGGGCATGAAGTTTTTTTTACTAATTCTTTACTTGAATTTTTACTTGAAGTTTTTTTACCAATTTTTTACTTGAGGTTTTTTTATCAATTCTTTATTTTTCAATGATATAAAAATGAAGACTTGAAAATTTTCAGGCCGTATCCATTCTAAAAGGATTTCTGGTGCCAAACTTCTCTTCTACGATTTACGAGCAGAAGATGTGAAATTACAGATAATGGCGAACGCTAAGTATGTTATAACTTGTATACGAAAGCCCAATGTATCAGGGTTTACATTAAGAAGCAGCACCCTGTAAAATATCCCTGTCACGAGTAACGGAAATTGATAGTTCAAATTCCTCTGATCCTGTATTTACTTAGAAAAAGTAATCGGAAGATCCGTCTCAAATTTTTAAATTACTGCCTCAAATAAATCTGATTGAAAACCCTGATGTATATTATACTCAAATATTGATACATGTATATATCAGATATGGTGTGTTATTATGTATGTAAGTTACACACGATACATCACATTCTGTTGAGTGACATTTACATGTATATGGTTTGGAAAGTTGCGAGTTCATTGATAGAGACAATAAACTGATATTTATATTGATCTTTGACTGTTATAAGTAAGTAATCTTAAATAAAATAATATACATGTAATATAATGTTTATAAAATCTAATTATGCAGAGTTTATGAAAACTTACATGGAATATCAGACATTTGGCAATTTTTATTGGTCCAAATAATAGCTACAGTGTAAGCTTTTATCTAACCAAACAAAATTTTTATCAGCATATCTTATAAAATAAAAGCCATTCTGATTCTGACCAGTACGTGTTTGCATTTATCAAGGTACGGTATACATTGCACATGCATGACGTGTAATAACATGACGTGTAATGTCACCTTTTTTCAGACTATATGCATCAGAGGAGGAATTCTCAAATATAAATAATCTTCTAAAACGAGGAGACATCGTAGGTGTGGAGGGCAAGCCAGGTAAGTTTTGTTTATTTATTATTATTGTCTATATACATGTATAAATTCTTAAAAACAAAATTATTCAATATTTACTACTCCACAGATAAAAGACTTGCACAATATTGGGTTTCATTTCTTAAGTTGCTTGGTCAGTTTTATATTTACTGTTGGAGAAGGGAAATCTTCCATTCTAGCCAGTAAGAGAGGGAGGGGGGGGGGAGGAGTTCCAAAAGTTGTTCATGTGTTCAGACAATTAAAGAGCAAATATATAAGACAGGGCGTCACTTTCCCACAATTACTCCATTACTGGATCTCTCACACATTCTTATTTATTTCACTGTTGAAGTTTAACGCCATTGTAGGAAGGACAAAGACGGGAGAGTTGAGTATAATGCCACAGAAACTTGTATTACTGTCACCGTGTCTACATCAGATTCCAGATCTATACTACGGTGTCAAAGATAAAGTAAGATCATAAAACTTATACAATACAGTAGTAAATAAAAAAATCAAAGTAAGCTAAGTATGCTAGGGTTATGAATTATAGAATATGCAACTGCAGAAAAATGATTCAAAAAATGGAATATGATTTGAGTATGAAAGTACATGTAATACCAAGGACTTTGATTGATTAGATATTCAGAGATGGCATTTTTCATCTTTTTGAAAAAAGAGATAATTTTCATAATTTATACAATGTAGCATGTATGAATTCCACAAAATGTTAAGCCACACAGCCTTTGATGATCATACTATAGCACAAAATGGTTGTTTACATTTATTGTAGGAGACAAGATTCAGACAGCGTTACCTGGATCTGATTATCAACAATGATGTCCGCAAAAAATTTATAACCAGAGCTAAAATTATAAACTATGTCAGGAACTTCTTGGATCAGCTGGGATTTCTAGAGGTTTGTTACATTTTATGTGTATTAAACTTAAAGAGGAAACTTAAATCAGCAACTAATTCTGGAATTTCTTAGATCAACTTGGATTTCTAGAGGTTTGTTACATTGTATGCGTATTAAAGTTAAAGAGGAAACTTAAATCACCAACTACAATATGTATATCTGGAATTTCTTAGATCAGCTTGGATTTCTGTTTTATCAATAAACTAAAAAAAAAAGATAATTCATGTCAAGTTTATTCTCTGCTATGTACATGAACAAAAGTAATGGATAAATTTGATGCAAGTGAAACAGGAAATTCTCAAGAAATATTTTACTTCATGATTAGTTTCATTGTACACGTTATTCAAGTTGTTTAGACCAAAGCAATATTACATTTACCTTTTAAGGTGGAAACGCCGATGATGAATATGATACCAGGTGGCGCCACTGCCAAGCCGTTTATAACACACCATAATGATCTTGATATGAACCTGTATATGAGAGTGGCACCTGAACTTTACCTTAAGGTATTGTGTTAATTATTATTGTATAACTCGTTACAGGTATGTCTTAATTGCAGGAATTTGTCATGGCAATTCTAAAGGCTGATGTCAGAATAATGAAAAAGGGTGGATAATTATTCCCTGTTGGATAAAGCAAATGTTATGATAATCTCTTTGATATTAAGAAAAAAAGAAGTGTACAGCTTGACTTTGATTCTTGACCTTGACCTAATTGATAAACTACATTCTTTGTGGATGTTACAGATGTTGATAGTGGGAGGGCTCGATAGAGTGTATGAGATTGGACGGCAGTTTAGGAATGAGGGTATAGATATGACACACAATCCAGAGTTTACAACCTGTGAGTTTTATATGGCGTATGCTGACTACGAGGATCTCATGACCATAACAGAGTCGTTAGTCTCAGGTAAAGTTAATGTACCAAAAAATATGATATAAGTCTTTAAAAATTAAAGCTTTATCAAGTTGTATCAAGCTATTATGGTTGTATTCCTGAATCTTATTTAGGGAAGTTAGCGGAATATTCTGTGACAAAGGTTTTGAACATACTTTCTGTATACCATACAATATTACCTTGTAAATCCCAGCTTGTTTCATTCTTGTTTACTTAATTCACTTCTATTTATCACTATTTGTGTCATGTCCTTTTCTGTCTGACTGATCAGTATTTTATCATGTAGAAATAATTAAAGGTATAGATTTGTATTACAGGTATGGTGAAACATCTGACAGGAGGATACAAGATAACGTACCACCCCACAGGTCCCGAGGGTCAGGCGTGGGAGGTAGACTTCACTCCGCCCTTCAGACGGGTTAGCATGGTCAGTGAGCTGGAAAATAAACTTGATGTTAAATTCCCAGATCCACAACAATTTGACCAAGAAAGTAAGTTTATCATTTTTGACACCACATGAACAATTTTTTGCTTTTACCCGTGGTTGTGCTCTTCTGTCATTAGAAAAATCATGAAATTATACGCTAAAAGGTTGGAACTGAAATCAAATTTTCATATTTTGTCATTGTTTAAAAAATATGATTTTCCCTTCAATTTTAACATTTTTGATATTTGTTAAATATGAATTAAAACAAACTTCCTATTTCTTTCATATGTAAACTAAGATACTAGTTATGGTACATACAATACTGAGTACTGACTGCACAATTTTTTTTTTTACAGGCACAAGGAAATTTTTGGACGACCTTTGTATTAAACACGAGGTTGACTGTTCAGCACCGAGGACCGTAGCTAGGTTATTAGATAAGGTAAGATATCAATTGTTAGAACAGGCCAAACATATGTATGTACATGTACATTGTATTTTTTGTAAGATCTTCACAAATACCTGAAAATCAAGTAGACGTAGCATACGATTTTAGCTTAGTTGCAAATTTGGGCTCTTTAATTGATGTGAGATTGGCCAGCAGTTGCTAGATGCTTGTCAAGCAGTCAATAGCAGCTGGTTGTCAACAATTTGATTATGGACCTAGAGTCCAATGAATGACATGTAAGTGCAATTGCAATTAAACTTCATGCACTTACTCACCATAAGTTAAAGATGTGTGTTATCCATTTTCAGGATCAAAGGTCATGGTCTTAGCACTTTGATGTTCCCTTTTGATTTTAGGGTCCAAAGGTCAGATGTCAAGGTCACGATGATTGAAAATGGCTTCTTTGTCATAACAAGTGCTTTTTGCTCCTATAATCATGAAATTTGTCAGAAATGCTCTCAACGAATTAAGGATATGCCTTATTGATTTTGGGGTGAAAAGGTCAAGGTCAAAGGACTATGATGATTGAAAATGATTTAAGATCACAAGGGAGTGTGTATTACACCCATCATCTAATACTTGATAGAATCTTTCCTCATGTGTCACGGTTGTGTCATCATTAATTTTGGATTAAAAGGTCATAGCTTTGTTAGTTGAAAATAAAACTCTTTTATTTCCCAATTAGGAAGATGGTTATGGTAAATTACAGTTTGATTTTCAGATGCTATTCTTTTAAATACAGTATATCTCACAAAGAGACTGAACATTTTAGCAAGCGATGACAAATGTCCGGGGAGCTAATGTCATAGCCTGATTATTGGCGTTTGTGTTGTCAACACTTTAACATGGGCTATAACTCATGAACTATATAGGGTAAGGCTTTGATATTTCACATGTGGATTCCTCGTGACCATACCTTTCATTTGGGACCTTGACTTTTGACCTAGTGACCTTGATCTTGGAGTTTGACCTGCTTTAAAAGAACTATACGTAAGGGACAGGGTTTTGATATTTCACATGTGGATTCCTCATGACCAGATCCTTCATTCTGGACCTTGACTTTTGACCTAGAACTTGAAGTTTGACTTACTTTTAAAAAAAGCTTCTACCTGGGCTATATCTCATTAACTCTAAGGGGTAGGGCTTTGATATTTTAAATGTAGATTCCTCATGACTAGATCTTCCATTTGAGTCTGTGGTTTTTGACTAGTGGCCTTGACCTTGGAGTTTGACCTACTTTTAAACTTTAACTTTGTCATATTTCACTAGAAATTGCCATTTTATACTACCAAAAACCTGCAAATCTTATTTTCTATTCCAGCTTGTTGGAGAATTTATTGAGGAGGAATGCATTAATCCTACATACATAACAGGTCACCCCCAGATCATGAGTCCACTAGCTAAATGGTAAGTCTATTTTATTCTCTTGTAAATTTAAGTCTATATTATTCCCTATCTTAAGTTTTAGCAAAGTGTTTGTTGCTTTGATTTAATTTTCATAAACAGTTACGGCACTGATCACATGTATTAAGACTTTTCTTTTGAAAATTATTATTATTGGGCATAATCTTTAAAAGCAAGGGATGGGGCTTTCATATTTCACATGTTTAAGATCTTCCAAATTTTCAACCTTGACATTGGTTTTTGACATACTTTTGAAAAACTATTATTTTTGTATGTGACAGGGCTTTCATATTTTGTATCCATATTCTTATTTTTGTAAAAAAGACATTTTTTACATCAAATTTTATTTACCTGTGACCTTGACTTTAGATTTTGACCTACTTTTAGTAAAAGTTAACTGTACACGTATCTCTTTTATGTCGACTGGGGGCATCTGTGTTTCACTTATACATGTTTTGTTTTAACTTAATCACGTCTAAATTTTACAAAGATAATTTCATAATTTTTTTTCCTTCAGGCACAGATCTATACCTGGATTAACAGAGAGATTTGAATTATTTGTTTGTAAAAAGGAGATCTGTAACGCCTATACGGAGTTAAACGATCCCGTCGTACAGAGAGATAGATTTGCCCAGCAGGCCAAGGTGAGAAAGTATACATACAATTATTTTTCATGGGGGAATTTTCGCAAAGTCCCTTTATTTGTGAAATACATGAAATTGAGCTCCACATGAAAGTTTAGTATGACCATCTTTGTGGCCGTTCGTACAATCTGTAGTGATGATTTTACCCATTTCATAATTCCTTATTCTTTTCTAGGATAAAACTTTGGCTCCTATAGCTACAATAAATTAAACATAAAATCTTAAGAAAAATCAATTTAAAAAAGAAGACGTCAAATTTTGTAATGTAAACAAGAACTTCTTAAGAATTGATTTAATTTTGTATGTTAAAGGATAAAGCTGCAGGAGATGATGAGGCCATGTTTGTAGACGAGAATTTCTGTACGGCTCTGGAATATGGACTGCCCCCTACAGCCGGGTGGGGTATGGGTGTTGATAGATTGTGTATGTTTCTGACAGACTCTTATAACATAAAGGTAAGGAATATTGATTTCTTCATTTTGCCGTGTGAACTACATGTATATAATCTTGTACATCTAATGGACCGATTCTGGGATCTATTTGTCTGTGTACGTTTAAGGTCACATCTTTTGTTTACAGAAGTGCATCTACACGTATACCATACCCGTCAACTCTCCCTTTTTTGGAGGGAGACTCCTTCTTTTTTACTGTATCTCCCTCCTTGGCATTTCTCCCTCGAGGGAGACTAAAATCGCCCTCTTTTTGGCCCAATCACCCTCTATCTCCCTCTTTTGGAATATTTACCAAAGAAGAATAACTAAATAGTGACATTCAGAGCATTTCATGAGAAACTGCATGACAAAATTCAAGAAAATATGTAAAGAATGCGATAGATTATTGATACATGTTTCATAGATTATGAATGTTTTTCCATTGAAATGTCAGCTTTGAATTATTTGAAAATTGGTTCAGCACAAAATGTCGCGATTTGTTAAAAATGGAGCAAAAGGAATTCATGTTCAAGTGCCAAGGAGGGAGATTTTTCCATTGATGCCAACATTTTTTAACCAAGTGACCCTGACCTTGACCTTTTACATACGGTACTCAACAGAAAATGGTGTTTATACTAACACAGATGCCACCGGGGGCATTTGTGTTTCACAAACACAGGCTTTATATTTATATTCTTTATCGTTAAGATAATATTATTTTATCTATATTCTCTATCGTTAAGCTACATGTAATATTATTTCTCGTTACCAGGAGGTGTTACTTTTCCCAGCAATGAAACCTGATGATCCTAAGAAAAGTCAGGAGGATGCTTCAGCCGAGAAAAAGAACGAGAGCTAACACCGACTCGGTAAACGGAAGACTTCTAAGTGCTATACAGTGTAATATAAGGTTTTTCCTGAAACTAAGTTATGTATTTATATTGTTCTGAAACTAAATTATGAAAGGTAAACATTTGTGAGTGTATCAGGGGATAATGTGGACCACTGAATCAGCACGCAGGATTTACATTAAAATTTCTGTTCGTTATAGTGTGACATGCTGCAGAGCTCTCCCTTTTCTCAACTTGTTCAAATATTTCTTGTCTCCCAAGAAACATAAATAGAAGGATGGTTTTATCAATCACTGCCTATTATATATATTTCTATTGTTAACACTGTTATACAATGTGCCACATATCTATCTTAAATGAATACCTGCAGTTTTCTGTTTTCTTGGAAGATTTGCCATTTTTAAAAGATAGAAGTTATTTGAGCATCTTTAAACCTACTCCTTTGACAGGGTTTGCACTCTTTTTTTTCTCTAATTACATTTAGTAAAAAATTCTAAAAGAAAATAGGGCATTAGCACAGGAAGATTTTCATTTAAACACAGTAACTATTTTTGCACCTGAATTCATTAAATTGTAAAAATTTTTAAGCTTTTTAGATCACCCAAACATTTTCCGTGCAACCATTGCACATAATTTCATGAAATTTGGAAGACTTTACCATTTCTTATCTGTCAAAAGCAAAAGTGCTATAACACTTGTATATATATAACAAATGTATAGACACACTAAGGTCTCTTGTTACTATTCAGATGTCACTTTAAAAGAATATAAAATAAGGAGTTAATTATTGTCAAGCAAAGATAACTCAAGAAAAAGTTATCAGAGAAATGAGATTTAGAATTATCTTTGTCTTTTAAATGGCTGAAAATTTGTGATTTTTGCAAAAATGTTTCATTTGAATTGTTATAATCTTGGTCATCCAAAACAAAATAAATAATGGAATATTCACGTATCATTTATCTTGTCTATATTTGTTTGTCTGATATGTACGTAATGAAATAATATTTAATGAAAGTGGTCCCTAGTGCAGGGCAGGCAAGTGGATATTTAAAGTCAATCCTAATAATGCTTTGAGGTCAAGGTCATACTATGAGGTCAGTAGAAGGTCATATTTCTTTTGCAGAGCAGGTGAGTAGAAATGATCAATATTGAAACAAATGTTCTTCAGAAATACCGTATAACCAGAAATTTTTATGGTAAAATAGGGTGTCTTTGTTTTCGCAAGTACAAATTTCAGCGATTTCTAAATTACGAACAAATATGAACACATGATATTACTGTTTTGTTCCTTTCATTATTTTTTTAGTTAGTCCTGTCTTGAGAATACACTCAATTCACTTCTGTTAACGTTTTTAAATCAGAAAGATGTGAAGAATGGCATATGTACAATAACAACAAACTGATTTACAAATTTATGATATACCTTATAAAACACAAATTTTTCGCGCGAATATATTTTCGCGATTACATGTCACTTGGGAAAATTAGTATCTCGCGAAAATTTCTGGTTATACGGTAATTTTCTTTTTCATATGCACGGAATAATCAGAGCCTTAAAGAGAGGAAATAACGAATACTGAATAAATGAAGAATGACATTTCAAACATAAGAAGCTTTTCATATTTAATAATGGACAATTCGGTAGAGGGTCAAGGTCATATTCTTTCTTGAATCTGGACAGACCAGTTAATTAACCCAAGGACTTATGTTTATGAGTCCTTGGTTAACCTAACCCTAGGCCCACTAAATGAGCATTGCAAAAAAGAGTACACAAAATAAGTGGATATTTTATATGTGCAAAATGATCTCTATCCATTATGTTGTGATGTATGGAAACAGTTCAAATGCCTTCCCTAATGGAAGCTGCATTTTATTGCTTTGTATTTTTATGCTGATTCAAATGAATGGTTTCATGATAAGAGTTATCTCTCTTTGTCTTCACGTTATACCCAATAGAAACCCTAGAAAAGATTATATATCTGTATGCGCCAATCTTGCTGATAGAAAAAAATGCTTCTTATACATGTATATATATCTATTCTCTCATATTTCTTTACTTGATGACCAAGAAATGACACGTATCATAATATCTTGTATTTATTTTAACGACTCGTCTCAAATAAATATATTTTCATTTCATTGACGTTTTATTGCCATGTCGCCCTGATGAGACGTAATATTGTAGATATGTGATATTTATTGGTTATTTCGAGTGCTCCATATTTCTTCCCAATGCATTTTTTGCACATTTTCCACCGATAAAGGTTTTCAAGTTTCACGATTTCGCATTAAAGTGATGATTTTTGGTGGGAAAGTTCAATTTGATAAACATGCTGTGTAATAAAGCGTCTGTAACTCTATCTGGTACATTAAGTCCGGACATATTGCTCTATATATACTGTGACCTCTTACACACATACTGCCATTATAATCGGAATTAAGGACACGTACAGTCCCGTCTGTAAGATCTCAGAATCAATATGTTACGAGGGACTTTGTCAAGTTATAAGGGGAACATTTCCATGTCCGTGCAGCGCCATTGCAACACCCTGATCTAACAGCTATTTCATGCGGGGTGTGATATTAAAAGAAAAACATCTGGCGAAGTAAAAATCCTCCCCCCCCCCCCCACCAACCGATCACATTTACTAGTATTAGACAAAAATTCAAAGTTGGACACCCTCCCCTGTTTGATAAACAGTTGTACTATATTTGATGTTTCTTTGGTTAACAAGATATCATACTTCAAGTGAAGTCACTCTGGCATCTGTTGTAAAACAATGCATAGCGATACTTTTCTTTTTTTAAAGGGGAAGTGTGTATGGTTCATAATGTAGTATCTTTTAAGATGAAAATGGTACAGAATCGGTTATCTCTATTTCCATTCCCACTCCATTAACGATGACGAACGTTGTACATAATTTATGCTATATATTGATGTATCCTACATTTGATGACGTAGATATAGCTGAATTTACTCTCATCAATATATTTTGAACAAACACGTATTAAGACATGATTTTAGATATCGGAACACACGAAATTAAAACGCTTCCATCCCACCCCAATATATCTTACAGAGCGTCAAGCGCCTGCGCACGCTGGAGGTGACGTTGTTACATTCTGTTTCGAGTTCATCTGTAGGTAAATCTACAATGCTCCCAAAAATGTTCCTATTATCAGTACACGACATCAAAGGGATAAAAGATTGGGTGTTTACGGTCCAACAGCAAGGGACATAATCTATATGAATGTAGGAAAATGACCTTTGAAAACACGTCGACATGTGTATACAAATGTATCTCTTCTTTTGCACAGAAAGACGTTTCAGGGCCCAAGTTATCCCGATGTACGTTGTTATTATGATTTTGACGAAGTGTTTTTTTTTTCAATATCTTGTTTGATATTTGGAGTGCAGTACAATGCGCTTTGAGGTTTGATATTTGGAGTGCAGTACAATGCGCTTTGAGGTTTGATATTTGGAGTGCAGTACAATGCGCTTTGAGGTTTGATATTTGGAGTGCAGTACAATGCGCTTTGAGGTTTGATATTTGGAGTGCAGTACAATGCGCTTTGAGGTTTGATATTTGGAGTGCAGTACAATGCGCTTTGAGGTTTGATATTTGGAGTGCAGTACAATGCGCTTTGAGGTTTGATATTTGGAGTGCAGTACAATGCGCTTTGAGGTTTGATATTTGGAGTGCAGTACAATGCGCTTTGAGGTTTGATATTTGGAGTGCAGTACAATGCGCTTTGAGGTTTGATATTTGGAGTGCAGTACAATGCGCTTTGAGGTTTGATATTTGGAGTGCAGTACAATGCGCTTTGAGGTTTGATATTTGGAGTGCAGTACAATGCGCTTTGAGGTTTGATATTTGGAGTGCAGTACAATGCGCTTTGAGGTTTGATATTTGGAGTGCAGTACAATGCGCTTTGAGGTTTGATATTTGGAGTGCAGTACAATGCGCTTTGAGGTTTGATATTTGGAGTGCAGTACAATGCGCTTTGAGGTTTGATATTTGGAGTGCAGTACAATGCGCTTTGAGGTTTGATATTTGGAGTGCAGTACAATGCGCTTTGAGGTTTGATATTTGGAGTGCAGTACAATGCGCTTTGAGGTTTGATATTTGGAGTGCAGTACAATGCGCTTTGAGGTTTGATATTTGGAGTGCAGTACAATGCGCTTTGAGGTTTGATATTTGGAGTGCAGTACAATGCGCTTTGAGGTTTGATATTTGGAGTGCAGTACAATGCGCTTTGAGGTTTGATATTTGGAGTGCAGTACAATGCGCTTTGAGGTTTGATATTTGGAGTGCAGTACAATGCGCTTTGAGGTTTGATATTTGGAGTGCAGTACAATGCGCTTTGAGGTTTGATATTTGGAGTGCAGTACAATGCGCTTTGAGGTTTGATATTTGGAGTGCAGTACAATGCGAGCTATATCCCCATCTATACAGAGCACGTTCGAAAGTGATCGTCGGAAAAAGTACCCCCAAATTGCCAATATTTGTCTGAATCATAACGATATTGGTCATATTTAAAATATCGTTATAGCACAAGATTTCATCCAGTAAGTACATTAGATACGTTTGCTCCCCCCCCTCCCCCTGCTATCTTACTAAGCGTCACCCTTCCTCATTTTCTCAAAAGATCTTAAACAACCAAAGATTCAAATATCATTTCCTTAGTGTCATTGTATACCAATAGTGGATCTAGAGAGGGTTCAGGAACACCCCCCCCCTTCTGGAATTTGTTAAGAAGGCTGATTTTCTCCGTTTGATCCGCCCATGTACTAGTAATCTATATTATAACGTATTAAACAGGAAAATGGTTACGACAAAGGAGGAGTACAGGTTTAAGTAGAGAGTAATATTGTGTGTCAGTGTCCTTTTATTCAGGAAATACTCTAATACAGTCTTACAAATGTATCAGTTTATAACACTTAAAGAAATCCTTCCCAAAAAAGTATCGAGGGGATGAGAAGTAAAGTTTCATAAACTCGGCTATTAATTTGATGTGAGACGGGCGGGCGGGCGTCAACAAGTGGTTTCCGGACTATAAGTCAAGTATGATACATGCTAGTGCAATGAAACTTCATACACTTACTCACCATGAGTCAAAGATGACCCCTATTGATTTTAGGGTCAAAAGGTCAAGGTTACAGGACTCTGATTATTGAAAATGGTTTCCGGATCATATCAGTGCCTGTATTGCACCTATGATCATGAAACTTGCCAGAAATGTTTCCCATGGATCAAGGATGACCCCTCTTGATTTTGAGGTCAAAAGGTCACAGGTCAAGGTCATAGGATTGAAAATGGTTCCCGGACCATATTATAGCCTGTAAAGCACCTATAATCATGGAACTTGCCAGAAATGTCTCCTATGAACTAAGGATGACCGCTCTATTTTGGGATCAAAAGGTCATAGGTCAAGGTCAAAGGTCTCTTATGATTGAAAATGGTTTCTGGACCATATTTGAGCCTGTATTGCAACTATTATCATGAAACTTGCCAGAAATGTTTCCCATGAACCAAGGATGACTCCTTGGCTATTGATTTTGGGATCAAAAGATCAAAGGTCAAATTCATAGGATTCAGGTAATTGAAAATGGTGTCTGAAATATAAATGAATGTGTATCAACATGAAACGTGCTAGTAATGTTTCCCATCTGTCAAGAGCATACAGTTATACAATTCATGTTTATTTTAAGTCTGCACATTCATACTTACATTCAATTTTTGCAACTCGGCACTTTGCATCTTTAATGCATTTTAAGCTTATTTAATATTTTCTAGTGTTTTTTCAAAGCTTTATCAGTCTTTCAATTTATTTTAATGATATTTCTATATAAATAATTTTAAAGCGACAATTTTTTTTGACTGAATTATGTTTGAGGTATATTTTCCAGCAATAAAATTTACTGCGCATCGACAAAAAGCGGTACGAAGTTGTTGACCTTAAATAACGCACAGTCGTTATCAAAAACCCCAAAAATCTTCAAACGATTATTTTATTTTATCCCTAATAACTATAACGAGTTAGTTTTAGTGATATACCCCCTGATTATTCAGTGCACGATCCAAGCTGTAGCGGAGGGAGGGGGGATTGCTAGTTCATACCTTGAATGTTCTTTATGTAATATGTACATAATAATGTACACTGGTACGACTGAATACTTCTTGTACATTTAATCACACATCGATTACAAAAGCTTTCTACTAATTCGTATTTACAAAAATATCTTATTGATCATAAATACGCGAGTTCGGCGAAAAACCGGTTTTTCTTAGTCGTCTGTCAGAGAGCATAACAGGGGAGATCACTACGAAAAGTCATTCTAAGCATTGGTATTTTATGAGAGTTATCTATCTTACTTGATAGGAATTTCGCTCGCTCCATAAAACCCTTGTTTTCACGGAAAACGATTATTACAGCAGCAGCAACAACAAAAATAATTGGATGTATAGATAAAGTGAAATAAAGGCGCTTATCTAGAGGGAACTTTGAGCCCCAAGCCCCCCCCCCCCCCCCCTTCCTTAAAGGATTTAGTTTTGTACACATGTGGTTATTCATTCATAAAATTTCACTCAAAATTTTAAGCATAGCATATTAAAAAGAAAGATATCATTTCCATATTTTCCCGCGTTGAATCCATCTTTTGTCTATACTTTATCCGACCAGGCCCGTGTATCCATTTGACAGATTTTATCAATTGACCGGACACCTTTATCTATATATCTAAACATCAATATAGGTGAAAAACCAGCGCACACAAACTCCCTTCATATAGATCTAAACATCAATATATATGTGAAAAACAACGTACAAACTTCCTTCATGTAAATTTTAGTTGGGAATCCATGAGCTGATCTAGAGGGAAAAATACAAATGGCCGGGGGGGGGGGGGTTAAACTTAATACTTTACGCTAATATTTTAAAACGAAGGAAAGCATGAACTGATCTAGAGGAAAAATGTATAAGGGTGGGGGGAGTTCAACCTGGAAGGCTTGTCAAGCTTTTATGAAAATGTGGAAATGCATTGCCTGAAAAAAAAAATGCAGGGTTCCTGGACACCATTACCTGCCTCTAGATCCGCGAACGAGGATTTGATTTTATCAGTATAAATTATTTTCATTTTCGAAATCTTTCTCTATCCATACAGTCATACCTTACCAGGAATATTTCCTTTTCTCGACATGAAACAAACAATGAGATAGTTTTAAGTATTGTGAATTGAATCACGGTTGAAACAGGAAGAATTTATATATACATACGAAGTGAGTCCCCACGATTTATGGGAGATAGTGTATAATAAAATCCTGTTCGTAGCTCGTGGACTTTTCGAGCTCCATATAAAAGCTTTTCAAGGTTGACTCCTTAGGTGGATTTTAAATACTATGTCATATTTAAATACTTTGAACTGGATGAAGTCTACATGCAGTACGTGGTTTAAACAAAACCAGGTTACCTTTTTTTCCGTCCAGGTAGGCGAGGTGTAAGATTGTGACGGACATTTTCAAGTATCTACAAGTCGAAGAGAATCGTGGAAATACGATTGGATCATTACCCGGGATTATGATCAAGCAGAGTTCGATATATAGCTAATTATGGTAATCAGAAGGTGTTTCCAGATAGCGTAAATTACATTGTGACATCGACTGCACGTACGTATCTGTATGGTACACGGGGTTACTTTAACGATATAGGGAAACTTTAACCTGGCGATGGCCGATCGATCTGGTCGTTAGTTCCATGGAATGAATAACAGCCAACCAGATCGGCTCCACAGACATGAGATCCAAGCTAAAAAGATGGATTTACTTCGCGATTTTTGTGTATATCGTTTGTACGATCCTTATATGGCACGCGGACAATGGAGCATACACGGGTGTAGGTACGGAGACCTACATGCCAAGTTTGGTGCCCAATATCACAGCTGTAATAATCTCCATCAACTCCTCTGTGGGTCAGATGAAAACAAAGGCGGGTAAGGTCATCAACTCGACGTTTGACAAAATCTCTGAAATTGCAGGACATGTGCAGAGTAACTGTCCGGGTATGACGTTCCCTAAAAACCTGGTAAGGGACTCGTGGACCAGCGTGTGGGAAGACAATATCTATGTTTATTCAGCTTTCTATGAAAGCACCAAAAATGAAATTCGCGTGATTGCTACCAGAGATAGAAAGAAAAGTAGTATTTTACATTGCCATGTTTGGACAGAGAATGGAACTATGTCTATTAGTAGGGCAGTCCTACAGGATTTACCTGAACATAAAGGAAAAAGGTAATATTATTATTCAGAACATTTGAGGGATTAGTCTTGGAAAGGGGGTTGTAAGCAAATGTATAATTAGTCTGTGTTTCAGAGGAACACCCCCTTTTTTCTGAGAAATTCTCGATTACATTTTAACAAGGACCTGCGTCCCTGATTTTGGTTAAGTCCTTATAGGTGAATAAAAAATATAATCAAGTTACTTTCGTATACAAATTGGCAATATGCTAAAATAGAAAAAAAGTATAGACTAGAGCGACGCCTGTACTTTTCTTCAAAGATGAACGAGTGAAAGGATATCACCCCCCCCCCCTTTTTTTACGCCATGCAATGATTCTGGATATACGCCTGCTGAATAGAAGTGTGTATTTTGTCTATTCCAATTCATTTCCTCATAAAATATTCAAGGGAAAGAGGATTTAATTTATCTGAGTAGCGCACGGCAACAAACACATACATGTGCATTTACAATATACAGTAATTTAAAAATTCTAGTACATATAGAACTTTTAATTGGCTGTACGATCAAAACGTAAAATAAAGGCATGTTTATGCATGTCATGCATAACCAATGAGCAAATATATATAATGTAAATCAAACTAACCAAACAAACATTTCAATTGTACGAATTCATGAATTCACGCATGGCTGGGTGAACTTGCGTTTCAAATTATTTCAAAATACATAAAACTGTCCTCTTTTCATTCATTTAATAGTTTTTAGACTATCAGCTGGGGTATAAAATTGTAATTCCACACCCCAGTAGTTTTCATTTATTCTATAGTCATAGGTGTACGACTTTTGTTCCCCCAATGATTTTCGAAACATCAAACAAAAGTAAAGGCACATGACGCATTCTGTCCCATATTTTCGAGTTCTACAGGGTTCTCATTCAGGAAAAAGTAGGAGGCGATCGAAGGATGCGAGTGCAGAAGGCGTCCATGATCCCCACCTTTTTTTTCGCCCATGGAAGCTTTGAACTATCAGTCATAATGTTGGTACTTTGATGAATTTTTATGGCGCTTTCCTCATAGACATCGGCGAAGTCGCGCTAAAAACTACCTTCTTCCATTGTGAGCGTAGTATTAATTGTAGGTACATATATCATACATATCCCCCTATGTAGAATTTTGCCGACAAAGAAGAGAAAACATCAATTTTCCGATTTCTGAAGTGAGCTGCGCGGACATTAATAATTTGAGGGAATCTTGCTCAGAAAAAGGGAGGGGGAGAGGGTTGTAAGCTAATACATAATTAGTCTGTGTTTCAGAGGATCCCCTTTTTTTTGAGAAATTATTGATTATTATACAAACTATCCAAACAAACATTGCAATTGTACAAATTCATGAATTCACGCATGGCTGGGTGAACTTGCTTTTCAAATTATTTCAAAATACATAAAACTATCCTTTTATTACCGGCAGTCATGACTGCCGGTATACTGTAATCAATCGTGACATACTTGCACGGATAAAATGACTCTTGGCAATATGATTGGTGGACAACTACAAAATATGCAAATATTCGTCAAGGTTATTCTGAATCTGTACATAAGATGCTTCCATCAAGTCCGCTGAAGAGTCTAGATGACTTGACAAATGAAAGTCATATCGTATCAGTGCATTTTCTTCCGAAAGATGCATCGAAAATTCTTTGTACCGATACGTCCTACAACAAATCACAGATCCTCGGAAATTTCCGTAGCTTGAATCGGAAATAAAAACGGAAAAGCCCGGAAATGTGCGATTGGTCTAACATGAATAAAAATCGTTTATTCCATTTCTTTCTTACTAGAATTTTACAACATTTAATGTCAGCTAACTGCCGGCAAGCTTTTTGTAAAAGCTAATACTTGTCCTACATGTAATAGGTTATTAGTCTACCAGCTGGGGCATAATATCGTAACTCCATACCCCAGTAGTTTTTATATAAGGTTTGGCTTTTTGGATGTATTTATTTTACAGGCACAGGTGTACGACTTTTGTTTCTCAATGATTTTTTAAACATCCGACAAAAGTATGATGCATTTTGTCCCATATTTTGGAGGTTCAGGTTACGTGAGGATTGTAACAGTAGTGTATAAACATTATGCTGTGTCTGTCTGTCCCATATTTTGGAGGTTCAGGTTACGTGAGGGTTGTAACAGTAGTGTATAAACATTATGCTGTGTCTGTCTGTCTTTCGGTTGTAAGGTGATTTGATGATTTCTACATGTAATCAGGGGCGGATTTTGTCCCATATTTTGGAGGTTCAGATTACGTGAGGATTCTAACAGTAGTGTATAAAAAATTACGCTGAGTCTGTCTGTCTGTGTGTCTTTCGATTGTAGGGTGATTTGATTATTTCTACGTGTAATCAGGGGCGGATACAGGGTTAGAGTTGGGGGAGGAAGCGTTGAATATATCAAAAGGCCTCCATTCTATTGGGTCCAGGACGAAATCCTTGTTGGGGGGAGGGGTTCCTACTCCCGTTTAAGATGAATTACCGTTTTGTTTGAGTAGACAGTTGTGAATAAAATGTAATTTTATCCGTTTGAATAGAAGCATTTTGTTTTATGATATATGATGTATCTGGCGAGCGAAGCGAATCAGCCATTTTTTTTTCAATTCTTTTTTTTGTCGGGGAGAGGGTTATACACCACAAAGCCCTTAGGGTATGTTGACTAACTTGGTATATTCATAGGAAACAGACCATTCAAAAACTGAAGTTGAGGTGTGGAAGGGGATACTAGTACATAACGTCATTGTCTTTAGGGTATGGACTGGGTATCACACTTGTACATAAACTAGTTTGAGCCCAAAACACCTTACCGTGCCCTTAGAATATGGACTGGGTATCACACTTGTACATATACTAGTTTGAGCCCAAAACACCTTACCGTGTCTTTAGAGTATGGACTGGGTATCCCAAAAACACCTTACCGTGCCCACACGCCTCCCGTTTAGGTTTATTTGTCTCTTGTCTCCATTGTGTATACGCTTTGGAATTCGTAAAAATTGCACAATTTCTTAATATCAGGAAAGAACCCAAGTGGTTTCGCGGTATTCTAGATTGGACCTTTAGGCAAAATGTTCTCACCTGGAAAAGTCACATATATGTATCCTCCGCCCCTTTCCCAACCCCAAATATAATTAACCCTTCCACAATTTCCGCTATTTTATTGTTCTTGCTTCAAAAAAAAAAAAAAAAAAAAAAAAAAAAAAAAATAGCGCTAACTCTTAGTACCTCACTATTGTTACATGATAAGTAAACAATGAAATAATTAAGAAATGACTGTCTTACTTTTGGTGTTCATGGGTGTATAATTCTGGTTGGACACGTGCAAATTCCGTGAATCGCGAAGCCAGAATTATACACCCATGAACACCAAAAGTAAGACAGTCATTACTTATATTTACATTTATTCTAAATATCTGTCATTTTTATTTTCATGCACTTCGCATATTTTGCCTGTTTTAGTGTCAAATGTATTTGAACGTTGGTAAATTCTCCCTCATGCAAAACTTGCACGTGAGCAACCCAAGTTATTGGAATATAATTCTAGTTGCCTAATGGGCGTTTAACATGGGGAATCTACTTGTAATGTAAATATTGCAACTTGACGGAGTGTTTGACGAAGGGTGAATTCGTTCGAATGCTCCCGTACCAGAATTTGATTCAAATGCGTTGTATTGGGACACCATGTGAGAATAGAAATAAGAGTGTGTTGATTGCAGTACTTAAAAGTTGGTCGACAGATTTATGTGAACTTCGTGAAGTTCCAATATTTATCTAGCAGTGATTCTTTGCCCTTGTACATGTAAACTGAAACATCTTTATCTCAGACGAGACTGTTATCTGCTGTCACAAAATATTCATGTAAATTGTATTAGTAAAACAAAGTGATATGCACTTTACTTGTCAACGCTCCATACCTAGGTAGATAATAGATGGAGACCACGACGTTGACCAAAAATACTTAGCAGAAGCGGAAATCGGGTATTTTTTTCAATATCAAGGAGCAGATACATGTATAATAATATCATCCTTAAAATAAGGAGGAGGACCAAAGTAATGAATAGGCAAATTAGTACTTTCTCATAACAGATAAGCAAGAATAAAAAACAAGAACAAGAACATTTACCTTAAGGTAGAGTATCCCTCAGGTCAGAATTGCTGGTAATTTTTTGATGGATACCATATTTTTTCTCTTTAGATTATTGTTCAGAATATCAAACTAATATGGTTTTGGGAAAAGAAACTTTTATAGTTACATTTTATCATCTCTAAAAAGGGATTTTTCTTACTTTTCTCAAAGGGTCCAATGTTAAAGCTCAAACGGCTTTTAAGGTAGAGCATCCCTCAGGTCTCAGATGCTCATATTTCCTAAATAACAACTTTTACAATACTTGCATTGTTATATACAAACAAAATATAACTCTTGGTTTCATGATTATAATCTTTGAATATATGGACATGAAAATATTGTAAAAGTTGTTATTTTGGAAATATGAGCATTTGAGACCTGAGGGATGCTCTACCTTAAGTTCGCTCAATTTTGGGAGAGGGTTGGGGACCCCACCCACCCCTATTACATCTTTCCTTTTAGATCTGCGCACGAATGTCAACAAAAGGAAAAAAGTGTGTGTCGGGGATGGGGATGTTATTTGTCAAAAACTCAAAATTGCTTGACCCCCAGCTTCCCCTCTTTGAGACAGACCGCACCCCTCAAAAGTTCTAGATCAGCACTTGTTTGTATCACATGTATTTCACATCCCCCCTTTTCATACTACCTGTAATGATAGGTGTAAAAGTCAACGTTATAACCATTTATCAAGGTATTAAAACTTCCTTTAACATACTGCCGAGTGTTCCCCTCACCTAACCTTATCTAAGATCTTAGCCAATATTGAGATCCCCTTTTGTCAATTCCCATTCTATAAGGTCGATTGATTGAATTTCCTTGTCAACATTCACGACATATGATGGTTTCAATAAGTGATTTAGGACGTAATCTGTACAAAGTAAAGATTATTATACCATGTTAATGATCTTGTTGGTGCATCTACCAATTCATTTATAATCTCATCTAACATGTTTAACACCCTCCTTCACTTTAAAGAACTGCTGCATGCACCGACAGTAGCAGATCTAGAAAACCTTATGGATTATTAAAGGTGGGAGTGGGGAGGGCTAAAAGCATATCTTCAAGTGATACTTGGATGTGTTAGGACATTACAGGGGGATCTAACAAGATTGTTTTGGGGATAACATCCCCTCTACCTTTCCCTTTTGGTTTGAAAAGAAGGATATAACTTGATACCTCTTTGGAGATCTTTGCCGGGAAAGCGGGAGGGTTGTGCACATGTAATCTGAATAATACCACCTTTTGCTATATACATAAACAGATGACCGTCTAAAGTTTGCTCCGGGTGTACATGTACTCCATGTATGTTTCTGCTTGGTTTGTTCATCAGTAGGTCCTGTTGTTTGTCTTTTGTCATGTTATCTCCAGCTGTCTGTGTATTGTCCGTTGTTTGTCACATGTTCTTGTGTGTGTTCATCAGTAGGTCCTGTTGTTTGTCTTTTGTCATGTTATCTCCAGCTGTCTGTTTATTGTCCGTTGTTCGTCACATGTTCTTGTGTGTGTTCATCGGTAGGTCCTGTTGGTGTTTGTCTTTTGTCATGTTATCTCCAGCTGTCTGTGTGTTGTCCGTTGTTTGTCACATGTTCTTGTGTGTGTTCATCAGTAGGTCCTGTTGTTTGTCTTTTGTCATGTTATCTCCAGCTGTCTGTTTATTGTCCGTTGTTTGTCACATGTTCTTGTGTGTGTTCATCAGTAGGTCCTGTTGTTTGTCTTTTGTCATGTTATCTCCAGCTGTCTGTGTATTGTCCGTTGTATGTCACATGTTTTCGTGTGTGTTCATCGGTAGGTCCTGTTGGTGTTTGTCTTTTGTCGTGTTATCTCCAGCTGTCTGTGTATTGTCCGTTGTTCGTCACATGTTCTTGTTTGTGTTCATCGGTAGGTCCTGTTGGTGTTTGTCTTTTGTCATATTATCTCCAGCTGTCTGTGCATTGTCCGTTGTTCGTCACATGTTCTTGTTTGTGTTCATCGGTAGGTCCTGTTGGTGTTTGTCTTTTGTCATATTATCTCCAGCTGTCTGTGTATTGTCCGTTGTTCGTCACATGTTCTTGTTTGTGTTCATCGGTAGGTCCTGTTGGTGTTTGTCTTTTGTCATGTTATCTCCAGCTGTCTGTGTATTGTCCGTTGTTCGTCACATGTTCTTGTTTGTGTTCATCGGTAGGTCCTGTTGGTGTTTGTCTTTTGTCATATTATCTCCAGCTGTCTGTGTATTGTCCGTTGTTCGTCACATGTTCTTGTTTGTGTTCATCGGTAGGTCCTGTTGGTGTTTGTCTTTTGTCATGTTATCTCCAGCTATATATGTATTGTCCGTTGTTTTTGTCGTTCCTGTGTGTGTCCCGCGGTGATCAAAGAACAAGATTTTTATTTTATGACGAACTTTTTCCTAATGTTTTTGCAATTATGGTGACTTGAAAATATGAAGGTTTTATTCTTAGTAGATAATTAAGAATTCTAATATGACTTGATTCTTTTTCCCTATTAAGACAACAGACGCGAGCCGGGCTCTATTCTCCAATATAGGCCCTATAGCGATAAGCCACGCCTACCCATTTTCTGAAATCAGATAAACCGGCAGGAACTGGTTTTTACCAAGAATCGATTTTGTCGTCTGTGTTTCATTGATCTAAGTTTGGTCATCATTAGAATAGAAATAAAAAATGACAAGCCGGGCTCTATTGTCTCATAATGCCCGAGCGTCCTCAGCCAATCACATTTATTACCGAGCCGCGTCACGCGGCTCGGTAATAAATGTGATTGGCTGAGGACGCTCGGGCATTATGAGACAATAGAGCCCGGCTTGTCATTTTTTATTTCTTAAATAATCATAATGGGTACAGAGTCACCCCGTTTCCTACCACTTCGGAAGCTTTCAGATGCGACCGAGATAAAATAGAATAAAAAGATCCGACTCCCTTAAAACAAATTCTGGATCTGCCTTTGTCTATGCCTATTTTCTCCATCCATTCAGATTTTAAAAAAAGTATTTGACAACACTATTTCATTTCCTGCGCAGTGATGTAACAGTCTGAAAGGACAACGAACTTAAAATGTGTTTATCTATGTCCCTAATTTGTCATCATACATATAGGGACATAGCCAATTTCTCTTTCAAACAGAGTCGTATCTATTGAGTACCATGTAAAGTGCCTATATCAACAGAGTCTAAAGAGATTTGAAGGGGGATATTTGGATAGAATAAACCTGTAATAGTGTTGAGCTTCGAATATACGCAGAACTCATGGACTGTATGTAAATATTCTGTGTACGAGCACTGAGTGTTTCCCATGTACCCTTTGAAATCAATCAGCTCATAGCGGATATCTACAACTTGTGACTAGTTACTAAGGCAATAAACCTTCCTAATGTGGCATTCGTCAAACTCTCAACTTAAAATGGATTTCCGAGGTATAAACACTTGTAAGCAAGGATATAAAATGTATCAAACTAAATTTCAATTATTTTCGCAAAGCAGTCAGTTCTCTATTGCATACCAAATATTGATCTGGAGCAGGGGGAGAAAAGAACCTTTTCTGCTTTTTCACATTTTCATGTATACTTTTGTCTAAAACACTGTCTCCATCCCTGGCGTCCCGACCTGTCCCCACCCCTGGCCTCCTCTCCCTCCTGACCGGTCTGGACTGCCTCCACCCCTGGAATAATTTACTTGATCCGCGCCTGTCACTTGTGATGAAATACTTTTATGTAAGTTGATAAGAAATATATTTCAATTTTGTTATACATCTCTGAAGTAAAATCGATACTTCGGAATTTCCTTCTTTTGACATAACTGGCTTATTGTCTCAAAAGATTGATTTATCCAGGGAAACGTCTCATCGGTAATACAATGAATACACATACATGAGAAAAACGATGAGTGTATCTTGGCTGGGTTTTCAATAGAGCTGCATTTTATATTATTTTAATTGAGGTATTTACTTTACATTCTCCACGCTAAGTTTGGGTGGCTTGAATCATTCGGTGTTGATGAGTTTGTTTTAGCCAGCAAAGCACAGACAGTATCAATATTGTTATAATGAAGCCTGGTCAATCACTTAGGTTCATGCGTCAAATTATCTTGTCCGTAGTGTCGACTTGTACAAATAGTAGGTCATATTTGTGTACCAAATGACTTCACCGTTTACGGTCAAGTAGATGTGGTTCAGCCCGTGTAATCCGGATTACTGCACTATTAACCTCTCCTATGGTAAATGGAAGTTATAAGGCGGCTATTTTTGCAAGTTTATATTTTTATGGTTTAAATTTTGTCTTTTATATTTCATAAATTCATGGTTTTGTCTTTAATTTCGTCACAAAAACACGCGAACATACAATTGCATGAATACAAAAACCAAGAAAATTGAATATACATCTACGATCAACAACATGGAAGATTGATTGTAGACTTGTAAAACCTATTATGGTTCATGCATGGGTTAATTTCTCCCACTGCTGACACCAATTTTATCTGTGACGACTTACTTCGTCAAAATATTCCCTTCCTATTTCAGATAATGAGAAATGAGATTCTAAATCAAAAATCAATGCTAGTATTCAAGTTTCATTTTCTCATCTTTGATAAAAGTATTGTTGGCCATACATTATTGATATTTTACGAATCGCCTACCAGTAAAATTACTTTCAGGTTATTCGGGAGAAAAAATAATTTTTATTGGCTTCTTAAATTAATGTATTCTTTATATTTCAGGTATATTTGCTCCTGCTATATATGTAAGACGGAGGTAAACATGAAACCCATAGCACTCTCTCTAGCGCCCACCCAGTGTGGAACGTCAAAACACGCACTATTCGTTCAAGACGACAAGCCAAAAAGGGCAGCAAAATTCACGGTGTGCGTGACGCCATTAAACTATAAATATTCCAAAGCATACGAGCTTGTGGAAATGGTGGAATTGAATAGAATCTTAGGAGCAGACCGCATCGTATTCTACAACCATACAACAAATACTAATGTGGAATCCGTCCTAGAACATTACAAAAAACTTGGAATCGTCGATGTTCATCAGTGGAACCTTCCAATGGGGGTGGATACATGGCCAAGAAGGAATCCCAATGTAGAAGTCCACTATTTTGCTCAAATTTCAGCTTTGAATGATTGTTTGAACAGGGAACGATATAAAAGTGATTTTCTTGTTTATCAGGATTTGGACGAATTCATTATTCCAAGAAAGGTGAAAAATTGGACTGAATTATTTTCAAAGCTTCCTGGTGGGAAGTCATCATACATGTTCCGAAACACATTTTTCCGAAAAGATTTTAAGGAGGATGCAAATTTTACATTGCAATCTATAGCAACAAAATATAAACTAGTGACATTACTAAAACAAGTCAGGGAAGCCAAGATATTTACTCGCAAACATCGGTCCAAATACATAATTAATCCACGAAAAATAGAAATTCTTGGAATTCATAGTGCTACGAGGTTCCGAATAGGTGGTGGAGAGTATTTTGTTGACCCATCGGAAGCTCTCTTGCATCACTATAGAGACTGGGAAAATCCAACAGATAAAGCAGCAAGAGAAAAGGATACCCGAATGATGGCTTTCAAGGATGTTCTTTTACAAAAAGTTTTAATAGCGTGGAGTTCATTGAAAGATATACCATTGGGTCCCCTATCGTAATGTTGCTGTTATGTCTTATCTACGTCTTAATATTTTTTATTTAAATGCCGGAAATGACGATAAAATGTCTTTTAGATAACATTTAGCAATGCGGATACAAATTTTCCGTTACAAAATGGGAAAATTTGCATCCTTAGTTCAAATCTATATGGAGGTTTCATACATATGTTGGCGGTTATAGCGCGTCTTAAGATTATTTTTTCCGGTTCCCGTGTTTTTGCGATGTACAATTTTCACTCATACATGGGGATTTTTTTCAAAAAAGTTTTCAACGTACATATCAAACACTTATCGGACAATGTTATGTCAAACACTTATCGGAAAATATTGTGAAGTTTTGTGAAGGGAAATTATTATGTTTCATTCCGAGTTGATATTGTTGAGCATCTTTGTTTTGACTTTTTAATAGTAATATTTCAAAGGATGTATGTAAACGATTTCTTAGAATTGAACTTGAGACTCATGCACATACGTCCTACAAAATATACTTGTCAAACTTCCTAGCTTACCATTTCACTAATTACTGGAATAAAACAATTGGTAGAAATTATTATTTTACATTAACAACGAACGTTCTTCATGTTTAAGGCAAAAAGTAATCATCCTGGCCTGTGTATCTTCAAATTCCACAGCATTTTAACAGAACGTTGTCAGCTTCCGGTTCCAAAGAAAACTTGGTCTCATTACTGAATAAGTCTACAACAGGAAATTTAACACGGTTATCATGCGATTCCTTTTACGATATTTGAAATATTGGTGGTCGATAATGTTCTTTCGGCGTTATACGCTGATATTAAGGTTTCGGAAGTGTTATGAGTCGTTAACACTTCCGGTATCATTGATATGGTGGGTAAGGATTTTTTTGGTCGAAACTTTCCCTGCGAATGTTTTATGAGATTTTTCCCCTTGCGCTTTGCAACTTTTCATGTTTCTCAAGCCAAAAAAGATGCTCCCTCAATGGAAGCTTATTTTACATACCACTTGCTACACTTGTAAACGCACAGCTGTTTAATGTTAATTTCATTTAGATTTAATTGCTTACTATCGCCGGTGTAACACATGCATTCCATTTAATTTCTGGGTTTTTTTTTCTAATGTAACATGGTTCAAGCAATTTTTATAATGGTCTTTGGGTGTAATTTACGGACAAAATTCCCTAAATTCACGAAATAATGTCAAAATTCAAATTTCGTTACGGTCCGTTTCCGTTAAAACAAATTACATTTTTCTCGATTTTAGGGTAAAGAGTGAAATGTTGTTACAGTAACTCATAATAATTACCACAAAAATCGTTTAAATTCCACAATAACGAAAATTCGTACAAGTAGAATAGTCAGTTTTGACAAGTATATTACTAGTAATTGGAAAAATGGAACATCATCCATCCATCAAAAGTGTTGTTATTGCTTGAAAAAACTAGAATGTATGAAACTTAAATAATTTTATTCATATGAAACGTAAGTGTTCTTGTGTAATTTCGAATGTCTTTTATCTTGTAAAAATGTTGTAAGTTCAGTTATTTGATTTTTCTTTGTTACTAATATTATGTCTTTAAGTTTCAGCCAGTTTTTAAAACTCTTTATAATAATGAAAAGTTGCTTCTGGCTATACTTTGGGTAAAGGTTACTTTCATGCATTACTTGTGGTAAGGGTTTCGTTCTAGCTTTACTTTGGATAAGGATTACTTTCTGGCTTTACTTTGGATAAGGGTTACTTTCTGGCTTTACTTTGGGTAAGGGTTACTTGCTGGCTTTGCTTTGGGTAAGGGATTCTTTCTGGCTTTACTTTGGGTAAGGGTTTCTTCTTTGGGTAAGGGGTTCTTTCCGGCTTTACTTTGGGTAGGGGTTTCTTTCTGGCTTTACTTTGGGTAGGGGTTTCTTTCTGGCTTTACTTTGGGTAAGGGTTTCTTCTTTGGGTAAGGGGTTCTTTCTGGCTTTACTATGGGTAGGGGTTTCTTTCTGGCTTTACTTTGGGTAAGGGGTTCTTTCTGGCTTTACTTTGGGTAAGGGTTTCTTCTTTGGGTAAGGGTTTCTTTCTGGCTTTACTTTGGGTAAGGGTTTCTTCTTTGGGTAAGGGTTTCTTTCTGGCTTTACTTTGGGTAAGGGTTTCTTCTTTGGGTAGGGGTTTCTTTCTGGCTTTACTTTGGGTAAGGGTTTCTTCTTTGGGTAAGGGTTTCTTTCTGGCTTTACTTTGGGTAGGTGCTTCTTTCTGGCTTTACTTTGGGTAAGGGTTACTTGCTGGCTTTACTTTGGGTAAGGGTTTCTTTTTCCTTTACTTTGGGTAAGGGTTATTCCTCCTTTACCTTGGGTAAAGGTTACTCTCTCCTTTACTTTGGGTAAGGGTTACTTTCTCCTTTACTTCGGGTAAGGCTTACTTTCTCCTTTACTTTGGGTAAGGGTTACTTTCTCCTTAACCGGGATAAGGGTTACTTTCTCCTTTACTTTGGGTAAGGGGTTCATTCTCCTTTACTTTGGGTAAAGGTTTCTTTCTGGCTTTACTTTGGGTAAGGTGTCATTCTCCTTTACTTTGGGTAAGGGCTTCTTTCTCTTTTACTTTGGGTAAGGGTTTCTTTCTCCAATTTTCTTTCACAAGACTTCGTCGAAATTTAGAAATATGCATAAAATTTTGATTTCGAAATATAATATACTTACACCTTATATACGTATAGAAAATTATACAGGAGGGATCTATCATGATATTTATTTGTTTATGTATCTCTTTTCATAAAAAAATGTTTCACAAGAGAAGATTTATTTTTCGGTGAATTTTACCATACACAGACTGAATTATCAAGTCCCTTGGCCACCGCTTGTCGTGGAAGTTGAGGGAATGGATATATAGTTTATTCCATACAAAGTTTACAACAGCGTGCTGTGATATTGTTGATTTCATTCGTGCATAAAATGCACAATGTCCTTGACCTCTGACGTGACATATGTCTTTTTGCTGACTTTTTCTTTGTACATGTCATGTGTGAATATTAATTTTTGAGTTTGTAAAATTATCATTTATCTTATGATAAAAATGACGTCCATTCTTTTTCTTCATGTGAGGCATTTACATGTATAATGCGTTCTTGAATATCGTATGTTTGCCAAGAATGTTCGCAAAACTTTACAAAACATGTATCTCCCTCCACTCGATATCCACCCTCATCCTCCCCTCTCCCCCTCTCCCTTTCCGTCCCTTCAGTATTAAAGTTTTATAATTTGAGTGATATGAAATATGAATTGCAGATAAAGGTCCAACTACGCAACTTGCTTGTTGATTAGTTTTATTGAGAAAATGAACATATTTTACGAGGGCTGATTGTCATGTTGTGAGCCTCGTATTGAAGGATTTGAATTTTATCAGACATTTAGCATTTATTTATTTTTCTACATAATCCCCTTCAGTATCTATACACTGTTACCACCGGTGTCAAGGGCCTCAATACCAGGGTTAAAGAAATCCTTATCTTAGCCATCCACTGCAAGTATGGCTTCATCATCGGACTGAAAGCGGTGCAAGAAATAGCTGCTTTCAGTTTTGAGAATAGATGAAAGTCTGATGGAGCATGATCAAGTGAATAAGGCGGATGCTCAATCAAATTAAAGCCACAAGGCTCTGTCTGCTGCGCTTAAATTCCGCCATCCACCTTTTCAATGTAGCATATAAAGGGACATCTTTCCCTAGTGTTGTTACCATATCATTATGGATATCCTTAGGTGTTAAAACTTTTTTATACATATATTGGATCACTGCACTTTTAACCGATTTTGTCCATTTTGCGAAAGGAACTTTTCTTGTTTACTTTATCGTCGGTTTAAATTGAAGGAATGAGGCCAGTCTTTGGGTAGATGACCTTATATATAGTCAGAGAATAGCAGGGCTTGCAAAGATCATCCCTGTGTATCTCCTTCAATACGAGGCTCACCACATATCAATCAGCCCTCGTACAATATGCAAAATGAATAAAACAAATTTTAGATAGTACGACTCTAGAATAATTTTCATGTGCGAATCTGGTGGAAATGATACAAAAAGGGCTAGATAGCGGTAGGAGTTTCATCCCTGTAAGGGAAAGGGGCCGCTGGATTTTATGAAATTATAGAAGCATTTATAACTTGAAAGGAAAATTACAGATTTTTCAATGAATTGCAGAAAGGGTTCCTACCTAGGTACATGTAACACCCCTAGATCCGCGAACTTTGTTCCTTCTACAACAACAATATACAGAACTTATATACATGTATATATGTATGTATCTCGCAATGGTATTTTTTCTTTAACTTGTATATTATTTTATGTTGTTGATATCAAGTTAAAGTCCGATCAAAGAAGTTATGCATAATGAAAATGGACATTTTTCATGTTCGCGGACTTCACAATTCGAACTTCGCACTTGGAAGGGACTGTGTGACAAAAACAAAATGTTGATTTTATTACCATGAACTTAGAATACTTTTGTAGGGAATTTATTTATTTTCATGTGTGAAAAAACACATTTAAAACCCTCCAGCGTCATTTCGTCAATTGTGTGTTAAGATTTTACTTTTCTATTCACATCTCATTTCTTTTATATGACCCCTAAAGTGCGAAGTCCGAAGTACGTCAACTTGAAAAATGTCCAATATGGTACTTCCGAGACGTAAAACATTGATTTGTATTTAATTGGTCTTTGTTATTGAATTTATATATATGTATGTAAAGAAATTATAACAGCGACGAAACGGATAATAAATCTGTATTTTTACTGTTCAACAATGAGGAAGTTTACATTTGATATAAGCCAACTTACTGGGAGACATTTTATTCTTGTTAATAAAACCTTTACACGAAACATGTTTGTTTGTTTTTCGTTTAGAAATAATTACATGTTTAGGAATAGTTTATAACACGAGTTGGATTCTTTCATATCCCAATGGTCTCTATATTTTTGTTTTTTGGCTCTACGAGTGTATCGGGGATCCTTCTTTGGTCTCTACCTTTTTATGCTGCTCGCAAAACAATTCTCTTAAGCGATACAGAAAGTCACTTTGTCTGTCAGCATGATTCGAATGAGTTAAAGAAGATCCTGACGATTATCTCAACAGCACTCACAATAGAGCACAAAATTAAGCATCGACGGACCCCTAGCAAGCTAGAGGTGGGACCAGGTGCCCGGGAGGAGTAAGCATCCCCTGCCGGCTAGCCGCACCCGCCGTCGATGTTTAAGCATGAAAATGAAAATATATAAAACTCATGCACTGTCTGACGTTATGTCTATATAGAAAGTGCTATGGCGACAATGTCAGGGAAGTATTTTCAAAACACTTACTGTCAAACCCCTCGCGGGGAACCTTTTTACGAGCTCCACACGGCAAAGGGCATAAGTGTGACACAAATGAGTTAAAGAAGATCCTGACGATTATCTCAACAGCACTCACAATAGAGCACAAAATTAAGCATCGACGGACCCCTAGCAAGCTAGAGGTGGGACCAGGTGCCCATTCACACATTCATTGACAATAAATGTAAACGTCTTCAAATTGAATAGCATCATTTAAGAACAGATAAATTAGCAACGTGGACCAGACATGCACGTTTCTGGTACTTAACCCTCATCAGTGATCCTAAATCTAGACAATGTAATATGCCAAAAAAGTATGAAATTTACAATGTCGAAAAAGTGTACCGAAAGACGTAGCAGGATGGGTGGGATATGATGCTACAGGACCCACTTTTTATGATTTTGTTTTTGTTTATGATTTTGGTTGGTGTCATTGTCTTAATATTGACCTCGTTCAGTAAATTCTCGATAGAAGTATTTTCCGTCTGTATGAATCATCTATGGCGATTGGTGCATGCTACAAAACCAGTGATACTTCTCTAAATACATAGCATCATTTAAGAACAGATCAATCTGCAGCATAGACCAGGCAAACAATATAAATATATGTTTTCTTTCATCTGTTATGTTTTATGATATTCATAGATGGAGTGACAGAAGACAGAAGACGTCTTTCAGATAAGCTTCTCAGTCAGGGATATGTTTGTAACCGACTAACATCGTCACTGAGGAAGTTCTACGGTCGATATGGCGAACTCGTCATTCACTTTGATGTCAGGGATATGTTTGTAACCGACTAACATCGTCACTGAGGAAGTTCTACGGTCGATATGGCGAACTCGTCATTCACTTTGATATCAGAATGGTGGATGATATTCTGTCATAGACCATTTGAACCATCCAACCAAAGATTGTACTCTATTTCTTCCGAAATGGAAATAACCAGATGTGACAGTTCTACCGAACTGAAGCGGCGGGAATTGCAATCAAGCAGGAGATGCTTACTCTTCCTGGGCACCTGGTCTCACTCCCATATCGGGAGTTCGCTTCTTTTCATACGGTGGAGGTTTTTGTTTGTTTGCTTTGGTTCCTGTTTTATCCTGATTTTGTATGCCTTCGGTTTCTGATTTTCTGAATAATCGATTTTGTGCTGTATACAGGGATATGGTCATTATCCATATTTGTCATTGAACATTAAAACAGAAGGTCCATACACAATCAGAAATATTTAATGACTTATTGCATACAAACAGCTAAATGGTCTTTTATACCCTTTGGAATTCGTCAAAAATACACAATTTCTCAATATTATAGGAAAGAACACAAGAACGCTTTCAGGATTCTAGATTGGACCTTTTGACATGACTTTCTCACTTGGAAAAATCACCTATGTGTATCCTCCTCCTCCAACCCAAACAATAAATGTTTCGAATGCTCCAATACTAGAACTCGCTTGTTTAATTCAAATGCATTGGGACACAATAGAAAATAGAGTGCCTTGATTGCACTTCATGAATATTGGTCGACAGATTTATGTGAAGTTCCAATATTTATCTAGCAGTGATTCTTTGCCCTTGTACATGTAAACTGAAACAGCTTGATCTCAGACGAGACTGTTGTCTGCTGTCACAAAATAGTCATGCACATTGTATTAGTAAAACAAAGTGATATGCATTTTACTTGTCAACGCTCCATACCCAGGTAGATAAGAGAAGGAGACCACGACGCTGACCAAAACTACTTAGCAGTAGCGGACATAGTGTATTTTTAATATCAAGAAGCAGATATAGTGATTTCACCATTAAAATAAGAATAAGGAGTAAATGGGGAGTGTTCGACTCCATTTGGCTGAATAGTACTATCTCATGAAAAATAAGCAAAAAATAACAAAAACAATATCAAGAACAAAACAAATCATTATTTGATTAACTTTTGGAGAGGATGAGGACTCCACCAACCCCTTTTAGATCTCCGCACGAATGTCACCAAGGGGAAAAGTGCGGGGGTATTAATCAAAGACTTAGAATTGCTGGATTCCCCTTCCCCCTTGAGACAAACCACATCCTCCAAAATTTCTGGATCCGCGCATGTTTAATCAGATGTATTGAACATCCCCCTTTTCATGCTACTTACCTTATATTGATATTTGTTACAGATCAGGTATAAAAGTGAAAGTTATACATTTATCAAAGTATTAAAAGTTCCTTTAACATACTGAAGAGTGCACCCCTCACCTAACCTTATCTATGAGCATATATCCCCCTTTGTCAATTTCCTATCTATAAGGTCGATTGATTGAATTTCCTTGTCAATATACACGAACATATGATGGTTTCAATAAGTGATTAAGAACGTAATCTGTACAAAGTAAAGATTATTATACCATGTTAATGATCTTGTTGGTGCATCTACCAATTCATTTATAATCTCATCTAACATGTTTAACACCCTCCTTCACTTTAAAGAACTGCTGCATGCACCGACAGTAGCATATCTAGAAAGACTTAAGGATTATTAAAGGTAGGGGGGATGTTAAACGTCTTCAAATTCAATGGAATCATTTAATTTACAGCATGGACAAGACATGCACGTTTCGGGTACTTAACCCTCGTTAGTGATCCTCCATCTAAACAATGTAATATGGCCAAAGAGTATGAAAAATATTATGTCCAAAAATGTACCGAAAACGTTGCAGGAAGGGTGGGATATGATGCTACAGGACCATATCTTATACTTCAATATATCAACTTTTATGCATCTTTAACTGGTACGGACATTATAGGGGGATCTTGCAAGATTTATTTTGGGATTTCATTGGTTTCAAATGAATGATATAAATTGATACGTCTTTGGAGAGCTTTATCGGTAAAGCGGGAAGGGTTGTGCACATGTGATCCGAATAACACCACCATTTGCAATATTTACGCAAACACATGACCGTCCAGTCTGCTCCGGGTGCATGTTTGTCAGCTCCCTGTATGGCATTCTAACGGTGCTTCTGCTTGGTTTGTTTATCGGTAGGTCCTATTGGTGATTGTCTTTTGTCATGTTTTCTGCAGCCGCGTATTGCCTGTTGTTTGTAACATGTAACTGTGTGTGTTTCGCGGTGACCAAGGAACAAGATATTAGTTTATAGAGAGCTTTTTCTTGACTATTTTTGCAATGATGATGACTTGAAAACATCAAGGCTTTTTTCTTTGTAGATTATAAAGAAACAATGATAAAGGCTACAAAATCACCCAGTTTCTTATCTTTCAGCTCATCAGGTACGCCAGAGCTTGCTCTCATGTTTCGGACTTCCATGACAATAATATACAAATCACAAAAAATAAACTTGTCAGTCAAGGATTTAGATATCATAAACTTGTAAAATCTTTTTGGAATTTCTACAATAACAATTCTGAACTTCTTTCAAATTTTGGGACGACTCCGGCATCAGAGTATGTATCATTGGGAATTCCATTGCCTTTATTTTACGGTGACCTTATAAACAAAACAAAAAAAAAGAAGGATCAAAGACAGATCAAAATTCAACCAAAAATGTAAGAAAATAGTCGGTCGACTGCTTTGCCGAGGATATGATCCTAGGGTCATCAGAAAAACACTGGGCATGGTACTGGACCAATCTACAGTATTGTACCAGTGTCTTTCCCAACGTTGCACACTGGTCAACCGTGACGACGGGACTCCATGATGTGCCTTGATGAAATCTTGTCAGAGAAGGCTTGGTCTTGAATTTCTGTCCTATCTGAAAGTTGGTCAGACTTCTCGGGTGATTGATCTTGAGCTCGCTTCAGCCAGCAGAGCACAGACTGTGTTCGCATGCCATAGCATTTTTTTTATCCATTTACATAGAATCTGTGTTACAAGAGGCCGCGGCGTTTAACTATCTTGTTTGTGATGTCACCTTACAGTGAGAAATTTTATGTATATACAACAATTGTGTGTCTTTGGACACCTCTGTGTATCCAGATTAGTGGGAGGGTTGTGCGCACGTAATCCGGATAACTACACCATTTGCTAAAAGCAGATGAACGTTCAAAGTCGGCGCCGGGTGCTCATTGGTCTCCTTCCTCTTATGTGTTGTCATCAATGTTTAATGTTTCTGTACGTCTCTTACGATTATTTTGTATGATGTTCTAGAGAATATTGAGTCTTTTTGCGATTTGTCACTTTATGTGTCACTTTCTTGTGGGTTTGTTTCGCTGGGTGAGTGCAGGGTGGTCATGCCGGAGATCATTCTCTTTACTTTACTTCCGCTTTGGAAGCTTTCAGATGCGATCGTACGGTGGCATACTTCTGCCTCCTACATACGAGATATTTTCTATAGATTATGTCGTCATGCGACGTATTTATGTCAACATGCAAGATATAATGTAGACATGTTCGATAAATATGTTGACATGCAAGATAAATATGTCGACATGCAAGGTGATTATGTTGACATGCAAAATAATTATGTCGCATGTTGACTAAATAAGTTGCATGCTGACATAAATAAGTTGCATGTTGACATAAATAAGTTGCATGTTGGCAAAATTAAGTTGCATGTAGACATAATTAAGTTGCATGCTAACATGAGTAAGTCGCATGTCGACATATTCTAAAGAAAAATATCTCGCATGTAGGAGGCAGAAGTATGCCACCATACGATCGAGATAAATAGAATAAAAAAATCTGACCCCCTTTGAAACAAATTCTGGATCTGCCTTCGTCTATGGCTTTTCTCTCCATCCATTCAGATTTCAAAAGGTATTGTACAACACTATTTCAATTCCTGCTCAGTGATGTAATAGCCTGAAAGGACAACGAACTTAAAAATATATATATCTATGTCCCTAATTAGTCATTTATACATGAGGGACATAGCCAATTTCTCTTTCAAACAGAGTCGTATCTATTGAGTACCATGTAAAGTGCCTATATCAACAGAGTCTAAATAGAGAATAAGTGTCTTAATTTGTGTTTTGTTACGGGTATACAACACACAGCAAGTGCATTTATCGTACATGTAATGCGCGTTAGCGCATTTCATGCGATAAATGCACTTGCTGTGTGTTGTATACCCGTAACAAAACACAAATTATGACATTTATTCTATATATATGCACCATAGTTGTCTATTTCATTCTTGTTTTCTGAAATTGCTTTTTCTAGGTAAAAGGTTGACGTTAAAATTAATCTCACCGCGGGTTCAGTTTGCAAGTTAGAACAGCCGTCGCGGCATGTTTCTTTAGATCTTGTGCATTGTGACGTCACGAGTGTTATTACACGAATTGCAGCACATTTCTTTCAATAGTAACATCCTAGGGAATTACATTGGTTGTGCATATATAGAGATTTGAAGGGGGATATTTGGATAGAATAAACCTGTAATAGTGTTGAGCTTTAAATATACATGTACTTAGATATCATGGACTGTGTGTAAATATTCTGTGTACGAGCATTGAGTTTTTCCCATGTACCCTTTGAAATCAATCAGCACATAGCGGATATCTACAACTTGTGACTAGTTACCAAGCAATAAACCTTCCTAATGTGGCATTCGTCAAACTTTCAACTTTAAATGGATTTCCGAGGTATAAACACTTGTAAGCACGGATATAAAATGTATCAAACTAAATTTCAATTATTTTTGCAAAGCAGTCTATTGCATACCAAATACATATTGCTAAAGTAGGGCATCTAGATGAGAGGGGGTGTAGGGGGGAGGGCTTCTGATCTCGGATTTAATTGCCAAAAATGCTTATTTTCCCTTTTTATGTACAATTTTGTCAAAAACATTGTCCCCAACCCTGGGTTCATCCATCCTTCCAGGATGGGTTTGTCTCCCCTACCTCTAGGATAATTTCCTTGATCCGCGCCTGTCATTTGTGATGAAATACTTTCAAGTAAGATGATAAGAAATATATTTCAATTTTGCTATACATCTGTGAAGTAAAATCGATACATCGGAATTTCCTCCGTTTGACATAACTGGCTTATTGTCTCAAAAGATTGATTTCTCCAGGGAAACGCCTCACCGGTAATACAATGAAAATTTCAGTACGATTACACAAATACTGGTGAATGGCCAATAGAATATCTGTATAGCTTGGTTTTCAATAGAGCTACATTTTGTATTCTTTTCTGTACTTCTCCTCGCTTAGTCTAGGCGGTAAATAATCTAAATCTAAATGGTATTTATGAGTTTGCTCAAGCCAACAAATCACAGACAGTCTTATGAATGTCCCCTTTACATTTTCATATTTAAACCTGACGTTCATTTAGGTTTATGCATCAAATTATGTTATGGTCGACCGTTATATTTATGTAGCAATTGACTTTGTGGTTTCCGGTCATGTTCTGCCCATATAATCCGGATAGCTACAATGTTTACCACGCCTTTGGTTAATGGAAGTTCTACGGCAGCTGCCGGTATGCTTGCCAATATATATCTTCGATTCATTTTTGTCTTCTATATTTCATGGTTTCATAGTTTAGTGTTTTGAGTGCCTTTGTGTTGCCGACTTTGTTTCGTTATAAAAGTGTCTTTAATGTTAAAACACAAACACGCAACATTCATTCATGTGAACACGAATACATAAAATACTAGGATATTGAAAATATTGACTACCATCGACAACATCGAAGATTTTTTGTTGACTTGTGAAACTTGTTTTCTTTCATGCATTAGTTACCATAAAAACTAATTTCATCCACTCCTGACACCAATTTAAGTTCCTTCTTATCTAAAAAAAAATACATATGCGAAATCAAATTTTGGTCAAATTGAAAACAGTTATAAGTATTCAATTTGAGATTTTTCATCATTGATGAAAGTATTATTTTACGAGCCGACTTACTGGTAAAATTTCTTACTGACTTTTCGGGAAAAGAATAACTTTTATTGGCTTCTTAAATCAATGCATTCTTTATCTTTCAGGCATATGTTCTCCTACTATATATGAAAGACGGGGGCGATAATGAAACCCATAGCACTCTTTCTAGCATCTACTAATTGTGGAACATCAAAACACGTACTCTTTTTCCAAGACGACAAGCCAAAAAGGGCGGCAAAATTCACGGTGTGCGTGACGCCATTAAATTATAAATATTCCATTGCAAACAATCTAGTAAAAATGGTGGAATTATATTAAATCTTAGGAGGAGATCGCATTCGTATTCTACAACCATACAACAAATACTAATGTGGAATTCGTCCTAGAACATTACAAAAAACTTGGAATAGACAGCATAACCTTCGAAAATGTGTCAGAATCATCAAACGCCTTTTATACCGTGGATATGATCCTAATGTCACCAGACGGATACTAAGCTTGGTACTTGACCAATCTACAGTCTTGTACCAGCGCATTCTTAAAACTTGCACTATGACTGACTGTGATGACATGACTCCATGACGGGCCCTGTCCAAACCTCTTTAGAGAAGACAGGGCCCCAACCACCTGTCCTTTCTGAATGTCAGTCGGACTCCTCGGGTGATAACATACATGAGCTCGCTACAGACGACAGAGCACGGACTGTATTACGTACGCCCTCTTTTTATATCCATTTACATATTCATCTGTGTAGCTTGGGCCCCTGCGTTTTGCGGTCTTGTTTGTGTGTGGTCATCTAACAGGAAGTCAGAAACCTTATTGTTTCTTGACGTCATGCGAGATATTCCCGTAAAAACGTTCAAACGTTTTGATTTTTTCTCTCGCTTCAGATCTTTTAGTTTTGATTTTCTGCTGAAATGAATTTCATTCGTGGTTTATTCATTTTGAAATAAGTGAATGAATAAATTCATTTTGAATAAAACATTTACGGGTACGATCTTTTTAATGGTGAAGAAAATTTTACAATCCATCAGCAAATAAAAAAAGTTAGAGATTTTACTGTCGACGCCATTTTGAAATGACAATTTATAGACGATTTGCAGTATGAGCCTTCGGCTCGGGAAATATAAATTCCAGACACGGTATATCAGACCATTTTACCTGTCTGGAACTGTAATGGCGTATAATGTATGTCGCAATGGTATTTTTTCTTTAACTAGTTTTATTGAATTTATATGTATGTGAAGAAATTTGAATAGCGGCTAAATGGATAAGAAATCTTTATATTTACTGTTTAACAATGAGGGAGTTTACAATTGATATAAACCAACTTACTGGGAGACATTTCCTTTACACGAAACATGTTTGCTTTTTTTCATTTAGTAATAGCATATAACAGTATAGTCATATCGGGAGTTCGCTTCTTTTCATGTGGTGGAGGTTTTTGTTTGTTTGCTTTGGTTACTGTTTTATCCTGATTTTGTATGCCTTTGGTTTCTGATTTTCTGAATTATCGATTTTGTGCTGTATACAGAGTGGTCATTATCCATATTTGTCATAGTAAATAGTAATAGTAGAAATAGTATATAAAGTTTGATTCTTACATATTTCCCGATGGTCTCTGTATTTTTGTTTTGGCTCTACAAGTGTATCGGGGATCCTTCCTTGTTCTTTACATTTGTGTGTATCTGGGATCCTTCCTCGGTCTCTATTTTTTTTTATATCGGAGATCCTTCATTGGTCTCTTCATTTTCGTTTTGATTCTACAAGTGTATTGGGTATCCTTCCTTGGTCTCTACCTTTTTTGTTTTAGCTTTATATCGGGGATCCTTCCTCGTTATTTATATTTTTGTTTAGGCGCTACGAGTGTATCGGGGTTCCTTCCTTGTTCGATCCCTCTTGATTTTTTTCATCTTCACGAATCGCGATGATCGAAACGCGGATCGATCACCGCGACTTGGGAAGATGGATTTTTTTGTACTTATCGACCCTTTTATGCTGTGTGCGAAGCAATTCTTTAAAGCGATATGGAAAGTTTCTTTGTCTGTCTGTCTGATTCGAAGTCACACTTTCATTGACTATAAATGATTATGATTTTTTATGGTGTCCTTGACTCCTTGTCTTGATCTTGACCTTGTTTAATGAATTCTAGTTATATATTAGAAATCTTTTCCGTCTGTAAGAATCATTTATGATGGTTCATGCATGCTACGGAACCCGCTTTTCAGAATTTTCGAGAAAATTTTGTCAACAGTTTGTTTGGGAAGACAGGGCCCCGACCACCTGTCCTCTCTGAATGTCAGTCGGACTCCTCGGGTGATAACATACATGAGCTCGCTACAGCCGGCAGAGCACGGACTGTATTACGCATGTCCTCTTTTTATATCCATTTACATATTCATCTGTGTTGCTTGGACCCCTGTGTTTTACGGTCTTGTTTGTGTGTGGTCATCTAACAGTGAGGAGGTTGTTTTACACCATAATTGTGCGTTCTTCGAGACCTCTGGGAAATCGGAATAGTGGGAGGGTTGTGAGCACGTAATCCAGGATAACCACTGTCTGCTATTTACGTGACAGATGGCCGTCCTAAGTCGGCACCGGTTGCCCATTGGTCTCGTTGGTTTATGTGTAGACTTTTATGTTTCATGTTTCTATGTTGTGAGTTGGTGTTCCTGTCCCTTTTGCGTCTCTTTCTGTGGGTATCTGTTCTGTGTTTTTTGCATGGGTGTTTTGGGATTTTGCTGTTGGTGCTGCAACCTAGTGTTGTTGGAGATCCCCTCCTTTCTTTGAATAGTACGGAAGTGTTCCAACTCTATACCTTCTTGAAGAAAATTTCAAACCAATTTTCATGTTACAAGACACGTGTTTCGAATATTAAATTCTCATCAGTGATGCTTCCAGCCAAGGTGCTTTTAATCAGCAGCCCAAATTCATTTCACTAGCGCCCTCTGGTTTAATTTTTAGAATTTAAATTTCTGCATTTACTTTACAGAGAGTGTGCGGCTCCAAATTTCCTGTAGGGTCGATTCGGTATCATATTGTTCAAAATAGCATTGGAGGGATGGTGCCTAGATCCTAACCTCCTTTAATTTCGATGATACTTTTCGATGAAATGGCAAGTTTCCGAAATAGCAAAAATATATATATATGATGTCAAATTGATAAAGGGCCAAAACAAAGCTTCTTTCAGGCGATAGAGCTGGAAAGAAGTAATTAATAGACTTTAGTTGATCGGGCTTGGCTACATGTGCCCTCTGGGACTCCACCAGCAGTGACACTCACCAAGTGGTACAGATTTTACACGTCTTCAAATTCATAGCATCATTTAAGAACAGATCAATTTGCAACATGCATGGACTAGGTAAACAATATTTATACATGTTTTCTTTCATCTGTTATGTTTCATGATATACACAGATGGCATGACATACGATTAAGATCAACTTCAGCTGCATTCTTACATTTTTATTTTATTCGATTTAGATATATACAATAATTTGGAAAGTACAATTATATTGAAAATATTATGTATAGTAATTTACAAATATAGACTTTGGATAAGATCGATAACTTATCATATGGACCCGATGAGAGTCATCAGGTACAATTACACATTGACCGAAAACAAACTCCTTAAAGTATTTGTAATATAATACCTGTATGTACAAAATGTATTGATGATCCTTGAGTGAAAAATAAAATTATGTGTTTTGTATTTTCGAACGAACATTGTATAATAAAATTCTATTCATAAAAAAAATAATAATAAAATAAAAATTATTTTGAGTTCTCTTCACGATTTATTTTCTGCCTGCTATAATGAAAAATAAGAAACTTTACACCAAGTCGATATCGTTCACCAGCGGTCAATATCGTTCACCAGCGGTCAATATCGTTCACCAGCGGTCGATATCGTTCACCAGCGGTCGATATCGTTCACTAGCGGTCGATATCGTTCACCGGCGGTCGATATCGTTTACCGGCGGTCAATATCGCTCACCAGCGGTCAATATCGTTCACCAGCGGTCAATATCGTTTACCAGCGGTCAATATCGTATATATTGTATATGGATATTTATACAACACATAAATATACAGATCACTTTGATGTTTGATAGACACACTTCATTTAAAGAAACGCGTCATACGCCTGTGGTACAAAAGTCCATCAGACAAACTTCAATTAAGATAGAATCACTGACATCCGTCTTTTAATGGACTTGTCCGGTTTGATGTTTACTCACTCTAAGAGAAGTTTTTAACTTTTCCCCTTGAAGTGTACATTATTACTGTAAGAGGATTCAGGAATAGTTAGGTTTTGCTGAAAACTTGAAAATTCATGATGTTCACTATCATCACACAACTTTGAAAAATAACTACTTGTAATTAAAATGTTTGAGTATCTTAAAATATAAGTGTAAAATAATTCTGATAGAAAAAAGGACATTCATACACTTTGAAATAATATATAGAGATATTGTTGAGTTAGAATATCAAGACTACGTTTCGTTGGCTGATGATTAAGGTCGACAAAATGTATTCTTGAAATGAAATATGTGTGTCATCTAGTGATTGGAACCCCCCCCCCTTTCCATACTACATGTGATATTGACCTAGTCTTCAGTAAGTACCGCGTGTTTCAACTTTTAAACACCCCTTTCCCCACCCAACAGAAATCAAGCACCTGTAAAATACTGCATGCCGCATGTATGTTCAAATATCTGCCATTAAAACAGAAGGTCCACACACAATCAGACATGTTCGATGACTTATTGCATACACACAGATAATGACTTAGTGATGGTGGTATGTTACCACTGGGAATTTACTCATATTGCAAGGTATATGAAAAGTTTAATCTCCTGTTTTTTTCATAATATCATAACGGCTTAAATCTCTTATGATTTTTTTGTTTCGAGTTATGATTTGTTTAGATTTTGCTGGTTCTTGTAAATGATTTTGGGGTTTCTCTAAATATATATTCATCTAGAAAATAGTCCCCTACCCTTGATCAGTTTCCATAAGGGAGGATAAAATTGAATAAAAAAATTGAATTAGAAAACCATTACTTTACAAAGTAAACTCAAATTAATGAAAGATCAATTAAACAAAAGCAAATAAAAATCCTAGCAACACCAGCAAAAACAAAAAAAAACAAAAACAAAACAAACAAAAAACCCCCCATATTTTTTCTTAAGACATTAAAAACATAAAAATACAAGAAACAAAGAAAGCGCCCCCTCAATCTTTAAAAAAAGAAAAAAAAAGTTATGGTTAAGTTATGTACAGAGTCCCGAGAAAGAGGTCATTACATATACGAGGGCTAATTGATATGTTGTGAGCCTTGTATTTATGGATTCGAATTTTATCAGACATTTTGCATTATTTTTCTACATTATCCCCTTCAGTATCTATACACTTTTGACACCGGTATTAAGGGCCTCAATACCACTTTCAAAGAACTCCTTATCTTGACTGGTCCGAAATCTATCCACTGCAAGTATGACATTATCATCGGACGGAAAGTGGGTCAGTTTTTGGGAATAGATGAAAGTCTGATAGAGCAAGATCAGTTGAATAAGGCGGATGCTCAATCAAATTAAAGCAACAATCATGAATGACAGTCATGGCAGTGGCAGACTTGTGAACAGGAGCATTGTCCTAATGGAACAACACATCTTCAACTAGTGAGCTTTCCGCAGCGCTTAAGTTAAATATTTTACCGTAACTGTGTCAGAAGTGATGCATAGTATGTGCCATTGTTGTTTTGTCCTTTTTGAGGATAATCTATCTGCAACCCAGAGAACCGAGGCTCACAACATATCAATCAGCCCTCGTGTGTCATTCAATTCTAGTATACAGTAGTGCAAGAGCAATAACTCCTACATCGGTAAAGACCATTAAAAGATACGGGGGTAAAAAAGACAGTTCCTCATAATCACCACCCCTGGTTCCGAAAGCCAACAAAAATAGAACCAAGGTCATCTTCCACATCTTTCACATGTAGCCAAGTTCAATCAATTTCGGTTGGTCGTTTCTTCAAACGCATTTGAAAATTTCTGTTTTCAAAATTTTATCAAATTTCTAAAACCTGGGTCCTGTAGCATCATATCCCAGCCATTTTGCTACGTTTTTCTGTATATTTAGGACATAATTTTCACAGATTTTGGTCATATTACATTGTTTAGATTGATGATCACTGACGAGGGTTAAATACCCGAAACGTGCATGTCTGGTCCATGCTGTTAATTTATCTGCTCTAAAATGATGCTAATGAATTTTAAGACGTTAAACATTCATTGAGCACTCCAATTCTCCTAAGACCATACATATACATTTCGACTTACCGTAGAATAAGCAGGAAATTTTCAACAGGATCACATTACATTGACTACAGCGGAACACTCACGCACACACGCTCAGAAGACCGACACACAGAGTACAGAACAAACGAACAACAAGAGACAATGTGTGTTACGAGAACACTCTTACCAAGGGGAACAACGAGCGAAGTAATAAAGCAAAGAAACATGGAGTCTGCACCGGAGCCGACATTGGACGGACATCAGTTATTTTCATATTAAGTGGTGTAGTAATCCGGATGACATGCGTACAACGGTCCTATTGATCAGATGCAAAGATTCCGTTGTCACAGTTGGACAGGGTGTTATGTTGGAAGACAGTAGATTGGGCCAGCATCATGGATAAAGTCACGACAAAGTAGAAAGTTGTGATTATCTTTTATCCATCGCTTACCATTACAGTTTAAAGGTCCAAGGAATGCTTGTGTACTAATTTTTAAAAGTGGATCAAATATGTAGGTCAAGGTCACTACGTCAAAATCATTGGTATTAGTGGGAAAGTCTTGTCGAATAAAATCCACTTGTGAAATATCAGACCTATTACTAACCAATCATAGGATAGGGCCAATCTCAATTTTTCAGAAAAGAAAGTCAATCATCGAGGTCAAGGTCCCTAGGTAAAAAAATTTGGTAACTGAAGAAGCAATACACATGAGAAATATAAAACCAAGCAAAAGGTATGTCCCTTCTTCGTTCTTTGAAAAAGTAGGTCAAATATCTATGTCAAGGTAACTAGATAAAATATTATGTTATCTGTAAAAAATTTTTACCATAAGGAATACACAAAGCACCATTACTTACCAATGAAACGTAAAACCAATCTTAATTTTGTTGAAAAGCATGTCAAATATTTAGGTCCAGGTCACTAAATAAAAAATTATGGTATGTGTAAAAAGGTCTTGTTACAATGAATGCACATGTGTAATATCAAAGCAATATCACTTGACAGTCAAAAGATATACTGGCTGGAGACAAATTCTCGCCATGTACCAATTCTCGCCAACACCATGGTTTTGCATCCAATTCGCAAAATTTTCTATTGAATGTTTTTTGTGCAGATAGGATAATCAATTCAGAGTGTACAAGAAACGTTTTGGCAAGAATATACTCCTAAACCTGTGGATAAAACCGATTTTCCCAATATCATTTTTTTTAAGTAGGTCGACTATTTAGGTCAAGGTCACTAGATAAAAAGTTATGTTCTTGTCCCAAGGAATACAGATGTGTTATACCAAAGATATTTCGCTTACAAATCAAAGATATAGCCAATCTTCATTCTTTTGGAAAAGTAGGTTAAATATCTAGGCCAAGGTCACTAGGTCAAGTTTCGTTTTTTAATTTGATTCTTTCTGGTCAAATATGAATTTCCAATATTAAGTATATCACCAAAAATACCTTAATGAGCCATTGGAACATTTCGTATAATTAACTTTTTAATCAAATTTTGTTTTTGAAGATTTTGTATAAATCCTTTTACATAGTGCGCGTATAAAAACAAATCCGTAACAAGAGGCACACAGTTAGTACCCATAGGAATTTCAACAACGTTTCTACAGAGAGTGTGACAAAATTGTACTAAGATTTTACCTAAAAGGAGAAATAAGACCATGCAGAGTCCAGAACGAGTCCATGTTTAATATGCGTTGTATTCTACTGCGGAGAAGAATTCATTTGTTATAGCTATGAGATAAATAGACTTTGATCCGTCACATCTCACCACAATATTTGAAGACACATCAGTTAGTTTTAGTCATTTACTACGTTAGAGTACGACTCCCAGGACAAACGGACGGACGCCAGAAAGCTTAATCGCTATATGCCTCCTCAGGTAGATCCATGATGCCTCCTATCCATCGATTTAACTTAGAGTTATTCCTCTTTCTACATAGTGTGCGAGCAAAGTAAAAAAAAATGACATAGGATAACCCCTCCTCCAAAAACAAAACAAAACATAACCAAAAAAAAAAAAAAAAAAAAAAAAAACTAAACAAAAAAAAAAAAACAAAACAAAACAAAACAAAACAAAACAAAACAAAACAAAAAAACCAAATTCAACTTAAGTTTTCATAATATATCTAATATATTATCAAAATTCCAAATATTAAAAGATAAGACTCCAAGAAAATGTCAAAGGGTCCAAACTTCTGTTACCAAGGGAAAGGTCTTGTGAAAAGGAATGCACATGTGAAATATGAAAGTCCTATTATTTATCATCCAAAAGTTATGATCAAGGTTGAAGTATTTGAATATGGGTCAACCTCTAAGGACTAGGTCACAAGGTCAGAATGTTGTTACTAACGAAAAAGTATCGTCACAAGGAATATACAATGTGAAATAAGAAAGCCCAATCACTAACCATTCAAAAGTTATGGTCATGGTTAAAGTTTTTGAAAAGTAGGTCAAACTCCAGGTCAAGGTCACATGATGAACGATTTTGGTATCCATGGAAAGGGCTTGTCACAATGATTACACATGTGAAATATGAAAGCCCTATCACTTACCATTCAAAAGTTATGGTCATGGTTAAAGATTTTGAAAAGTAGGTCAAACTCCAAGACCAAGGTCACAAGGTCAAAACTTTTGGTATCCATACAATGATCTTGTCTCAATGAATACACATGTGAAATATGAAAGCTCTATCACTTACAGACGATGAAAGCTTAATCGCTATGCCTCCTCAGGTAGATCCATGACGCCTCCTATCCATCGATTAAAGTTCCTTGACCTGTAGTTAGTAAGTTTAACTTACAGACGGACGGACGGACAGACGGACGCGAAAGCGGGGGAAAAACAAAAACATTCCAATACGTATGTGTGAATTTTTAGTTTCTGTAAGTTCTCTCCTGCTAGAACATAGCATGCTTTATCACAAGAACAAAACTAGAAAAAATGAATTTGCGATATATAAGCTATGGTAAGTATAGGATTTTATCTCCAACAATCTTGAACACAGTTGAGATAGACGCTTCGCTGACGCTTCGCTGACGCTTCGCTGACGCTCCGCCCACTTCTTATTCATGTAGAAACTTCAAATTACCTTCTAAGCTATACTTAGGGTTGTTGAAATTCTGTGCAGCGGTTTTGATGGGAAGTTGAAAATGTGTCTGTCAATTAGATCCCAAGGTGGCCATCTTGGATTTCGATCGGGTTGAAAACACGAACTTAATAGACAACATTGAGTACCAAGCAGCAGTTGTGGAAGCGACGTCGAGAATATAAAATAAGCCAACGACGCAGGGATAGAGAACGAACGAAGGACGGTAACCAATAGCAAAAACATGTCAAACATATGTACATTGTATAGAAACGTGATTTTGTATGGTTCCAGAAATATCAGTAAAACATTTTTGGAAACATTTCATTTTGTTCAGCACTCTTAAATGTTGTAAAAAACGTTTTAAAAACATTCTATACAACTGCACAGTGTTTTACAAATGTTCATGGAACGTTTGCCAGAAATGTTTCAACAGAAACCTGTTTGAAACCATTCGAAAATATTTCGAAAATGTTTTGTGTTACTTTGGAGCTCATATCTTCATGTGAGCCAATAAAACTATTTATCACCAATTTTGCCGTTAACTGCAGTAAGCTAATTAGAGCTACAACAGAGGATATTTTGCTTTGTGATTTATTCATGTTTTTAATCTGAAAATCAACGACTTTTCATGTCATGAAAAAAAAAAAAGAACAAAACAAAACAAAACATGCGTGAGAGACCGAGAAGGGTAATTTTTACTATCTTTATATGCCCCCGTTGTCAAAAAAAAAAAAAACCCCAGCTTATGAAATAATTAATAAAATAAATGATTTGAGAAATATTGCAACTTCAAATACATAAGTTTTTAAACAAGAGGCTTTAGAAAAGCCATTATTTTATGTAGTATTCATTCTAACTTATATCAATATCGCTGTGTACTGATTCTAGAAAATGTTGAATAAAAAGTATTATTACTAGTAATAATAAAACCCTCCCCCTCCTTCTGATCTGCAGTGAAAGAACGGTCTTAAAACATAAATCATGGGTAGTTGTTCAAAGTTAACTACATCTAGCGCGGAAGGGGTTGGGGTCAGAACCCCCTACCCCCTGAGATTTTCCAAGTTGGTGTTTCAACTTTGCATCAAAAGAATTAGGTATTTAACTTTTTTCTAGATTCTGGATCGCTATATTCGCCAATGTTACAGAAGCATGTATATGGAAGTTCAAAACGAGGCTTTTTCTTCCATTTTGAATTATCATTTTGGCCAAATGAGGATACATGAGGATTCGTTATCCGAAACAAGCTGTTCCCTTGTACCGGAGTTTGACAGTTAGCTTTTCATCTCAATATCGTCACAAAGATTACATATTAGTGTTACCCCCTCCCCCTTATCATCTCAAAATCGTCACAAAGATTGTATATTAGTGTAACCCCCCTCCCCCTTATCATCTCAATATCGTCACAAAGATTCTATATTAGTGTTACCCTCCCTCCCCCTTATCATCTCAATACCGTCACAAAGATTATATATTAGTGTTACCCCCTCCCCCTTATCATCTCAAAATCGTCACAAAAATTATATATTAGTGTTACCCCCCCCCTCCCCCTTATCATCTCAATGTCGTCACAAAGATTATAAATAAGTGTTACCTCCCTCCCCATTATCATCTCAATATCGTCACAAAGATTATATATTAGTGTTACCCCCCTCCCCCTTATCATCTCAATATCGTCACAAAAATTATATATTAGTGTTACCCCCCCTCCCCCTTATAATCTCAATGTCGCCACAAAGATTATAAATAAGTGTTACCTCCCTCCCCATTATCATCTCAATATCGTCACAAAGATTATATATTAGTGTTACCCCCCCTTTCCCCTTATCATCTCCATATCGTCACAATGATTTTATATAAGTGTTACCCCCCTTCCCCTTATAATCTCAATATCGTCACAAAGATTATATATTAGTGTTACCCCCCCTCCCCCTTATCAGCTGAATATCGTCACATAGATTATATATAAGTGTTAACCCCCTCCCCATTATCATCTTAATACCGTCACAAAGATTATATATTAGTGTTACCCCCCTTCCCCTTATCATCTCAATATCGTCACAAAGATGATATATTAGTGTTACCTTCCCCTTATCATCTCAATATCGAAGATTATACATGTATATTGTTGTACGGTCTACGTTGTAGACGGTTATTAACACCTTTCCAGACGGTGCAATATTTTTCATTGTGAAGCAATAATTGAATGATCAACTGCGCAGTTGATGATTGTTTGATGGCCTAACAATTGCCGTGCAACAAGTGGGTTATTCAACTGTTCCTCGTGCTACGCCCTCGGAAACAGTAGAATAACATTTACTTAGTGTTACCCCCCTTCCCCTTATCTCAATATCGTCACAAAGATTATACATTAGTGTTAACCCCCCCCCCTTCCCCTCATCATCTCAATATCGTCACAAAGATTATATATTAGTGTAACCCCCCTCCCCCTTATCATCTCAATAACGTCACAAAGATTATACATTAGTGTTAACCCCCCCCCCCCCATCCCCTTATCATCTCAATATCGTCACAAAGATTATATATTAGTGTAACCCCTCCCCCTTATCATCTCAATATCGTCACAAAGATTATATATTAGTGTTAACCCCCCTCCCCCCTTCCCCTTATCATCTCAATAACGTCACAAAGATTATAAATTAGTGTAACTCCCCTCCCCCTTATCATCTCAATAACGTCACAAATATTATATATTAGTGTTACCCCCCCCCCCCCCCCCTCACCCTTATCATTTCAATAACGTCACAAAGATTATATATTAGTGTTACCCCCAACACCTCCCCCCTTTAACTTAATTTTGCCTTATGCAGAAACCTCTATACACTTCTGTAAAGTGAAGAAGTTCCAAAGTATCCCGGGCTACGTTTCCTTATCGCCACTATTACTGATTACAATATAATGATTTTAGAGTATGAAAGAATAAGATGGGGCCTTTATTTGTCGAATGCCCCTTTCTATGCATTACTTCCATGGTAGGTTTATACATGTATTTATCTTCAAATTTCGCCATAACGTTGACCAGATCTCACCTCGAAATTACAATAGCTTATCTCAAGATACCTGGTCTTCTTTATATCGATGAGATTCACTCACGGTTAAACAGGGATCTTAACTGATTAATGGTCATTGGTATCAAAGTACTCTTAGTACATGATATTATTGTACGAAATGTACTTCAAATAAAAGGCATTATCTGATATTAGTAGAAGGCGTCCTCTCGAATTTAAAAAATGAATCTTTTATATAGATAAACCACCGCAATACATGTTTATTACCCGCTACAAAGGAATCGTCGCAGCTTTAGTCAAAATAATTCAAACTCGCTTCGCTCGCCGATAAAAAGAATTGTTCCCCCTCAGTACCTACCAAAAGTATAGGAACAAACAAAAACATCCCAATCCCTTTAGATTGTCGGGGAAAGGGCGAGGGGTTGGGGAGGTAATACTTTTTCCAAGATTATTTTCTTTACCGATGAAATTACAATTGAGTTGGTTATGAAAGTTTCATAACTTTACTTTGGCCCCCTCTGAGGTAAAATGCTAGATCCGCGATTAAAAGTAAATCGGGGTAGTAATTTAACTATAAGAGAACAGAACAGAATAGCAGAAATAATGGGGTGCATTTAAGAGACGGAAAAGGCGTAAAAATTCACGAAAAAAAAGAATAAAAATTAAATACACAAACATCAATCAAACATAAAATATTTCTGATCACTCAGATACAATTTGTTTTTCAATGAATTCAGATTTTTATATAACGGATGGATGGAAAATGATTCCATATTCTTTTTTCCCCCATCCACAACGGATGTTCAAAGAAATGCTTATTTTGCCCTAGAAACATCTTTTTGTATCAGAGAACATTGTACTACAATCGATATCTTAAATGGAAAGATCGGGAAGTAATAAATAATACTCCGTTTAGCTCTATTACTCCCCCCCCCCCTTTCATGATAAAATACTTAGATCGTATAATGTTATTAAACCCCCATCCCGTTCATATAGATAAAGAAGATCCTGACAACAATCTCAACAGCACTCACAATAGAGCACCCCCTGTTTGGCTAGCCGCACCCGCCGTCGAAGATGAAAACAATGTCTACAGAAAATGCACTGTCCGATGTCATATCTATATAGAAAGTGCTATGGCGAGAATGTCAGGGGAAAAAGTCACAACACTTACTGTCAAACCCCTCGAGGGGAACTTTTTTACGAGCTCCACACGGCAAAGGACCGTGACACAAATGTGATAAAGAAGATTCTGACAACAATCTCAACAGCACTCACAATAGATCACCAAATTGCAAACATTTAGAGCCGCGAAGGGCATTCAATTCATTGTGTATATTCGCATTATATTGCGTTTATACGCAATAATTGTTGCGAATATACGCAATAGTAAATGCGAATATACGCAGTACTATTGCGAATATACTCAATGTTATTGCGAATATACGCAATAAATTTACTATTGTGTATATACGCAATAAATTTATTTTTTCTGTCTCACAGTGAAGCCAGTTGGCTTCCGTAAATAACCTTATGTACAATGAGATAGCTATTCATGTAGTGTTTGTAGCATTACTCCCGCGTGTTTGATGTGCTGTTAACAAAAACATTTATCATACTTGCATACTTTTCGTTTTCGAATGTCGATTTACGTACAAATTAAGGTAGAGCATCCCTCAGGTCAGAATTCTGGAAATTTTATGCCTGGATACCCTAATTTTTCTCTTCAGAATATTAAATTATCAAACAAATATGGTTTTGGGGGAAAAAAGTTAATAGTTACATTTCATCACCCCCAAAAAGGGATTTTTCTTACTTTTCCCATAGGGCCCAATGTTAAAGTTCAAACGGCTACACTCTCGATATAATCATGAAACCAATAGATATATTTTGTTTGTATATCAGGTTTAAAATAAGCTTTGAATGTATGGAAATGAAAATATTGTTAAAGTTGTTAAGGCCATTTCTTTGTTATTTTCTGTTTTGCGTCCTCGTGCTGGTAGGTTTTGTGCCAAAAGTCATAAAACAAAACAAAATTAAAATAATTAAATCTTTTGCAAATCAAATGCATTTTCTACACAATATTAAAGAGGAGTTGTTCAGTTTTTGTATTTCATGTGAAAATGTATAAGTACTGCTATAATTCAAGACATTGCATTATTTATCATTCATTTGTTGTCTAAAATCTGTCAATAACCAAATGAAAACAGTTTCTGTATGATTTCACATAGTCACATTATATGAAATTGCAACTTTGTTTTCTATGCTTGTTTGTTTTTCTCCCTGGCTGGCTGGTAGGTTTCTCAATTTCAAAAGGACGCAAAACAGAAAAAAAAAACAAGAAATGGCCTAATTAGGAAATATGAGCATCTGAGACCTGAGGGATGCTCTACCTTAAATCCCTCTATTCTAATAAAGAATAATATAAGAAGTGAATGTTTGAATTTTCTTTAGTTTTAAAGACATATTTATTTTCAAATGTCACAACTTTTTATGAATTTGCATACAATGTAATAAATTGGACTAGAAAAGAAGCTGAAAGCTTATATAAATTCCGCTCCTATATGAGCGATACATAATTTCAAAAGGTCATACAACAAGAATGGATTGGATCTCCAACAACACCTAGTTGCAGCACCAACAGCAAACCCCCAAAACACCCACTGTAAAACATAAAGAAGACACGCACAGAAAGAGACGTAATGGTACAAGGAACGTCAAGTTACAGAGAAACATCAAACCAACGAGACCAGTGGGCAATTGGTGCCGACTTATGACTGCCATCTGCCACGTCAGTAGCAGATGGTGTGGTTATCCTGGATTACGTGCGCACAACCCTTTAACTTTTCCAGTTTCCCAGAGGTCTCAAAGAACGTACAATTGTGGTGTAAAACAACCTCCTGTGAACTGAACTGAAGAAAGAGAGAGATTTGAGAGACATTATGGTAATTAAGTAAAGAGAGAGTAATGTTGAAGTAGAAGATATGAAAGAAATAAACACAAAATACTTGCTATGCTAAATTTTATTTGAACACTTCTATATGAAATGTTCAACATATCAAGACATCACGTATATTATCACATTTGAACTCATTATTTCTGAAATGATTCTAAAACAAATCTCTGTTTAATGTAACGGGTATTTACTTAAATTCAAAAGTAAGTCCTGCTAGATTGCTTATCCCCGAAGATATCGTTCACCTATTTTCACACTATTTCTCTACTGACTTGAATATATTTTTTGGAATTTGTTAAATTAAAAAAAAAGACCCCATGCAGTTAACTAATGAGTATCTCTATCGTGTATGGCTCTGTCTTAAGCTGGCTTTTTGGTATATTCCACTGATCATTTGTAGAATGACTCCTTCCAGCTATATCTTACTAGTATTTTGATTTCGGCATCACTGATTAAACATTGCCTTTTGAAATGCTCATATGGTGCCCTGAAATCTCTTTCATAGAATAATATCAAATTAACTTTATAATGAAACATCTTATCAAGATAAAAACTTCTGAAAATTTGACAGTAAGATTTTTTACCTGGTTAGCAATTAGCTTGCTATGTAAACACATTACCTAAAATAAGCAAAGCAAATGTAGAAATAAACCTTTCTGTCAAACTGATAAAGTTTAGACACCTGTTATCTACCCCGGTATTACTTACATACTTGTTAATACATCAGATATTTATATAGGTCAGGGATATAACATACAAGGTAGGTTTTTCAAGAATGTACCTGTAAATTATAATGTTAGTCTAAAACACCATTCTGAACCAATACCAATTCTAAACGAAGTGACCAGACATTAATTTACATGTCGTATGTCTCTTTTTCATCTCATACTATTCTCGTCTTTTGCGTTTTTTCATCGGGTATTTTGGTGTTTTGCTGTTGGTGCTGCAACAGGGTCTTGTTGGAGATCCCCTCCCTTCTTTAATGTTTGGGAGAATGAATCCTCACCGGAGAAGCCAGAATTATTCAGTAGCTTAGGTCTTTATCGTTTTACTTCTATGTTCTTTATATCATAATTTTATCTTAAGTTCTTTATCACATAATATGTTTCCTTACGATCGGGAGTATGCGGGGATCATTTGTTGGTATCCTGTGCTTTTTTTATACGACTGTTAAAGACGCTCCATTCTTGTGTGGATGGGGGGATGGAAATCTCATATAGATAGTCAAAAGATAATTTGAAAAATTACGAAGTTAAAATATGCAGAGGAATGTCAAAATTGTTCGCACATCATATTATTTTGACATTCCTTTGCATATTAACAAGCTGAGTTTACTCTCTTTCGGTCTGCAGCATCAGTGATGAGACATATTTTGTTGTAATGCGCATATGGTTAAGGTTAATGTTGCCGTAATTCTTACATATTTGATAAGCTCTTATATTGTGGAATGCAATGCAAAACTGAAGAATTATGATAAATTGGCAGAGATCGTGTTTAAAATCAACCACTTTGGCAATGCAAGCTTCCAATTATGTCATGAAGTCATCTAGTTCGCACCATTACTATGGTGTCAATTTTCATATTCCAGTTATCTATGTCCATTAGTCACTCTAACCGTGGAATCGTGAATTCTCATATGATCTATGTTACTTTGATAGTCCGGTCTTAATTACCGAACAAGAGTGTGCCTAAAATACAAACACGAGTAATGATTGATTGGAAATTTGTCCATGGAAAGCACTGCATTGTTCCCGTCATCCCAGTTTCCCTTTATACGACATCACTCCCGATCGCTCTCATGTCCCATTGGAGTGAGTAAATGTAATTAGATTAGGATAGCATTAATAATGGTTCCCATAGGAAATGCTGCTGTTTTTCCCAAAGTAGAATATGACAATCGACACTTCGGTGTGATGTTAAAAATACACTGTTTTGTATTATTTGGCTTTCCGAGGGGAATCAAAATTCTGGTATAAAATTTCAAAGAGAGGATCAAATATGAGCATTCGCATGATATTATGAGATAAAGTTCCAATACACTGCCCGAGGCGGAGTTGTCGGTCCTGATAACAGTATTATTTACATTAATCAGGGGTACGGTCCACTATGCTAACTACTGGACTTATTTGGTATGTGCTGAGAGAAGGAGTATTATCATATAAAGGACCAACTCCCCGTCTTATCACCCAATTATTACCTCTTCTCTAATTTGCCTATGACAGAGCCTGAGGTCACGCCGAGGAAACCAGTGAGTGACCACTGGAAGACCAAGTACAGAATGGTGACCAGTATAGATGACCTCCGGTCACTCAGATTTTGGAAAGCGGTGGCGGCAGAATTTGTGGGGACTCTGTTGTTAGTATTTGTCGGATGTGGCTCCTGCATCCAGTGGGTCAAGGACACCGATGTGGTGCAGATTTCACTTTGTTTCGGTCTGAGTGTGGCTACCATAGTGTGGATAATAGGTCACGTGAGTGGTGGTCATATCAACCCAGCCGTGACCACAGCATTCTTTATCACGCGTAGGATAAGTCTCGCACGTGCCGTGATGTACATCGTCAGCCAATGCGTCGGCGCCATTATTGGCGCGGGAATTTTGAAAGGTGTTACCCCGCCCGGTAAATGGGGGAGTCTTGGAGCTACCCTCCTCCACGAGGAGATGGACGGAGGAAAAGCGTTCGGTGTAGAATTGTTTATAACTATTGTACTAGTGTTGACTGTATTTGCGACCTGTGACAAGAGAAGGAAGGATTTGAATGGATCGTTCCCCCTGTCTATAGGACTTTCCATCACCATGTGTCATCTGTTTGCGGTGAGTAGAATTTATATATTTATGTATAAAAATTTTACTTTCAATTTTAATAGGTCTTAATCTATGAGAATATTTTTTTCTTTTGTAATAGTATGCCATTTTTTGGTAGTATTCTTCCACTGTTATTTACAAATGCCACTCTTTATATTTTACGACTGATATCTATTTGGATGTTATGATTCGCCAAATTTGCAAATTTGTAACTCAATAGTCTTTCCTTAAGAGAGAGGGTTGTGCCATAAATGGAGAGAAATTAGTCATACACTGATGCAAGGGTGTTTACACATTACAAGTTCATGCATGCATCGTAGAGACAAAAACTTGCAACATGGATTAATTTGATTTACACAATAAAACACACAGGTATATTTTTGTGATTTTGGACCCTCCATTTATAGGAGAACAATTTCAAAACTTTAATTAAGTTGGAATACGAAAAATTATGCGAAAATCAAATCGTACAATTTGTGAATGATAGCATTAACACAGACTCAAAAAAAAGGAAGCAACCAAATCAACTGGTATTTATGATAAATGGTTAGTACACTCCACTATGGAGGTCGTGACTTAAGGGATTTCACTGATTGACAAATTTAATACTAACATAAACAGGTCAAAAAGATAAGAAAATACCCTCCGGACATCATGACCTGGTCAAACTCAAAATGGTGATGTTTTATTTCCACATATTTTCAATTTTATTTCGTTGTAATTGGACGATATGATTTTAATGATGATGGGGTGTCAAATAGAAAACATTCTATCACATCAAACAGCGAAAGGGAACAATTGATAAAGGAGGGTGTTGGCACTTAACTATTTCAATTCCGATAGCAGTTTTTGTTATAAAGAAGAAAAGGGTTTATAATAACAAAGTCTTGAGTATGACGTAAAATCTGCCCCGGAAAAGTCGAAATTTCAAAATTTCAAAATGAAAAAAAATTGAAATTTCGACTTTTTCATCAGAAATGTCCACTAACTTATTCCACATCTGAATCTATGGTCAGGATTGATATGGTTAAAACGAGTGGTTTTTTTTTTCTCTATAGAAATTAATGAAAACAAAAACAAAAACAAAAACAAAAACAAAACGGAAAAAATTGTACAACATTGCTTCCCCTCGACCAAATATCATTAATACAAATGAGTTAAAGAAGATCCTGACGATAATCTCAACAGCACTCACAAAAAAGGGGATGGGCTTTTTTTTAATATCAGTCTATAAAGCTGTTTAATAGATAAACGTTTGATTTCTTCTATTTATCAAATGGAATAAAAACTTCTGACTGTGAGTTGATGAAATAGACAGCAGTTACGAATGAAATCAACAATATATACAATGTAAAGTTGTCAACACAGTGTGAATTTCGCGCCAATGTGACAAGTTTAGTATAAGATAAGACGGTTTTACGTTTCCGGATTGTAGATTTAATCGATTTTATTGATAAACAATATTCAAAATTGATTTTTCTCTTTGAGTTTTCACATCTAAGGTGATCAAAAATCCACACATCAAATGTGTAAAATAATGCATTTTAGGTAATACATATTTTTGTTCGCTATTTGACATTTTCCGACATCGGTACCCCCAACCTCTTCAACCATTATATTTCTAAAATCTTACAATTAAATATTTTTAATAAAATACCTAAAAGAAGTCTTTTAATACATTATATTTTTATCCGTACAAACTTAAACCTTCAGAGAAAGGACATCGCACGAGAAATAATTTCAAATGATTCTAGGGCTAAATCAAGCCCTTATTCTTACAGATCCTTTGAAGAATGCATTTCAAGTAGAAGGCATGTTGTAAAGCAGGAGTTGATTTGTCTATCTTGATGGTGGACATTATCAGAATATAGAATTTAAGCGTATGGCAGATGAAATATTAGAATAAACATTTGACAGAGATAACGCTGACTTCAGAAGTCCAGACAAGTTAAACCATTATGTAACTTTATCAAATACACACTTACGAATGATAATCCACACGGTTGATAATAACGCCATGGTATCTATAAAGTTTGTGCCCTTTTATTCACAAAGATAATATCATGTTTAAATCTTTATTGACAGCGGCACCGATACACAGAAGCATTTAACAAATACAGAAATACCGAAACACGATGGCAAGAACTCGGCAGACGTAGAAATCACACAAAAATTGTATCAAAAATATTCAAAATAGTCTCATTCTTTCACGAATTGAATCAACAAAAAAAGTAAAATAAAACAAAGAAAGAAAAATAAATGAATAAATAAAAAGAAAGAAAGAAGAAAAAGAAAACAAATAGATAGGTCTCCTTTACCCCCAGGTCAGACATAGTAAATGATAATTATATTGATGATAGATAATAGATGAATATCAAAACTTGGGATTTGTTACGGATACGTAACATATTCAGATTTTCATACGATAAATGCCTTTTCTTTGTAATGTATACTCGTACAAAACACAAATTATGATATTTATTACGCACCACCATTTTCAGAGTTCCATCGCGGAGAATTACATTGGTTGTACATATTTGAGAAATTGCAATGTTTTTCAATAAATCAAATTTCAAAATAATTTTTGTTGAAAATTCGTTTAAAAGAGCAATGTGACAAGGCATTTTGAAATGATACATTTGATCTTTTGTCTTTTTTTTGTCTTTTTTAGGTCCGTTATACAGGGGCAAGTATGAACACGGCTCGTAGCTTTGGACCCGCTGTTGTCATGGCAATCTGGACGGATCACTGGGTCTGTATTTTATATTCTAAAGCTATGTTGAAATAAGAAATACTGTATTACATATACAATATCGAACATTAATGAAGAATGAAAATAGTTTCATTTTGAAAATAGAAAAAAATACGACATGATGCAACACAGAGTATTGTGTAGCTATAAAGCATTTAATGCGTACTCCTTCCGAGCATCTGATCTCATCTCCATTAAATTTGGGATTCATTTTTGTCGATTGCGGAGTTTGCTTATATTTTCTACTGTGACTGATGATCGTCCTAAGTCGACACCGATTTCCCGTTGGTCTCGTTGGTTTATGTGTGGTCTTTTGTGTTCGATGTTTGATGTCTCCTTTGCTGTTCCTTGTCTCTTGCTTTGTGTGTTTTCTCTGTGTTTTCACTTGGGGTGTTTGGTGTGTTGCTGTTGGTGCTGCAACCGAGTCTTGTTGGAGATCCCTTCCTTTGTTGTAGACACTTCCAGGCAACTGATTATCAAGAAGAGAAACAACAACGATGTACATTTTTGAATATTGATTGTTAATTTTTATAATCTAAACTTCCCCACGGGGGACTTTACTTCAATCTTCCAAATGATGCACGAAATAATGAATAGCAAAAGTTTAAACTTAACCCAAAATGTCTGCCAAGTATCTGCTAAGGACAGAACTGTGTCATTAGAGGGATACCCCTTAGCTTAAGAAATGTTCGTTAAATTTTGTGACGGAGGATTTACAAATATATTTCCAGTCTTGTGCCGAACCACTGCGAAACTAGGCGAATGATATCCACGGGGACTAAACTATCTGCCAGCAGAGATACCAACCAAGTCGTTGAAATCGTCAACTTGAAGCATTTGAATTTCCTTGTCCATGTTTGTGTATTACCCTTGATCTCGTTATGTTTGAATTGTAGTTACCATTTCTGTGTTTGCGCCTTGGTGGTTATGTGCGACCTTTGGAATAGTAACGTTTTGGATAGTGGTATTTATTACTGTGAATGACCCTTGATCTCGTTATATCATATTTTTCTTTTTCTTGACGGTGCTTGTGTTACGTGATTTTGGATTGCCATTTCCATTGTGTCTTGTGATAGTTTGATTGCCTGTGCATTCATCACACTTGATGTTTGGACTGCCGAATTTGCTAGCGCAAGACTGATATGATACCAAGAATTATTAATTGAACATACATTAAACACTGACATTTTGTGGAACTTGTAATTCAGCTAACGGAGATCATACGAACGACATTCAAGCAATATACAAGTAATAGAACAGACTTGTATGCGCATTGATTACACCGTGTTTGTTTGGTCCTTTAAAAAATGTTTGTTTGGATTGCCGTTTTCTGTTTGGTCCTTTTTAAAAATGTTTGTTTGGATTGCCGTTTTCTGTTTGGTCCTTTTAAAAAATGTTTGTTTGGATTGCCGTTTTCTGGTTGGTCCTTTTAAAAAATGTTTGTTTGGATTGCCGTTTGCTGTTTGATCCTTTTTAAAAATGTTTGTTTGGATTGCCGTTTTCTGTTTGGTCCTTTTTAAAAATGTTTGTTTGGATTGCCGTTTTCTGTTTGGTCCTTTTTAAAAATGTTTGTTTGGATTGCCGTTTTCTGTTTGGTCCTTTTAAAAAATGTTTGTTTGGATTGCCGTTTTCTGGTTGGTCCTTTTAAAAAATGTTTGTTTGGATTGCCGTTTGCTGTTTGATCCTTTTTAAAAATGTTTGTTTGGATTGCCGTTTGCTGTTTGATCCTTTTTAAAAATGTTTGTTTGGATTGCCGTTTTAATTTTCGTGGATGTCCCTTGATGACATGTTTCGATACTCACTTACATCCCTTTTCACATCTTTGAAACAAGCTGTGTATAAAAGAAAGGGGGGAATCTCCAACAACACCCGGTTGCAGTACCAACAACAAAAATCCAAAACACCCACTGCAAAAACACAAAGCAGACACTCACAGAAAGAGACTCAAATGGTACAAGAAACGCTAAATCATATAGAAACATCAAACATAAATGACTACACATAAACCAACAAGATCAAGGGCAATCGGTGCCGACTTAGGACGGCCATATACCATCCGGATTACGTGCGCACAACCCTCCCACTTTTCCTATTAACCAGAGGTCTCTTAGAACGTACGATCGTGGCATAAAATAACCTCCTCATTGTAAGATGATAATACAAACAGACAGCATGACGCAGGGGCCCAAAACACACAGATGGATAATTATGTAAATGAATATAAAGACATAAGGCGTACAAAATACATTCCGTGCTCTGCCGGCTGTAGCGAGCTCATTCATGTTTTCACCCGAGGACTCCGATTGAGATTCAGAGAGGACAGATGGTCAAGTGTGTAGGTATAAATACTGGATATAAACTGACCAATGATTAAATGAAAGCCAATATGACGCTCATTTCATTGTTGATAATAAGGTTATCCTTATTGCATTCATATACAAAACACCCCAATGTTAAACATCTTCAAATTCAATAGCATTATTCAAAAGCAGATTAATTAACAGCATGGACAAGACAGTCCCGTTTCGGGTATTTAATCCTCGTCAGTGATCCTCAATCCAAACGATGAAATATGGCCAAAATGTGTGATAATTATGTCCAAAATATACTGAAAGACGTAGCAAGATGGCTGGGATATGATGCTACAGGACCCAGGTTTCAGAAATTTTAGAAAATTTTGTAAACAGAAATTTTGGAATGCGCTTGAGGAAACGACAAATCAAAATTGATCGGACTTGGCTACAAAACAGTCAAAATCAAATCTTCTCTCTCTCTCTCTCTCTCTCTCTCTCTCTCTCTCTCTCTCTCTCTCTCTCTCTCTCTCTCTCTCTCTCTCTCTTTTTCTCGCCAAAGATAAAAAAGCCCAGAATAACCCTCCAGATTTCTCCAAAGAAAATACTCACAGAAAGGAGGGTATTTTACAGTTGACTTTTGGTATTATTATTTCAGGTCTATTGGCTTGGTCCACTTCTTGGAGGTATAATAGCTGGACTCCTGTATGACAATACCTTCGCCGTAAACGCTTCTCTAGAGAAAGCACGGGGTTTCCTGCTGTCAAGCGATTACGACACTGAAAATTTCCCGCCAAAAAAGTCAAAGATAAAAATAATAGAAGAGGAAGCGGAAGCAATGAACATAACCAACATAACGGTGGACTCGGCCCATCTGGTGGAACCCAAACATCCGGAACCTGCTACATAGTACAATACAATATTTTAGTATTAATAAATGTATTACAATGTTACTCAACTTGTACAATTTCAGCTACTTTAAATTAATGATCATCTTTGATGTGTGTTTATAGTACAAGATCTACATACATGTGTTGTGAGGAAAACTGTTACTGATTATACTTTTACATCTTGTTGACATTTACTGAACTTTCTACATTAGAATTTTTATGCCTTCAATGATAAAATTCATAACATTATGTTGCGCATTTATCTTGTTTCTATTTCTGGCGAAATAATTAGTAATCACTTCACAAAAAAGGAAAATTTCGATATTTTTCGAACTCATTGTTTATTAGCATTACATTTTCGCGTAGATTTTTTATTTGCAAATGAATTTTTGCGAAATGTAACATTCGGAAAAAATTTATATTTACAATACAAGTTCTCCTGGTTACATACTATGCTTTTTATTTTATTGATGTTTCACTATTATTTTTAGAACTTTTAAATTCAATATTATTTAGTTTTCACCACGAGTTTTATGAACTTCTAATAATGTATGTCGTATATCTATTTGAAAATATAAATAACATTAGTAAATCGGTAAAATAACTTTGATTATCTTTTTATGTAATTGTTGATGTCGTACATTATCGTTTTATTCAGTTTTTATATAAAGTATTTACATTAAAATTGAAATATACGTCATGCAAACTTTTGCTCAAGTTCATATTGTTTGAAAGAAAAGGCTATGCCAGGGAGTGACCTACTAGAACAAATTGCGTCAGTAAGTACCAAAGACATGAATGACACTTTGAAGTTTCGGTTTTTGAGTCTCATCATACTTGATCAGCCCTGCAACTGTTAATAATTTCCAAATATCTTTTTTTACACGAATCTACGCATTTTGATTGGTCATTTATTGATCTTTCAAAATACACGTTCATATGTCGAATGAAAACCATTAAATACCGGAAGTAGCCGGAACTACTTTCACCAAAATCATTTAACGTTCCCAAAATCAGCTTTTGAATGAATTTTATGCAAAAAATAATAATAATTTTTGTTAACGGTGACCCTTAGATATTAATACGATATCATAATTATTGGAAATTTTATGACATTTTCAATGATGTACTGGTATACTGGCTTTATGGCGTTTTTCGGTTGCTATGCGCCTGTTTTTGAAGTAACTTACTGATTATTTCCTGTCCTTAAATCTCGATAAACGACAAAAAATGCAGTAAAAACATAAGAGAAACAGAATCTCAGATATTTTCTTCAAAATTACATTCCAATCTTTACATTTAGGTCGAGCATCATGCATTTGGAATTTTCCTATGGGTGATGACTGTCAACGTGCAAAAGTTTTGAATAAGAAGGACCAAAAATCACAGTTTGAAATAATATCTACGAGATATAATCGTTCTGAATCTAATAAGACGGAAGTGTCCCAACTCTATACCTTCATGAAGGAAATTCCAAACCAATTCTTCTGCACCAGACACGTGTTTCGAATATTAAATTATTACCAGTGATGCTTCCAGCGGAGTACCAAAATTCATTTCAGTAGCGCCCTCTTTAATTTTGAATTTAGATTTGTACATTTACTTTACAGAGAGTGCACGGCTCCAAATGTCCTGTGGGGTCGATTCAGTAGCATATCCAAATAAAATATATGTTCAAAATAGCATTGGAGGGATGTTGCTATGATGTTAACCTCCTTTAATTTCGGTGACAGTCAACGCGGTTTTACACAATTTGTGATGCGACAAACCAAAGTTCGTACTCCAATAAACTGTCCATATTGTATCAATTCTTAATTGAAGTAAATATCGCGTCGCATGTCGCATTTTACTCAAGTTATAGCTTTCAATATGAAAGCGTGGCTACCACAGACGGGCACCGGACAAGTGAGTCCTCAATATGATACCCTTGCCTTGTAGGCGATATGAAACCTGGATATAATAATGCACATGGAATACGATAAACAGCCCGTACATTGCTTGCTGAAGGGAACTCCAAGTTTACTCATCGTAAGGTCATACCTGTTTTCGGACTGGACATGGGATCAGGAATCAAACTCCTCTGATGAGGTGTGGGTATTGTACACTTTAGGGAATCATTTCATATGTTATCTTGTTGACTTCAGGATCTCTGAACAAGGTGATTGGTCAAAAGTCTAATTCATTCTTAGTTAAACTTCAATCTCTTTTTAATCGTGTCACTATACAACAAAGGCATTCCACACAGATGCTGGACTTTGAGTGGTAGGTATTGAATATATGGAGCTTAACAAATAGATTTCGATCCACTAATACAACCATTTGACCTTTGTGCATGTGAAGTGTTAAACGTCTTCAAATTGAAAAGCATCATCTAAGAACAGATAAATTTGCCGCATGCACCATACATGCACGTTTCGGTTACTTAACCCTCTTCAGTGATCATGTGGCGAAAGGGCGTGAAAATTATTGTATCCAAAAATGTACCGATAGACGTAGCAGGATGGGTGGGATATGATGCTACAGGACCCACGTTCTAGAAATTTCAAGAAATTTTGATAACAGAATTTTCAAGAAACGATTAACCGAAGTTAATCGATGACAAATATGGAAAAAACATATCCCTATCAAGAATGACAAATATGGAAAAACCATATCCCTATAAAGAAGTACAAAATCGTTAATCGAAAATTCATCAAACAAAGGGCATACAAAACCAGAATAAAACCAGAACTAAGGCAAAGAACCAGAAATAAAACAAATCTACCATATGAAGAGAAGTGAACTCCTTATGAAGGAGTGAGATCAGGTGCCCAGGAAGAGTCAGAATCTCCTGTTTGCATGCATCACCCGTCGCTTCAGTACGGTGGAATTGTCACATCCGGCTGCTTCTATTTCGGAAGATAAAGAATATTCTATGGTTGGATGTATCAAATGGTCTAAGACAGAATATCATCCACCATTGATAGAACTTCCTCAGTGATGATGTTAGTCGGTCACAAACGCATCTCTGACTGAGTAGCTTATCTGAGAGACGCCTAGCTCTCAGAACAAAATTTGTATATTTGGTACTTGCTAGAACCAGTTTGAGCAAATCCTAACATGTACAGTTGATTTTTAGTTAGTAGAAAAGAAAAGAAATGGTACCATTGAAATGTTAAGCAAACATCAACAAATTGTTTTTTTAAGTAAGGAGGAGATCTCCAACAAAACTCGGTTACAGCACCAACAGCAACACACCGAACACCCCAAGTGAAAACATAGAGAAGACACAAACACCAACAGCAACACACCAAACACCCCAAGTGAAAACACAGAGAAGACACACACAGCAACACACCAAACACCCCAAGTGAAAACACAGAGAAGACACACAAAGCAAGAGACAAGAAACAGCAACACACCAAACACCCCAAGTGAAAACACAGAGAAGACAAACACAGCACCAACAGCAACACACCAAACACCCCAAGTGAAAACACAGAGAAAACACACAAAGCAAGAGACAAGAAACAGCAACACACCAAACACCCCAAGTGAAAACACAGAGAAAACACACAAAGCAAGAGACAAGAAACAGCAACACACCAAACACCCCAAGTGAAAACACAGAGAAAACACACAAAGCAAGAGACAAGAAACAGCAACACACCAAACACCCCAAGTGAAAACACAGAGAAAACACACAAAGCAAGAGACAAGAAACAGCAACACACCAAACACCCCAAGTGAAAACACAGAGAAAACACACAAAGCAAGAGACAAGAAACAGCAACACACCAAACACCCCAAGTGAAAACACAGAGAAAACACACAAAGCAAGAGACAAGAAACAGCAACACACCAAACACCCCAAGTGAAAACACAGAGAAAACACACAAAGCAAGAGACAAGAAACAGCAACACACCAAACACCCCAAGTGAAAACACAGAGAAAACACACAAAGCAAGAGACAAGAAACAGCAACACACCGAACACCCCAAGTGAAAACACAGAGAAAACACACAAAGCAAGAGACAAGAAACAGCAACACACCAAACACCCCAAGTGAAAACACAGAGAAGACACACACAGCAACACACCAAACACCCCAAGTGAAAACACAGAGAAGACACATACAGCAACACACCAAGACACCCCAAGTGAAAACACAGAGAAGACACATACAGCAACACACCAAACACCCCAAGTGAAAACACAGAGAAGACACATACAGCAACACACCAAGACACCCCAAGTGAAAACACAGAGAAGACACATACAGCAACACACCAAACACCCCAAGTGAAAACACAGAGAAGACACATACAGCAACACACCAAACACCCCAAGTGAAAACACAGAGAAAACACACAAAGCAAGAGACAAGAAACAGCAACACACCAAACACCCCAAGTGAAAACACAGAGAAAACACACAAAGACAGAGACAAGAAACAGCAACACACCAAACACCCCAAGTGAAAACACAGAGAAAACACACAAAGCAAGAGACAAGAAACAGCAACACACCGAACACCCCAAGTGAAAACACAGAGAAAACACACAAAGCAAGAGACAAGAAACAGCAACACACCAAACACCCCAAGTGAAAACACAGAGAAGACACACACAGCAACACACCAAACACCCCAAGTGAAAACACAGAGAAGACACATACAGCAACACACCAAGACACCCCAAGTGAAAACACAGAGAAGACACATACAGCAACACACCAAACACCCCAAGTGAAAACACAGAGAAGACACATACAGCAACACACCAAGACACCCCAAGTGAAAACACAGAGAAGACACATACAGCAACACACCAAACACCCCAAGTGAAAACACAGAGAAGACACATACAGCAACTCACCAAACACCCCAAGTGAAAACACAGAGAAAACACACAAAGCAAGAGACAAGAAACAGCAACACACCGAACACCCCAAGTGAAAACACAGAGAAAACACACAAAGCAAGAGACAAGAAACAGCAAGACACCAAACACCCCAAGTGAAAACACAGAGAAGACACACACAGCAACACACCAAACACCCCAAGTGAAAACACAGAGAAGACACATACAGCAACACACCAAGACACCCCAAGTGAAAACACAGAGAAGACACATACAGCAACACACCAAGACACCCCAAGTGAAAACACAGAGAAGACACATACAGCAACACACCAAACACCCCAAGTGAAAACACAGAGAAGACACATACAGCAACACACCAAACACCCCAAGTGAAAACACAGAGAAAACACACAAAGCAAGAGACAAGAAACAGCAACACACCAAACACCCCAAGTGAAAACACAGAGAAAACACACAAAGCAAGAGACAAGAAACAGCAACACACCAAACACCCCAAGTGAAAACACAGAGAAAACACACAAAGCAAGAGACAAGAAACAGCAACACACCAAACACCCCAAGTGAAAACACAGAGAAAACACACAAAGCAAGAGACAAGAAACAGCAACACACCAAACACCCCAAGTGAAAACACAGAGAAAACACACAAAGCAAGAGACAAGAAACAGCAACACACCAAACACCCCAAGTGAAAACACAGAGAAAACACACAAAGCAAGAGACAAGAAACAGCAACACACCAAACACCCCAAGTGAAAACACAGAGAAAACACACAAAGCAAGAGACAAGAAACAGCAACACACCAAACACCCCAAGTGAAAACACAGAGAAAACACACAAAGCAAGAGACAAGAAACAGCAACACACCGAACACCCCAAGTGAAAACACAGAGAAAACACACAAAGCAAGAGACAAGAAACAGCAACACACCAAACACCCCAAGTGAAAACACAGAGAAGACACACACAGCAACACACCAAACACCCCAAGTGAAAACACAGAGAAGACACATACAGCAACACACCAAGACACCCCAAGTGAAAACACAGAGAAGACACATACAGCAACACACCAAACACCTCAAGTGAAAACACAGAGAAGACACATACAGCAACACACCAAGACACCCCAAGTGAAAACACAGAGAAGACACATACAGCAACACACCAAACACCCCAAGTGAAAACACAGAGAAGACACATACAGCAACACACCAAACACCCCAAGTGAAAACACAGAGAAAACACACAAAGCAAGAGACAAGAAACAGCAACACACCAAACACCCCAAGTGAAAACACAGAGAAAACACACAAAGCAAGAGACAAGAAACAGCAACACACCAAACACCCCAAGTGAAAACACAGAGAAAACACACAAAGCAAGAGACAAGAAACAGCAACACACCGAACACCCCAAGTGAAAACACAGAGAAAACACACAAAGCAAGAGACAAGAAACAGCAACACACCAAACACCCCAAGTGAAAACACAGAGAAGACACACACAGCAACACACCAAACACCCCAAGTGAAAACACAGAGAAGACACATACAGCAACACACCAAGACACCCCAAGTGAAAACACAGAGAAGACACATACAGCAACACACCAAACACCCCAAGTGAAAACACAGAGAAGACACATACAGCAACACACCAAGACACCCCAAGTGAAAACACAGAGAAGACACATACAGCAACACACCAAACACCCCAAGTGAAAACACAGAGAAGACACATACAGCAACTCACCAAACACCCCAAGTGAAAACACAGAGAAAACACACAAAGCAAGAGACAAGAAACAGCAACACACCGAACACCCCAAGTGAAAACACAGAGAAAACACACAAAGCAAGAGACAAGAAACAGCAAGACACCAAACACCCCAAGTGAAAACACAGAGAAGACACACACAGCAACACACCAAACACCCCAAGTGAAAACACAGAGAAGACACATACAGCAACACACCAAGACACCCCAAGTGAAAACACAGAGAAGACACATACAGCAACACACCAAACACCCCAAGTGAAAACACAGAGAAAACACACAAAGCAAGAGACAAGAAACAGCAACACACCGAACACCCCAAGTGAAAACACAGAGAAAACACACAAAGCAAGAGACAAGAAACAGCAACACACCAAACACCCCAAGTGAAAACACAGAGAAGACACACACAGCAACACACCAAACACCCCAAGTGAAAACACAGAGAAGACACATACAGCAACACACCAAGACACCCCAAGTGAAAACACAGAGAAGACACATACAGCAACACACCAAACACCCCAAGTGAAAACACAGAGAAGACACATACAGCAACACACCAAGACACCCCAAGTGAAAACACAGAGAAGACACATACAGCAACACACCAAACACCCCAAGTGAAAACACAGAGAAGACACATACAGCAACACACCAAACACCCCAAGTGAAAACACAGAGAAGACACACACAGCAACACACCAAACACCCCAAGTGAAAACACAGAGAAGACACATACAGCAACACACCAAACACCCCAAGTGAAAACACAGAGAAGACACACACAGCAACACACCAAACACCCCAAGTGAAAACACAGAGAAGACACACACAGCAACACACCAAACACCCCAAGTGAAAACACAGAGAAGACACATACAGCAACACACCAAACACCCCAAGTGAAAACACAGAGAAGACACACACAGCAACACACCAAACACCCCAAGTGAAAACACAGAGAAGACACACACAGCAACACACCAAACACCCCGAGTGAAAACACAGAGAAGACACACACAGCAACACACCAAACACCCCAAGTGAAAACACAGAGAAGACACACAAAGCAAGAGACAAGAAACAGCAACACACCAAACACCCCAAGTGAAAACACAGAGAAGACAAACACAGCACCAACAGCAACACACCAAACACCCCAAGTGAAAACACAGAGAAAACACACAAAGCAAGAGACAAGAAACAGCAACACACCAAACACCCCAAGTGAAAACACAGAGAAAACACACAAAGCAAGAGACAAGAAACAGCAACACACCAAACACCCCAAGTGAAAACACAGAGAAAACACACAAAGCAAGAGACAAGAAACAGCAACACACCAAACACCCCAAGTGAAAACACAGAGAAAACACACAAAGCAAGAGACAAGAAACAGCAACACACCAAACACCCCAAGTGAAAACACAGAGAAAACACACAAAGCAAGAGACAAGAAACAGCAACACACCAAACACCCCAAGTGAAAACACAGAGAAAACACACAAAGCAAGAGACAAGAAACAGCAACACACCAAACACCCCAAGTGAAAACACAGAGAAAACACACAAAGCAAGAGACAAGAAACAGCAACACACCAAACACCCCAAGTGAAAACACAGAGAAAACACACAAAGCAAGAGACAAGAAACAGCAACACACCGAACACCCCAAGTGAAAACACAGAGAAAACACACAAAGCAAGAGACAAGAAACAGCAACACACCAAACACCCCAAGTGAAAACACAGAGAAGACACACACAGCAACACACCAAACACCCCAAGTGAAAACACAGAGAAGACACATACAGCAACACACCAAGACACCCCAAGTGAAAACACAGAGAAGACACATACAGCAACACACCAAACACCCCAAGTGAAAACACAGAGAAGACACATACAGCAACACACCAAGACACCCCAAGTGAAAACACAGAGAAGACACATACAGCAACACACCAAACACCCCAAGTGAAAACACAGAGAAGACACATACAGCAACACACCAAACACCCCAAGTGAAAACACAGAGAAAACACACAAAGCAAGAGACAAGAAACAGCAACACACCAAACACCCCAAGTGAAAACACAGAGAAAACACACAAAGCAAGAGACAAGAAACAGCAACACACCAAACACCCCAAGTGAAAACACAGAGAAAACACACAAAGCAAGAAACAAGAAACAGCAACACACCGAACACCCCAAGTGAAAACACAGAGAAAACACACAAAGCAAGAGACAAGAAACAGCAACACACCAAACACCCCAAGTGAAAACACAGAGAAGACACACACAGCAACACACCAAACACCCCAAGTGAAAACACAGAGAAGACACATACAGCAACACACCAAGACACCCCAAGTGAAAACACAGAGAAGACACATACAGCAACACACCAAACACCCCAAGTGAAAACACAGAGAAGACACATACAGCAACACACCAAGACACCCCAAGTGAAAACACAGAGAAGACACATACAGCAACACACCAAACACCCCAAGTGAAAACACAGAGAAGACACATACAGCAACACACCAAACACCCCAAGTGAAAACACAGAGAAGACACACACAGCAACACACCAAACACCCCAATTGAAAACACAGAGAAGACACACACAGCAACACACCAAACACCCCAAGTGAAAACACAGAGAAGACACACACAGCAACACACCAAACACCCCAAGTGAAAACACAGAGAAGACACACACAGCAACACACCAAACACCCCAAGTGAAAACACAGAGAAGACACATACAGCAACACACCAAACACCCCAAGTGAAAACACAGAGAAGACACACACAGCAACACACCAAACACCCCAAGTGAAAACACAGAGAAGACACACACAGCAACACACCAAACACCCCAAGTGAAAACACAGAGAAGACACACACAGCAACACACCAAACACCCCAAGTGAAAACACAGAGAAGACACATACAGCAACACACCAAACACCCCAAGTGAAAACACAGAGAAGACACACACAGCAACACACCAAACACCCCAAGTGAAAACACAGAGAAGACACATACAGCAACACACCAAACACCCCAAGTGAAAACACAGAGAAGACACACACAGCAACACACCAAACACCCCAAGTGAAAACACAGAGAAGACACATACAGCAACACACCAAACACCCCAAGTGAAAACACAGAGAAGACACACACAGCAACACACCAAACACCCCAAGTGAAAACACAGAGAAGACACATACAGCAACACACCAAACACCCCAAGTGAAAACACAGAGAAGACACACACAGCAACACACCAAACACCCCAAGTGAAAACACAGAGAAGACACACACAGCAACACACCAAACACCCCAAGTGAAAACACAGAGAAGACACACACAGCAACACACCAAACACTCCAAGTGAAAACACAGAGAAGACACATACAGCAAGAGACAAGGAACAGCAAACGAGACATCAAACATTGAACATAAAGGACAACACATGAACCAACGAGACCCATTGGCAATCGGTGCCGACTTAGGACGGCCATCAGCCATGTTAGTAACTGATGGTGTTGTTATCCTTGATAACGTGCACACAACCCTCCCACTTTTCCGGTTATCCAATGGTCTCGAAGAACGCATAATTGTTGTGTAAAATAACCTCCTCACTGTAAGATGACCATACAAACAAGACAGCACAACGCAGGGGCCCAAGGAACACGTATGAATATGTATATATATATATATATATAAATAGAGTAGGGGCGTACAAAATGCAGTCCGTGCTCTGCCGGCTGTAGCGAGTTCATGCATGTTATATCCCGAGGAGTCCTACCGACATTCAGAGAAGACAGGTGGTCGGGGTCCTGTCTTCTCTAAAGAGGTTTGGACAGGGCCTGACATGGAGTCCCTTCTTCACATACATTCAGAGTGCAAATCTAATGGATGCGCTGGTACAAGACTGTAGATTGGTCCAGTACCATGCCGAGTGTCCGTCTGGTAACACTAGGATCATATCCACGGTATAAAAGGCGTTTGATGATTCTGATGCATTTTCGATGGCTATGCTGTCTGCCTTTGATCCTTCTAAATTTGTTTATAATGTCACCAACAAGCAACGAGTTTATTCTTGTTTGAGGGAACCCCCGGTCCTAAAAATAGTGCTATAAAAGGACTTCCGTGAAAAATATAAATAAGAATGTACAGTTAATTTTTTTTAGTCAGTAGAAAAGAATGGTACCATTGAAATATTAAGCAAACAGCAACAAATTGTATTTTCAGCAATGAATTTATTCGTGTTTGAGGGAACCCCATGTTCTACAAATAGTGCTATAAATAGACTTCCGTGAAAAATTTTGTTGATCCATGTATCAGCAAAATTTCTTAGCAAATCAGAATCTTCGTTTCTTGAAAAGAACAATGAAAATTAAATGATTATTGTATCATCTAAATATAAAGCTAAATACTTTTTCAAGAAACAATATCAAAGGAGTCCCTTTTTTAAACGAACGCATCGTAGGTGACGCTTTTCAAAAAAAATTCTTCGCCTCGAGACTTATACAGTTTGACTTTTCAATCTTGGTTACATGTGCCCTCGGGGAGTCCTGGTTCACCAGCATTGACATTCACCAAGTGGAACAAATGTTAAACGACTTTAAATTCAATAGCATCAATTTAGAACAGATTAATTTGTAGCATGGACCAGACATACACTTTCGGGTACTTAACCCACGTCAGTGATCCTCGTCAGTGATGCTGGACATTGAGAGGTAGGTATTAGATATGGATACATGTATATGGAGGTTAAAAACTTATTTCGTAATCCCCTACTAGACCTTTATCCTTTGTGCATTTTATGGTCTGTTGATCTTTATTATCACTTTTCGAATTACATTAGATTTTTCGGCATTATATGTGGTATTGGAATTATGGTATATTCATACAGCCCGACCGACCAGATTGTTCAAACTCTATTCACTTCAACAAATCAGATGGTTGGATGTTAAACAGAAGGAACGTTAGCAAATAACATGTGTTTCTATGAGATACGGCTGGTTTTGTCGTATGTATGAACTAGTAGCAATCGCCTTAAGTAGTGTATACAGAACATTCTCAGAGTTCTATCTACACCGAGTCTATGGGCTCATCAAGAACTACGGCACTTCCCACGTAGGGAGTGAGGACTCCATGAATTAACAGATGTGTCAATGCATGGAGATCGCATGGAGAATATTGTACCGATGCTCAGTTTGGTTCTCTATTGTGAGTGCTGTTGAGATTATCGTCAAGATCCTCTCTAACTCATTTGTGTCTCACTTATGCCCTTTGCCGTGTGGAGCTGGAAAAAAAGTTCCCCGCGAGGGGTTTGATAGTAAGTGTTTTGAATATTTCCCTGACATGGTCGCCATAGCACTTTCTATATAGACATAACCTCAGACAGTATAGTGCATGTAATTTATATATTGTTTTCATTTTCGTGCAAAAACATCAACGACGGCTGCGGCTAGCCAACAGGGGATGCTTACTCCTCCCGGGCACCGAATCCCACCTCCAGCTTGCTACGGGTCCGTCGATGCTTAGTTTGGTTCTCTATTGTGAGTGCTGTTGAGATTATCGTCGGATCCTCTTTAACTCACTAGCAATTCTAAAACATCAAAGAAGCATCAATCTGTTATTCAGTCTGAAAGTCGAGAAGTCAGGTAAAGACCTTCCTTGTAATATTGACAGCCATTCAATCACAATTACTGATCATACTGGAAAGAGGGATCTACATCAAGACAATCACCGAATTTGACTAGATTTAATGACACTGACTCTCCCCGGGCACCTAGTCTGTTTATAACGGGATTAACAACTGCTTCAATTGGAATTCTAATGCTTTTACATTACCTTCTTGACATTGAGACTGAATATCTTCGGTGTTTATGTCGTGGCCAAACATATAAGATTTTTTGGTAGGTTTTGCAGAGAATCCATATTATGTATTGCACTCGGACTGACTGTGACGAAAGACCTCCATGACGGGCCCTATCCAAACCTCTTTAGAGAAGACAGGGCCCCGACCACCTGTCTTCTCTGAATCTCAGTCGAACTCCACGCATAATAACATGCATGAGCACGCCACAGTCGGCAGAGCATGGACTGTATTTCGTATGCCTTCTGTTTTTAGCTCACCTGAGCCAAAGACTCTAGTGAGCTATTGTCATAGCGATCCGTCCGGCGTCCGTCGTCCGTCGTCTGTCGTCTGTCGTGTGTCGTGTGTCGTGTGTCTGTCGTAAACTTTTCACATTTTCGACTTCTCCTCAAGAATGGCTAAAGGGATTTTAATGAAACTTGGTAGGTATAAAGTACTAATGGTCCCCTACAAGTGTTGTTGTTTTTCGTCCAGATCCCTCAGCAGGTGGCGCCACCACAGGCAAAAGTAGGTCACAGGGGGTACCCTCCTTTGACAAACTTCTTCTTCAGAACGGAAGCACGTATCGACAAACCGAAAGCATCAGGATGATCTAGAGAGATGTCTTAAGAAGTGTTGTTATTTTTGGTTCCACTCGGAAGTCAAATTTTTGACGCGTTTTTGAAGTCTCTTCGGACTTAGTCAGAAATGCAATTTTTGCACTATTTCTTTAAATAACTCAATAAGTGTATGATTTTACACACCCATTTACTGCATATTTATCATATGTAACTTACTTAATGCTTTGATATGTATTTTATGCTTAAATTTTGTTGTTTTTTTTTTATTTTTTATGAATTTTTTTCTTATGTAAGAAGGAAGGGGGGGGGGGGGGTTGATTGTCATATAATTTCTGCTTCTATTCTATAACCACTCTTCAGAATGTAGAAATTTGGTAGGTATGAGGTACTCATGGTTCCCTAGAAGTGAAAGAATTTTGTCAAGATATCTACTTTTGGATTTTATAGGAATGTTTTTAAGATTGTACATAGGTATAATGTATGTTTTCCATGCCCAATGGACCCATGAGGAGTGGGTTCAAACCCTGGCGGGACCCCAACAAAAATTTTTCTTTCCTTTTTCAGTTTTTTCCTCATTTTCTTTTTAATAAATATATTCATTGTTAAAAATGAAACTGTGAAAGAATTTTGTCAAAATATCAGCTTTTAACTTTTAATGATTTTTTTTTAAAGATTGTATTTATGGTATGTTTTCCATGCCCAGTAGACCCAAGGGTGGTGGATTGAAATCCCGGTGGTATTTTTTTAGCTCACCTGAGCCAAAGTCTCTAGTGAGCTATTGTCATAGCGATCCGTCCGGTGTCCGTCATCTGTCGTTTGTCTGTCGTAAACTTTTCACAATTTTTACTTCTTCTCAAGAACAGCTAAAGGGATTTTGATGAAACTTAATGGTATTTATAAAGTACTAATGGTCACCTACAAGTGTCAGGATCCATCAACAGGTGGCACCTAGCTGAATGGGGGATGCAAATGGTATTATTTTCTTACCCTTTTATGCAGGAATGGGGAATGCAAATGGTATTATTGTCTGACACTTTTATTCCAACTCTGACAAATTTTTGCTGACTAATTATAAGGTACCGCTCACCAGACTATTCTAAATATACTTTGATCAATAATCAAGAACAACATGGTGGAAAAATTTACGATCCCTCCTGAAGAAGGAGCTGTAGAGCTCTGAAAATTTGAGGTTAATTATTTTAGTGTTGTGAGTCTCTCGCACCATTTTTGTGCTCTTTATATCTTTTTTTCTGCGAGAGACATGCATTAGCCTTAAAAGCTGGGCCGATCCGACATTTTCTGAATACTTAACGTTGTTGTTTATTTCTTCCCTGTGCTTTTTATAAATATATGTATATATATATATATTTCATATATCTATTCTATGCTAAGATTTTATTTTTGTGATTTTTTGAATGATTTTTTTCTTATGTGAAATGGAAGGGGAGAGGTGCTATGATACATAACAATATTATTTAACATTATATTTTAAATTTCATATTTATTTAATGTTATTTATTCATCATTTTTTTTTATAATTAGAATTGGTTTCGCTGTAAAACAATAATGTCTCTAACGTTTATAAATAAAGAGAAAAAAAAATCGGGATCTTAGTTTCATTCAAGATTTTGCAGGTGAGCTACATGGCGAGAGTGTGAATCATACAGTTTAATTATATTATAATATTTCCATGTTAAGAATAAATAGTGCTGTATTCACATTTTTTTAAAGTCCTTTGAAGTATGCTGTTTTGATAGTTCAATTTGATACATGGTTTAGAGTTTCCTCTGATCTATTGTGTATGTATTTTACAGCATGATGACAAGATGTTTATGCATATTTGCTTGAAACTTCCAAGAAAATCTGAATATTTTCCGACTTCATCATGCATGCCAGATGTCCCGGTGGGACAGAAATGCCCCGGAAAATCACACCTAAACAGGCTGTCCCCCCAGTACATGAAAATTTCCATAATATTAAAATTTGTCCCGAAATGTTTGCATTTCATTGCAAAGTCATTTTTAGCTCACCTGAGCCATAGACTCAAAGTGAGCTATTGTTATAGCGTGGCGTCCGTCGTTCGTCGTCGTACGTCGTCGTCCGTCGTCGTCCGTCGTCCGTCGTTAACTTTTCACATTTTCAACTTCTTCTTCAGAACGGCTGAAGGGATTTTGATGAAACTTGGTAGGTATGAAGTACTCATGGTCCCCTACAAGTGTTGTTGTTTTTCGTCCGGATCTGTCAACAGGTGGCGCCACCACAGCCAAAAGTAGGTCACGGGGGGTACCCTCCTTTGACAAACTTCTTCTTCAGAACCGAAGCATGTATCGACAAACCGAAAGCATCAGGATGATCTAGAGAGATGTCTTAAGAAGTGTTGTTATTTTTGGTTCCACTTCGAAGTCAAATTTTTGACGCGTTTTTGACGTCTTTTCGGACTTTGTCAGAAATGCACATTTTTGCACTATTTCTTTAAATAACTCAATAAGTGTATGATTTTACACACTCATTTACTACATATTTATCATATTTAACTTACTTAATGCTTTGATATGTATTTTATGCTTAAAATTTATATTTATATTTTTTGATTTTTTATGAATTTTTTTCTTATGTAAAAAGGAAGGGGGGGGGGGTGATTTTCATACATTTTCTGCTTCTTTTCTATAACCACTCTTCAGATTGTCATGACAATTTGTAGGTATGAGGTACTCATGCATGGTACCCTACAAGTGAAAGAATTTTGTCAAGATATCCACTTTTGGATTTTTAAGGAATATTTTTAAAGATTGTACATAGGTATAATGTATGTTTTCCATGCCAAATGGACCCATGGGGAGTAGCTTCAAACCCCGGCGGGACCCCAACAATTTTTTTTTCCTTTTTCAGTTTTTTTTTCTTTTTATTTTTATATTTATCGCTAGAAATGAAACTGTGAAAGAATTTTGTCAAAATATCAACTTTTAGATTTTTAATGATATTTTAAATAAGACAAGCTATAGCTAGTTTGGCTTTGTGTACTTATTTTCATACTTCGAATTAACTTGGCCACATACGCTATCAAATATACGCTGAATTTATTTTTTAGATGTTGACTTTTTGTGTCGCCTGCGAAGCACAGCGACACTTAGGGATCACTTTGTCTGTTGTTCGTCTGTCCGTCCATCCGTCCCTCCGTCTGTCCGTCTGTCTGTCACACTTGGGTGTCACACCCCATAACTTTTGATTGGTAAGTGATAGGGCTTTGATATTTCACATGTGTATTCCTTGTGACAAGACCTTTATACACATATCATAATTTTTGACCTTTTGACCTTGACCTAGATATTTGACCTACTTTTCTAAAAATCTAATATTGGCTATATCTCTTGATTGATTTGTGATAGGGCTTTGATATTTCACATGTGTATTCCTTGTGATTAGACCTTTCTACACATATAATGTTTGACCTTGTGACCTTGATCTAGATATTTGACCTACTTTTCTAAAAATCTAATATTGGCTATATCTCTTGATTGGCAAGTGATAGGGTTTTGATATTTCACATGTGAAATCTTTGTGACAAGACCTTTCTACGCAAACCATATTTTTTGACCTCGTGACCTTGACCTAGATATTTGACCTACTTTTCAAAAAATCTAAGATTGGCTATATCTTTTGATTTGTAAGTGATAGGGCTTTGATATTTCACATGTGTATTTCTTGTGACAAGCCCTTTTTTCACATACTATATTTTTTAACCTTATGACCTTGACCTAGATATTTGACCTACTTTTTAAAAAAAAACAAGATTGGCTATATCTATTGATTGGCAAGTGATAGGGCTTTGATATTTCTCTTGTGTATTCCTTTTGACAATACCTTTCTACACATACCATAATTTTGACCTCATGACCTAGACCTAGATATTTGACCTACTTTTCAAAAAAATTAAGATTTGCTATATCTTTTGATTGGTAAGTGATAGAGCTTTGATATTTCATATGTGTATTCCTTCTTGTGACAAGGCCTTTCTACACATATCATAACTTTTGACCTCATGACCAAGACCTAGATATTTGACCTACTTTTCAAAAAATCTTAGATTGGCTATTTCTTTTGATTGCTGAGTGATAGGCTTTGATATTTCACATGTGCATTCCATGTGACAAGACCTTTCTTCACATACCATCATTTTTAGCTCACCTCGACGAAGTTGAGTGAGCTTATGCTATAACCCCACGCGTCTGCGTATCTGACAAAGTACTGATGCTACAGTAACCAAACTGGCACAAGTGATTCATTTTTGGATGCTGAGGTAAACCCATGCATCGGATGCAGCATCTGACCTACATTTTCCGCTTGAGTGACTTGGTTAAGAAGTTTGGGGTAGCTCAGTATCTGACAAAGTACTGATGCTACAGTAACCAAACTTGCACAAGTGATTCATCTTTGGATGCTGAGGTGAACCCATGCATCGGATGCAGCATCTGACCTACATTTTCCGCTTGAGTGATTTGGATAAGAAGTTTGGGGTAGCTTCATCTTTGGATGCCGAGATGGACCCATGCACCGGATGCAGCATCTGACCTACTTTTTCCACTTGAGTGATTTCGCTTTTAAAAGCCAATATTGAGCAGAGTATAAGTGCTACATGTACCAAACTTGCATATTGGATGTATCTTTGATCAAACTTTCATAAAATGACCTTGACCTACTTTTTCTGCTTGAGTGGTTTTGCCTTTAAAAGCCAATATACATGTACTAAGAAATATGTTTGATCTGAATTTTGCTGTCACGAGGTGAGCTTCGTAATCTGTGATTACCTATGTTTTACCTCGTGCACTTGCCCTATATATTTGACCTACTTTTCAACAAATCTATTATTTGCTATATCTTTTGAGTGGTAAGTGATAGGGCTTTGATATTTCACATTTGTATTCCTTATGAAAAGACCTTTCTAAACATTCCATAATTTTTAACCTAGTGACCTTGCCCTTGATATTTGACCTAATTTCAATAACAAAAAAATCCGCTACGCAGGCGACACAAGCATTACTTGGATTGCTTTTTTTTCATACATGCATATTTCAGAACAATTTCCCTATTTAATGATTATTTTCTCTGTCTTATTTCTGTATCTATGGTAAACATAGTCGCCATATATCTTGTGTTACAGATTTGATTGGTTCAATACCTCCTTGCCCCTTTAGTAGGGGTAACTACAGGAAATAAAAAGGTGCACACAAAAAATTTTGACTGACTTGAAATGCCCGGAAGTCTGTAAAATTGGTCTTTTTTGATTGCGAATCTTTGGCATGCATAAAAATGTAAAGAAAAAGGGAGGGGGGGTCATGCATGTCCTTTTTTTCGCAAATTTCACTTTTTTTACAGGAACTCTGCGTCCTCATCGAAAATGTTCCGAATTTTGCATATTTTCAAACCTATCTGTAGATTGCATAAAAGACAAGATCAAGTTCGAAGTTAAATTTATCACGACTATTGATTCAATATGCTAAAAATACATTTCCAAGCACCGCATTTCAGCATATTTACCGAAAATAATTTGTCCAAGTGGCTTCACTGGGTCATGAGGTTTGATACACCGTACACTGCTGTTTGGAAAATAAATTGGCTCAATTTCTGCACAACTCACTTGAATTAATATTGTCCGCTAACAACTTGTCTGTGTTAATTGGATTAACACGATTTTGACTGTACGTTACATGTATTAAGATGAAATCAATACTATTCTCTCATTCATAGATTTCTGTATAATTTAATATGAATAAAGGCAAAACCGAAAAGTCTTTGTTTTTTATGCTTCCGGAATCAAAGATACGGGGGCATATAGTTTTTGGCCTGTCCGTCTGTCTGTCCGAAAAACTTTACATTGGGCATAACTTTTGATAGGAAGGTGATAGAGCTTTCATATTTCACATGTGTATTCCTTGTGACAATACCTTTCTATTGATACCAAAATTTTTGACCTCGTGACCTTGACCTTGACCTTTGACCTACTTTTCAAAAACTTTAACATTGGGCATAACTTTTGAATGGTTAGTGATAGGGCTTTCATATTGTACATGTGTATTCTTTGTGACAAGATCTTTCCATTGATACCAACATTACTCTGACCCTGACCTCTCACATACTTAACAGAAAATGGTGTTTATACCAACAAAGATGCCACCGCGGGGCATTCGTGTTTCACAAACACAGGCTTTATTATTTTCTGGCATACTAGCTATTAATAATGAAAGGTTTGGTGTTCAATTTTAAATAAACTTAATTTATGAAATCATTTCATTGTTTTATTCTGTTTCTGTTGCACATTAATGTGGAATTTTACAAAATGATTTTATTTTTGATGTTGCATAATCGAACTATACTAGCTGGGCATATGACTTTGGATCGCATAATCCATCTTTTCAAATCAGTAAAAAAAATGTTGTTTTGAAATGTGACTATTTTCTCTTGTTTGTACTTTAAAAGGTTGTCTGAAAAAAAAACTTGTCTGCATCCGGCAAAAATCTTGTTAGAAAGGTTGTGGGCTAAAATCCTGGTACTGGCACTATCAGTATTCAATGTCAGTATGTCAATTAGAGCGTGCATGGGTATCAGGTGAGCGTTGTGCCCCCTGGGGCTCTTGTTTTTATCCATTTACATATCCATCTGTTTGTTTCTTGGGTCCTTCGTCATGCTGTCAGTATGTATGGTAATCTTATATAAACATTAAAGAAATACCTATCAGTTATTCAGTCTCAAAGTCGAGAATGCAAGGGAAAATCATTAGAACTTCCATAGGAACGGTTGCGAACCTTGGAATGTATAACATTTCGAAGAGAGACCAAGTGCCCGAGGAGAGTCAGCTCCATGAAAACTTGTCAAATTCTGTGATTATCTCGATGTACGTATTGATGTACATATCAGGTAAGTATTTCTTGTTTGGTGATGATGACAGTCATTCAATTACAATCCAGAATGTCACAGATCATTTTGGAAAGGGGGATCTGATATGCTTTTATTATATCCCCGTAGCGACCGAAGAACTTCCTCAAATATGATTTCAGTCGTTGTACAATAAGAAGGGAGGAGATCTCCAACAAGACAATGTAACCTTGAACTTGAATAGCTTAATTGCAAGCCGTCTGGCTCCAACGATGAAATCTTCATACTTGGAACATGCCCTGAAGTACCGTATGAGTTGGGAAATAAAAAAACGCCATAAGCAGGAGAAGACGGTATGTTGCTACTCAGGAAAGGGACGTTAGTTATATAATGTGGAAGCTGAAATCATCATGCTTGTCATACAGTGATGGCCGTTTGTGTCGAAAGATAGATGTTTATCCAAGTACGAAGTGGATCTGTCGCTCTCGGTTTGTTCGTGGATCTCCAGTTCACGAGGATAGATTTCATGTAAATGATCCTTAAAGTTCGGATCATTGATAGACGACACGTCATCTATGTATCTGAAGGTAAATTAAAATTCAACTGAGATGAGACGTGTTTTCGTCCAGTCGAGAGCAAGGTCTGAATGAAGTCAGCTTTATCGATTTTGTGCTATATATAGGGTCATTATCCATATTTGTCATTCGTATGAATATGAAAATAAGTCCGCAAGCTGTGGGATGCAATTGGTACCGATGGGGATGCCAACTGTTTGCTGGAATACAGTTCCTCTAAACACCACAGACATGTTGTCGATCAAAAACTCAAGCATCCGGATGATATCGTCTTCGGTATATTCTTTGTTTGAATCAGAGTGCTCCTTCACGAAATAAGTATCCTATAGTCTCGTCACCCTACTTATACTGCATACCTAAAATGCATAAGAATCCGTACAAACAACGTTTCATCGCTGGTTCCTCTAAATGTTCTACCAAATCTGTATCGATCTTACTCACCAAAGTTTTATCTGAAATCAAATCTGGGCTTCAAAAATATTGTTCAACAGTATATTCACGCAGTGGTAAGAATTCGAAGGAACTTTAAGAACATCTGAAATCCACTCATTTTAGTAGAGTCCATTCTATCAAAGCCTTTGATTTTTCGACACTTTACGCTACAATTCCACATTCTAAATTGAGAGAAAGACTCGCAAAAATTATAAGTAATGCGTTTACAAGTAAGAACGGTAATCGAAAATACAAATTTATTGTTGTTAACTATGACAAAACCTACTTTGTAAAAGAAAAGTCCGATTCTGAAAATAAGTACACTGAAACTGATATTATTCAGATGTTAAACTTTCTGATCGACAACATTTTTGTGGTGTTTGGAGGAAAGGTCTTCCAGCAAATTGTCGGAATTCCAATGGGGACCAATTGTGAACCACTCCTTGCCGACATTTTCCTTGACTCGTACGAAGCTGAATTCATTTAATCTCTGGTCCCTGAAGGGAAAAAATACTTCTGACTCAATAATCCAAAATTCGCGGATTACCTGAGCAGTATCTATCCTTCAGAGCTTGAAGTCAGAGAAACTACAGAGACAAATAATTCAGCATCCTATTTGGACATAATGTTGTCCTACGACACTGATGGTCATACGAACATCTCACTCTATGACAAACGTGACGACTTCAATTTCAGCATTACAAACTTTCCTTTTCTGAGTAGCAACATCCCTTCATCGCCTGCTTATGGCGTGTTCATATCTCAGTTGATACGCTATACCAGAGCAAGTGCGAAATATACGGATTTTGTTCTGAGAGCTAAGCGTCTTTGAGATAAGCTTCTTAGTCAGGGATATGTTTGTGACCGACTAATATCGTCACTGAAGAAGTTCTACGGTCGATATGGGGAACTCGTCATACACTATGATGTCCCACTCTCCAGAATGGTGGATGATATTCTGTCATAGACCATTTGAATCATCCAACCAAAGATTGTACTCTATGTCATCCAAAATGGAAGTTATCGGATGTGACAGTTCTACGGAATTGAAGCGGCGGATATTGCATGCAACCAGGAAATGCTTACTTTTCCTGGGCACCTGGTCTCACTCCCATATCGGGAGTTCGCTTCTTTTCATATGGTTGAGGTTTTTGTTTGTTTGCTTTGGTTCCTGTTTTATCCTGATTTTGTATGCCTTCGGTCTCTGATTTTCTGAATTATCGATTTTGTGCTGTATACTGGGATATGGTCATTATCCATATTTGACATCCTCCTGCCCTGTGACAAGGTATTTATATCTCCTGTTCCCACTTTTTGAAAGAAAGGTTTTGCGAATAATATTGGTCAATCTATTTTTGAGCTTTTGATGTGGAATGGTAGTGTAGAGCGTGGAGAAGTCGAAAGACTTGATGCTGGTAATATGATTGAAATTGGTGGCTTTTAAATTTTCCAAATGTTCCTTAGAATTCTTTAGGATCCACATCTGATTGATTCCATTTCTGGAATATGTTGTCTCGCAGTATAATTGAAGACCTTGCCTGATGCGAATTAATATTTTCGTAAACATTTGTGGAACACCTGGACGAACCGGCAATGAATCGGTGTTTCCAAGGATTTTTGTGTATTTTTGGAATCCAGTAGATATAAGGCAGTTCAAGATTAGAGTCATCCGAAGGACTCGAGAACAGATTTGTAGTTGTGAAGTATTTCAGATACAGATAAGTTTGTGTGTATATAAGATTTCCAGGTGCTAACCCTAACGAAAGCGATGCCCTGTCAATTCCTACCCTCAACTTTCCTTTTGTTTCACTTTGGTATATCAACCCACATAGAGAACACTCGATCCTGTTAATAATATTAGACGATCTACAAGATTTTCTGAATTATCGATTTTTTGCTGTATACAGGGATATGGTCATTATCCATATTTGTCATCGAAACTCTGGGTGGTAAATGACAAATATGGATAATGACCATATCCCTGTCTACAGTACAAAATCGATAATTCAGAAAATCAGAAACCGAAGGCATACAAAACCAGGATAAAACGGGAACCAAAGCAAAAGATACGTTTAATAAAGTTACTTGTGAAGGAGTTGTCTGTTAAAAGAATTGGGCATGCTTACAATTCTTGTCCCCGCACTTGGATATATTGTAGTCAGCGGGGACAAATTTGTGGTCTTTCATAATGTCAACATCTTAAACTTGGCATGACTTTATGGGTATGAACCTGTCAGCGTACTTCTACCACATCATTTGGTCGTCTCTTACTATATATGTATAATCAGTGATGTCCCAAAGGACGACCCGTGGGACACCTATCTGACCTACTGTATCCGTGATGTTATTTTACACTACAATTGTACTTTCTTCGATACCTCTGGGTAATCGGAGAGTGGGAGGGCTGTGCGCACGTAATCCGGATAACCAAATCGTCTGCTACTTACATGGCCGATGGCCGTCTTATGTCGGCATTGGTTGCCCATTGGTCTCGTTGGTTCATGTGTGGTCATTTGTATTTCATGTTTCTATGGTGTGAGTTGGTCTCATTGGCTCATCTATGGTGCGAGTTGATATTCCTTGTCCCTTTTGTGTCTCTTTCTCTGGATGTTTGCTATGCGATTTTACATTGGGTGTTTTAGAGTTTTGCTATAGGTGCTGCAATCGAGTGTTGTTGGATATCCCGTCCTTTCCTTACGTTTTCAGAAAAAATAGCCTCCCTGAAAATGCAAATCCTGACTACCTTTCTCATTTCTTTTTTTATGTTTATATATAATGTTTAGGTTTTGTCCTTTTTGTTGTGTGTGTCTACCCGATGCTTCCGCATAGGGATTGTTTGTGTTTTGTTGTGGGTGCTGCAACTAGAAGTCTTGTTGAGCCTACCTCCCTTCTTTCATTTCTTAATCAATTATCTATGTTTTAAGATTTATGGTAACGACGCTTATTTCAAGTCTGAGAATGCTGAATCGTGATCCCTTGTACCATCTGAAAGTCGGTCTTTTCGGATGGTTAAACAGGAGCTCTTTTTGTCAGAAGTTTATGATAATATGTCATTTTGAAATATGAATCTATAGAAGCTTTTATCTTGTCAAGCTGGTCAAATCACCTTAAATGAGGACTTTTTGTTTAAATAAATGAGGAGATAATCTTCAACAAAACAAGAAATTAACAATTGAAGCATGAAGGTCAGTACATAAAAGGGATGGAATCCAAGAAAAACATTGTACAGATTTAAAACGGAACTCATAGTAGATAACACCACCGAATACCAGGCTTATAGAAGGTTCTGTTTTGTGGATATTGTTTTAAGCATTGTGCGTGAACATCGCGGGTGCGGCTAGCCAAGCAGGGGATGCTTACTCCTCCCGGGCACCTGGTCCCACCTCTATCTTGCTAGAAGACCATCGATGCTCAATTTGATGCTCTATTGTAAGTGCTATTGAGATTGTCGTTTGGATCTTCTTTAACTCATTTGTAATAACGGTATTAGTTGTAACTGGGATTTTTTTTATCGGATGAAATGTTTCACCAGCCACTGAATGATGATGATGATGATGATGATGATGATGATGATGATGATGATGATGATGACGATGATGATGATGATGATGATGATGATGATGATGATGATGATGATGATGAAGAAAAACAGTTTGTTTACTGAATGGTCATAGTTGTCATTGCTCCAGCATAAATATATCAAATACGCTTTCAATTGTATGTACACTGATTTAATCAGAAACATATACATATATTTCCAGGAAGCGCGTTATCTTTGTCTGGATATCCTGCTTCAATAAAAAATGTAGAAAATGACAAAACATACATGGTACATGTTAACAGATATATAACATAAAAACAATTTTAAAACAGATATGGCATGTGGGATGTTATATAATTGCAAATCAATAATCTCGATAATTCATGTGAAGATAGAACTCTTGCAAGAAACGACATACTCATAAGATATATTCATAATGCATTTACAGTTATTTCAAGCTTACAAATCATTTACGGATTTTGTTTTGTTTTGTGATCTCTATACGAAAATAGAAATGACCCAATTCGTCACCTTCATAACAACATTTAAGACCAATTTTATTGCACCAAACACATGTTTCGGACTGTAAATTCTCATCAATGACAAAAGTTTCTTCAGCCAAAGTGATGTTCAGACACAGTCAAATCTAATTTAGTAGCGTCCTCAAGACTGAAAATCTACAATTAATTTGTCGGATAAAACAAACATTAATTACAATTAAGTTTTGTTTTATCCGAAAGCAAAGAACACAAGTTATACAACCCCCCCCCCCCCCCCCTAAAAAAAGTAATGTCGGATGTGTAAGGGAATTTTCAGATTTGGACATTTTCATTTTCAGATTGTATAAAGCAATTATTCAAATTAAATTATAAGTTGGACTAGCATTCAGGAAAATGGGATGAGATACCGTATAATCAACGTTATTAATAGGCTTAGTTTCTCCGTAATACCCAAGTCTCTTGATAACGAAGTCGTTCGTCATATCTTATGGCATTCTATTTATTGAGTATCCTTTGTAAATGGCCTTAGTCTGGTGAACTCTAACTTACAGTAACCGTCATCTTCATCTTCTCCATCCATTGTTACCCTGAGGTGAGGAGAGGTACGGATTGTAGAAATAGAGTCTATGTCTATATCAGTCTGAATCAGTCTCACTTCAATCTTATGTTGGATATCAATAACAGAATGTATGAACCTCATCCAACCTGATGCTGTCATATTAACTGTCATCAATGTGACCTCCCGTAACTCTGTCATATTAGGTGTCAAGCCAAGATCTCTGTCATGCAGTGTCATGCCCTTCAGGTGTAGCTCTTGTAACATGTCGGTATGTGATAACACTGGTGAATTTACAGTGTCATCATCCCCGATAGTGACAGAGAACAGATGTACAGTTCTCAGATTAGGTCCACAGACCATGTTGACAGATCTACTACGGGGCCCATAGATATGGATCATGACCAGTGACCTTGTATTGTAGGTATTAGAAAGGAAATCATTCAAGTCTTCATTTGTGATAGAAGGCTCTCCGACAGTTGGTGTTTCATAAAACCACAGCGACCTTATATCAACACTTTGATCAGACAGGAGTTCCCTAGTCACCCTAATTGCCTCTTTGTCACTTTGTAGATCCAGATATACATCTGATATACATATCACTGAGCTGTCTGTCTGTCCATACTGTAACTCTCGATACCAACGTATCTGTAGTTTATACAGCTGTTTTACTCTGTTTTTATATGACCTATTCGAACCTCTGTATTGACCAATTTTTGAGTCACTGTCTATAACACTAACAATATGTTGTGATATAACACTTCCTAGGGACTGACTCAATCCATATATGAACGTTACAACATTAGATAATTCCATAATGACATCAATATTTCTAAGGTGTTCACAGAATGAGTCGATGACTTCTTTCCAGCTAACAATGTAAATGGCAGCTAGGAATTCTTGTACAGATTTATGGAAGAAATGGACACTTACATTCTTTGACGTTAAGCTTGGGGCTTCCCTTTCACTAATTAAACCTACCCCAAGAGCAAACTGTAATTCATCGATGCCTATTTCATTTTCCAGTTTCTTTTTCCGAATCTCTAATCTTTGTTTTTTCGATAGCAGACCATCAAATGCAATTTTTCCTAATTTCAATATTGTGGTAATATAAGATTCAATATTCTCATAGTCTGATAATGATTCGGGAAAACAACTTTCTCCCTTATCCTCTGAGATTATAAATTTCATTTTTGCAAGAGCTCTTTCTATAAGCATGTCTGTCATTTCTGAATAAAAACTTGTGAGTGTATCCTTAACTTGCCTACCCTCATACCATATCTGTACACAGATCACAGCTAACAAAGGGATCTTTATAAATGATTTCAATGTTTCGTGTTCTAATTTATTTAAAATCTCGTTACGTTTCTTCTCATATTCTGCCGTATCCGGTTCCAGCTCATAGTAATTTTCAAGTACTTTTTCTATGACAGCTTCGATACCTTTGTCGTCAAGTCCTTGTATTTCAATCACTTTATCATCTCTCCGTACTATTCCCGCCACTTCCGAAAACTTCCACGGCCGCATGGTGGTGAAAATAACACAGTTTGACATGCCGTCCATATTCGGCATTCCTTCATACTTAAGCTGCCTTATGACTGACTGACTTGGTTTCCACTCATCCAGACCATCAATAATGATAAAACATCTATATCTATCACTTTCTAAAACGTGTTTTGTTGTTGCTTGCAGATCTGTGTCCTTTCCCAGAATATCCTGACAAATCATGTCCCTTACGTTTGACCTTGATCGATGCACATGACGTAATGGTATGTGGAAGACGAAATCAAACTTGTTTAGGGCTTCTTCCCATTTATTCAGTGATCTACCCTTCGCTTCAGGTTGTTGAGTCTTGCACCACGTCTCCAGGAGCCACATACAATATGTCGTTTTGCCATGTGCAGCGTCCCCAAGCATGAACACATTGGATACTGGCTTACCATTTTTCATCAGTAAGTTATCAGGACTTTTCACTTCTTCCCTCTCTTCTGCACTATCATCTAGCGATTTTCTCCTCTTTAACTTGTCAATAGCATCTTCCTTTACAACAACTGACGAGAAAAGTTGTTCAATGGGTAATTTATCACCACCCGCTTGAATCGGAGACAATTGAATCTCCTGAGTCATTGAGCTGTTTATCTCTACTAATTTCTTCTTTAATCTATTAACGTCATGTTCTCCGTCTACAATAATAATGACATTAGAAATGTGTCAACTTAACCCATACATTATTTTTCTAACAGCAAAGATATCTATCCAACAGCGAAATATGCAGATTTTTAACTAACAGAACATGGAAACACACGTTGGTTGTGAAGGAAAGGAATACACACCAACAAATAAAAGGAACAATAGCAATGATAATGATATCCGACTGAAGTCGACCATTAAATTGCTCTATCTATAGGCAAGTGTTTCTTTATGCCTTCTGTTTTTATATCAATTTACAAATCCATCTGTGGGCCCCTGCGTCATGTTGTCTGTTTGTGTGTGGTCATTTTACAGTGAGGAATTATTTTACATCACAATTGTGCGTTCTTCGAGACCTCTGGGTAATCGGAAAAGTGGAAGGGTTGTGCACATGTTATCCAGGATGACCACACCGTCTGCTACTGACGTGGCAGATGGACGTCCTTAGTCGGCACCGATTGCCCATTGGTCTCGTTGATTTATGTGTAGTCGTGTATATTTGATTTTTCTATGTCGTTTAATTCGTTCATTGTACCATTTGCATCTTCATCTGTGCGTTTCTGCTTTGCATTTTCGTATTAGGTGTTTTGATGTTGGTGCTGCAACCGAGTGTTCTCCCCTCGACTAAACACCATACAATCGCATACTTTAAACGTTTTTATTTTCGCTGGGGAATATTTTCGCGAAATGACAATTGCAAGCCACTGTATGCGTGGGGGTGATTTTGTCGAAATTGGGTATATTCCCTTTAGTCTTTTGAACTAGTTGAAATTTTTATGTGAGGGTTATTTTTGCCATATTAAATTATACATTCGTCAAGAAACGAAAATACCCCCATGCAAGAATTTCCACGTTTAAGGTATGACGCCGAGCTATTGAGTTGTTTTAGATTTCTGCATGTACAGCGATAACAGTGGTACCATGGTAGCATATGTCGAATTTTGGAATAAGAGTTCAGAGTGTTAAAGATAATTTGATCTTTTTGGATATAACAACGTATACGGAAAGAATTTTCACTGATATCGACGTCACTCAGTTCCCCGCGAAGTGTTTGACAGTAAGTGTTTTGATTATTTTTCCCTGACATGGTCGCCATAGCACTCCCTATATAGACAAAGCCTGAGACAGTGCATGTTTTTGGATGTTGCTTTCAATTTCGTGTGTGAACATCGACGGCTGGTGCGGCTAGCCAGACAGGGAATGCTTACTCCTCCCGGGCACCTGGTCCCACCTCTAGCTTGCTAGGGGTCCGTCGATGCTGAATTTCTTGCTCTATTGCGATTGCTGTTGAGTTTATCATCAGAGGTTCACAACACGCTTTTAGAGGTGTTACTATACCTAGATATCGATGATTAGACAAAATGAAGTAAAATGACTTACCACATGATTCATATGCACTGATTTGCGACAAGTTGGAATCAACTGAAATGAAAAAGTTAAATTTGCTTGTAAAATCTGATAACATTATTTAATCTACAACCCCATCTTATTCGTGAGCATCTTACGTGACCTCTGCATATTGTGATAATTGGAGGGAACGGAAGTTGTCTTTCGTAACAATGTGAGTTCATTCCGCGTAAAGGTTATTACTTTTATTTTATATTACCTTCTAATCTTTATGCAGAGAAGTACTTACTTCTTAGAAAAGGAACTACCACTGAAATTATATCAGTGTCACTTAATTTCTTCTTGAGTAGCGAAAATAATGGTACCATTTTAGAAATTCATCAATTTTAAAGACACATATGCTAATGCTGTAAATTCATCAGTTCTTCAATGATGCTATTGAATTTGAAGACGTTTAACTTTTGTACCAATTGGTGAGTGTCACTGCTGGTGTACCAGGATTCCCCGAAGGCACATGTAGCCAAGTTCGATTAACTTCGGTTGATCGTCTCTTCAACGCATTCCAAAATGTTTGTTATCAAAATTTCTTGAAATGTCTGAAACGTGGGTCCTGTAGCATCATATCCCACCCAACCTGCTAAGTCTTTCGGTACAATTTTGGACATGACAATTTTCACACTCTTTGACCATATTACATTGTTTTGATTTAGGATCACTGACGAGGGTTAAGTACCCGAAACGTGCATGTCTTGTCCATGCTGTAAATTTATCTGGTATTAATGAGTTAAAGAAGATCCTGACGATAATCTCAACAGCACTCTCAATAGAGCACAAAATTAGCATTTGGTATTAAATTATGCTATTGAATTTGAAGACGTTTAACATTTACCCAGATATCTTGAATACTTGTCTATAAGATCTTGGCGGTGAATTTCGTCAAATCCTCCTAACAGAATTGTCAGTTGCTCTGAAGCATGTCGTGCTTTATTTTTCTGTCTCCATAATAAGAAGGCTTTCATGTTTTTTGTTACTTGGTTGTAACCGCGATCAAAATCGATCTGCTCCAGTTCTGCATTTGTCAATCCGAGCTCGACGAAAAGCAATTGCCACTCTGCTCCAATTTCTGACGCAATGTCCTTTAAAAATTTCTCTGAAATAAAACAAAATGTCTTACCATTCTCGCAATTAAGATTTTATATTGGACATTTTTCAAGGTGACGTACTTCGGACTTCGCACTCCGGACTTCGCACTTAAGGGGTCATATCAAAAGAATTTGATGCAATTAGAAAAGTAAAATCTGAACACACAATAGACGAAATGACCTTGGAATGTTTTAGATGTGTATATTCACACATGGAAATAAATAAATTCTCACAAAATTTGATCTAGGTTAATTGGGGTAACATAAGCTGTTATTATTTTAGAGCATAGTTAATTACGCAATACTAGTATAAGACATATCAAAGGGATATACAACGAGGCAAACAAAGCAGATCTGATATTCTGTGGCTCAACAAAAACTGAAACATTTGTTGATGCATCAATGAATCTGCACATTGAGTAAAGCATCAATGGTATAAATTAATTAAGATATAGAAGAAATGAGGGGAAGGCTGCAGTACCCACAGCAAAATCCCAATACACCAATTCACCAAATGCAGAAACACAGAGTATACTTGCACAGAAAGAGACGCAAAAGAGACAAAGAACACCAATTTACACCATAGAAATATGATACACAAAAGATCACATGTGACAATTGCGAGAAAGGAGGGAATCTCCAACAACACTAGGTTGCAGCACCCACAGCAAAACTCCAAAACACCCAATGCAAAAACACAAAGCAGTCATTTACAGAAAGAGACGCTAAAAAGGGACAGGGAACAACAATTCACACCATAGAAATATGAAACACAAAGACCATCGTATTTTCTTACCCGATAGTACCATGTTTCCTCCCGGGTTTGATGTGTTAACGTCTTCAGAAGCTGTAACATCGTCAATCCTTCCTTGTACACCTGTAGAACTACCCGGAGTCGATGCCGATGCCGATGGCACTGTGGCTTCTTGATCAGTTGAGTTATTGTTCGGCTGTGATGATTCATCAGGAGTTCCTCTTGAGAAGCACTTCCCCATTTCAAAATAAAGATTTGTTATATTGGATTATGCAGGCTCTTTGTCGGTGAAAGTTTATTAAGGGTAAAGTAAAATTGTTTTGCCTTTCTATCTCTGTCTGAAAAGAAAAAAAAAAACATTAAAAAATACATGTAATTAATATTGTCAACTCGACCTTTCTTTACACATTATTTACATGCTTAATGAATTTTTGCCGTTTCAATGTTAAAAAAACACCTTTTCTTGCAATTTCACAGATATGAAGGAAAGGAGGGGATCTCCAACAACATTCTGCTGCATCATTAACACCAAAACCCCATTTCAAAAACACAGAGCAGACACTCACAGAAAGAGACGTAAAAGGGACAAGGAACATCAATAATACGGAAGGGTTCCAACTCTATACTTTCTTGAAGAAAATTTCAAACCAATTCATTATGCACCAGACACGTGTTTCGAATATCAAATTCTCATCAGTGATGCTTCCAGCCAAATTGTTTTTATAAGCCGCCAAAATTTATTTAACTTGCGTCCTCTGGTTTTATTTTTGAAATTTAAATCTGTGTATTTATTTTACAGAGAGTACGCGGTTCCAAATTTCCTGTAAACATATCCAAATATAATCTATGTTCAAAAAAGCATTGGAGGGATGGTGCCAAGATGTAAACCTCCTTTAATTTCGATACTATTTTTGGATTAAATGACAAGTTTGCGAAATAGCCAAACAATATGTATGATGTCAAATTGATTAAGTGCCAACCAAAACAAAGCTTCTTTCAAACGAAAGTAATAAATACACTTCAAAACATTCAATGTCACGGGGAACGAGTCAACTCACATCATAGAAACATAAAACACAAAAGACCACACATAAACCAACGAGACCAATGGGCAACAGGTGCCAACTTAGGACGGTCATCTGCCACGCAAGTAGCAAACGGTGTGGTTATCCGGATTACGTGCGTACAACCTTCCCACTTTCCCGATTACCCAGAGGTCTCGAAGAACGCTTAATTGTGGTGTTTAACATTTGAACTACTTGGTGAGTGTCACTGCTGGTGGACCAAGAGTCCCCGAGGGCACATGTAGCCAAGTTCGATCGTCTGTCTCTTCAACGCATTTGAAATTTTCTGTTTCAAAATTTCTTGAAATTTCTGAAACATGGGTCCTGTAGCATCATATCCCACCCATTCTGCTACGTCTTTTGGTACATTTTTGGACATAATAATTTTCATACTTTTTGGCCATATTACATTGTTTAGACTAAGGATCACTGACGAGGGTTTAGTACCCGAAACGTGCATGTCTGGTCCATGCTGTTAATTGATTTAACATTAAATAACGTCCTCACTATAAGATGAAGATACCATCAGACAGTATGACACAAGGGTCCAAGAAACACACAGATGGATATTTAAATGAATATAAACAAGAGCCCCGTGGGGCACAACGCTTACCTGATATATTGTACCCATGCGCACTCTTACCACACTGACAATGCATAATGCTTTATATTGTAGTTGTACTTTACCAGGGCAGATCCAGATTTTCGTGCTCAAATGAAAGTATTAATAGGAACCATCACGATGTGTAGCAATTAATGTAAGAAAGACAAATCTTGAATATTTAGGAAAAGAACTTCCTTTTTACTTTTATACTTAAAAAGATTAAAAAATTGAAGGAAAACAATTAAAAAGCATTTAGAATCTTAAATGTGTCAAATATGTAGTAAATGCGTGCACTAATTCACACATTCATATAGTTATTTAAAGAAAAAGTCAGAACACATGTCAAAAACGGGTCAAAAATTTTACTGTGGAACCAAAATTACAACACTTCTAAGACATCCCTCTAGTATGGAGGGGAACTAGGGTCACAATGCTATTTGACTTGCTTACATGTTAAACGTCTTCAAATTCATGCTTCATGCTATGTTTCTTCATTCAATGTTTGGTTATTCCATGTTCATTTGTCTTGCTTTCATTTCAAATTGACTTTATTGCATTTGTCTTTCTTCTTCATGCAATGTTGCTTCCGTGCATTTTACATTTGTCCTTCGTCAATGCATAATTGTCGTTCTACCATGCGTTATGACATCTTTCATTGTGCCATCATTCTTTCGTCCTAATGCCATTATTGCTTCGTCAATGCTAACCTCAATTTTGATACCAGGTGGCGCTCCGTTTGTGTCCGTTCCTTGAAATTAACTTTGAGACGTCCCTGTTGCAGTTCTTGCTTAAACATCGACGGCGGGTGCGGCTAGCCAACATGGGATGCTTACTCCTCCCGGGCACCTGGTCCCACCTCTAGCTTGCTAGGGGTCCGTCGATGCTTAATTTTGTACTCTATTGTGAGTGCTGTTGAGATTATCGTCAGGATCTTCTTTAACTCATTTGTGTCACACTTATGCACTTTGCCGTGTGGAGCTCGTAAAAAAGTTCCCCGCGAGGGGTTTGACAGTAAGTGTTTTGAATATATTTCCCTGACATTGTCGCCATAGCACTTTCTATATATACATAACGTCAGACAGTGCATGAAGTTTATATATTGTTTTCATTTTCGTGCTTAAACATCGACGGCGGGTGCAGCTAGCCAACAGGGGATGCTTACTCCTCCCGGGCACCTGGTCCCACCTCTAGCTTGCTAGGGGTCCGTCGATGCTTAATTGTGTACTCTATTGCGAGTGTTGTTAAGATTATCGTCAGGATCTTCTTTAACTCATTGGAAAAATGATTTATAAATAGCGGAAAAAAAGCAAAAGCCGATTGAAATATTCGAACCTAGAGATCAACATCCCCCATGCCCCGTTGATTCAGTCAATAATGCAGTTTCTAGTCTCCTTTCATAATTTTGACCTTGAAAATTTACCTTTTGACATCTCTGTATGCCAAATTTACTCCAAGTTGTTGTCCAGGACAAGCGGAGCGTAGGAGAAGGGGGGGGGGACAGCGGGGACAGCGTTACCGCTCGCCAGTTCTTTATAGACTTTCTGAACAATTTAGCTACTTTGATCCATCCTTTATACAAATTACTTTATCAATGTACATGAAGACATTTATCTCAACCTATATAGAATATTATTACATCTTTTCAATTCGCCCAAACACTAAAAGGAAATACAGGTCACACGGGAAAAGACGAAACAGACAAAAAAGAAAACGATCCAGAATATACCGCTCTCTCAACGATTTACTTACTATAGCACGCAATGGCGGAAGACATGAGCTGTTACATGCTATGTCGTCAATACCAGTTATACACTTGAAATCTATCTTGGATGAAGAAGAGGTTGCATTCTTAAGAAACACGGACTGATTCAGACTTAATATCATTGTCTCATTCGCACAGTATAAACTTTATCCTATTGTGAAAAACACCTCACCGAAAAGACGATTCATAAAAATCCCGTTTATTAACAAAGGTTTTGATCTTCTAAACATCTCTAATATTTTTCGGGATCATCGCGTACAAAGTACCATTCCTCAATACTTTGAAAATTTAGAGCCACCTCTTATTTGTTATAAGTACAAGAAACCTATTCGAAACTTCGTTTTTAACTATAATAAAGTTACAACGGATCCTGACATACTTGAATCGTGTCCTGCTTCTTGAGAATGTGCAACTTCTAAATATCTCTACAAACCAGCTGGCCATGTTGTTACAGGTGACTTTTCAATTATCCAAGACAGACAGCTCCGTGGTCTTCTTTAAAAAGGACCTAAGTATAGAATCCCATCCAAGATAGATTTTGTCAAATGCCGTGAAGTGCTTACGGAAGCCTTAGATAATTATACGAAAAGATGGTGTAAATCAGAAGGAGTCGAACCGCATGCTCTGAATGACTGGAAAAACCTCATTTTAGATATAACGGATATTCGAATAGATAACTTCCATAAAAATCCTCATCTTTTTCAAAATCCACGTTCCAAATCAGAGAAATATTTCAAATCCAAACTAAGTAAATTACATGAAAAATATGTCTTTGCACCAGCTGATAAAGCAGCCAACAACACCATTATCATTTGAAAACGTTACTACATATCAACTTTGATTTCGGATCTTTCGTCTACAAATACATATATCAAAAGCAATGAAAGTGCATCTAACATTTTAGGCAAGCATAACAGTGAACTGTCTTCATTCAATATCTCTATTTCTAAATTCGATCTCCCAACACTATATTGCATACCGAAACTGCACAAGTCTCCTTACAAATTTCGATTTATTGCTAATTCTAGTAACTGTTCCACTACAATTTTGTCTAGAAATCTGACGTCAGCACTTACTGCTATTAAAGAACACATAACTAGATATTGTGAAACGGTTCTAAACAGGAACGATGTAAATTTATTTTGGTCTATTAAGAATTCAGGGGATGTGATTGAAAAAATGAAATCTGGAAATTTCCAAGCCAATACGATTTCTTCATACGACTTCTCTAATATGTACACCACACTTCCTCATGACAAAATTAATGATCGATTATCTAATCTCATTAAATGGTGTTTTGATCGAGAGCGAAAAACTTACATTTGTACATCTGAATCGAAGGGTTTCTTTTCCTCGACAGACTACAAATCATACAAATCATGGACATGTAGTGACCTGTGTAATGCCTTGTCCTTCCTCTTGGACAATATTTATGTTAGATTTGGTGAGGATCTATACAAGCAGGTTGTAGGAATTCCTATGGGTACTAACTGTGCGCCTCTTGTTGCAGATTTATTTTTATACACTTATGAAAAAGAATTTATCCAAAATCTTCAAAAGCAAAGAAAATTTGATGAGCTGAAATGTTTCAATAATACTTCTAGGTATCTGGATGATATTCTAACCATTGACAATCCTGCTTTTGAATTATATAAGAATGAAATTTATCCACAAGAATTAACCCTTAACAAGGCAAACCTTTCAAATACAGAAACACCCTTTTTGGACCTATATATCAAAATTGTAAACGGAAAGATTCATACAAGTGTATATGACAAAAGGGATGATTTTGGATTCAACATTGCAAATTTCCCTTGGCTTGACGGTGATGTTCCAAGATTACCGTCATACGGCATTTACATATCACAGCTCATCCGGTACGCTAGAGCATGTACTGATATTTTGGATTTTCACAGTAGAAAGTTACAAATTACCAAAAAACTTTTAGGTCAAGGTTTCCGCTTTCATAAACTAGTTAAGACTTTCTGGAAATTTTACAACAATTACAGTCAACTTCGGTAAAATTCGGATCTATACATGCAACAGAGTACATTACTATGGGTATTACACAACCTGTCTTTTATGGTGATATGATAAACAAAATAAAAAGGATCAAAGGTAGGCAGCATAACCATCGAAAATGCGTCAGAATCATCAAACGCCTTTTATACCGTGGGTATGATCCTAATGTCACCAGACGGACACTAGGCTTGGTACTTGACCAATCTACAGTCTTGTACAAGCGCATCCTTGAGACTTGCACTCTGACTGACTGTGACGACGGGACTCCATGACGGGCCCTGTCCAAACCTCTTTAGAGAAGACAGGGCCCCGACCACCTGTCCTCTCTGAATGTCAGTCAGACTCCTCGGGTGATTACATACATGAGCTCGCTACAGCCGGCAGAGCACGGACTGTATTACGCATGCCCTCTTTTTATATCCATTTACATATTCATCTGTGTCTATGGGGCCTCTGCGTTTCGCGGTCTTGTTTGTGTGATGTCATCTTACAGTGAGGAGGTTGTTTTACACCACAATTGTACGTTCTTCGAGACCTCTGGGTAATTGGAGAAGTGAGAGGGTTGTGCGCACGTAATCCAGGATAACCACACCATTTGCTACTTGCGTGACAGATGGCCGTCCAAAGTCGGCACCGGTTATCCATTGGTCTCGTCGGTTTATGTGTAGTCTTTTGTGTTTGATGTTTACATGTCGTATGTCTCTTTTCCGTCTCATGCTGTACTCGTCTTTTGTGTTTTTGCATCGGGTGTTTTGGTGTTTTACTGTTGATGTTGCAACGGGGTCTTGTTGGAGATCTCCTCCCTTCTCTTCATGTAATAATGAGGGTATAGAAAGTTTTTTTTCTGATAAGTCAATATTTTGCTAAAAATAATTCCTGGCTCGCTACCGCTCGCCAGACATTTATTTATGTACTTAAAATTTAGGATTGCACGAGAAATGTTAAAATTTGTGCATACAGAACATGAAACCCCCATATTTTTTTAATCGCTCCCACCTCCTTTTTTTCATTTATCTATTTACTTATTTTGCTTTTTAGAAATTTTGGAATGTTAATTGTGCCCCTCCATTTTTTCAGGCAGAGCTACGCCGTTGGTCCAGGACTACGCCTGCTCAGGAACGTGGCACAAAAATAGTTCAGTGTCATTCACAGCCTTTTTCAACAATTGCCAAAATTTAGACCTTTATTGTGTTCCTATACTCCGTGTTAGGAGCACAAGGAAGGTATAATTTTGATTAGATTTCACTATGGCAAACTTGTCAGATTCTTCTTTTTCAGTAGCGGATCTAGCGCCCCCTTTGCCGGGGGTCAAGGGGCGAATTTTGCCGATTTTACTGATGTACCTGTTTTTGCCGGGACAATATTGGGTCTGTGCAGGAGCATCCCCTAAATTCGCCACTGGTGTTCGACCCAGGATCAAGGTTAAGATTGAAATTCAAGCGTTTGATGCTTGCAAGGATTGACTTTGAACATTGACCTTCTTAAGTCCATACTTCAAAGTAAATTATTACAGAAGTTTTATCTTCTTAATGCAAGAATCACCCGATTTATGGTACAGAAACTACATTAACGGGCATATAAAAGGCTAGTAATTAAAATTCTGACTTTTCATAGATGACTTGCAAGCGACGATAGTGAGCCAACGAAGCTTTTGCAAAGTTTTGTAATAAAAATGATTTCAACTGAATAATGATAATGTACAGTTGACCGCCATTTTTTTCCCAAAACAATGACCCCCCCAAAGAAAAACTGATAAAAAATTGCATAAAAATTTTTTTTTATAAATACCCCCATCTTCTCAAGACAAGTGTACGTAATACTTTACCCCCCCCCCCCCTTGTCGGATGCCATACACAAAACTGCGTCTCCGGTGAGTGTCGTTGTGGAGAGTATATACGACAAGATCAGAGTCCATATTATATTATACTTTCATATAGAAGCAATTTTGGGGGTAAAATCATTCAAACACATTAACAAGCACTTAAATTGCTAGTAATTTATACGAAATATTTGGCCTGTCAAGTCTCAACTACTACACTCACCGGAGACGCAGTTTTGTGTATGACATCCGACAAGGGGGAGTAAGGTATTACGTACACTTGTCTCGAGGAGATGAAGATGAAGTATTTACATCCTCTACTAAGCAGATGGACAACATGGACAAGTTACTTTATACTTAAAATTGTCAAAAGGAAAAATGTATCCTCGTCCGGAATTCGAACCCACTCGGAAAGGTGTAAAATAAAATTCAGTGGCAAACGTGATATCCACTACACCACAGCGATTCTTCCCATGAATGCGCGTTTTATAGTCACGGTTAGTTAAAACTTACAAAAATCGTATGCATACAAAATCAAATATTTACTAATTACTTCAAAATATTTTTCAAAAATTTATACAGCCAATCTACTTCTGTCCTTTCGTGTGATAATATAATTACTTTTCGAACGATATTGTAGTAGAAGTTAGAGGAAATTTCTAACGACACGGGATGTTTCAAAGTTCATTTCAAGGACCCGCGAAGCGCCATCTGGCATCAAAATTGAAGTTAGCATTGACGAAGCAATAATAGCATTAAATCGAAAGGATAATGGCAGAAAGAAGAATGTCATAACGCATGGTATAATGACAGTTATGCATTAACGAAGGATAAATGTAAAATGCAGGGAAGCAAAATTACACAAAGAAGAAAGATAAAGTCAATTTGAAATGAAAGCAAGACAAATGAATATGGAATAATCAAACATTGAATGAAGCAACACAGCATGAAGCATGTAAGCAAGTCAAATAGCATTGTGACCCTAATTCCCCTCCATACTCTAGATCATTCTGATACTTTCAGTTTGTACATACATGCTTCAAGTTTGTAAAAGGAGGGTACCCCCTGTGACCTACTTTTGCCTGTGGTAGTGTCACCTATTTACAGATCCGGACAAAAAACATCACTTGTAGGGGAACAGTAGTACTTCATTCCTACAAAGTTTCATCAAATCCTTTCATTGGTTCTGGAGCAGTTGTCCAATATGTATGAAAATACCCACTCCTTTTTAACAGAAGATAAAAAAATTCATGCAAAATCAAACACATAAAATATTCACTCAAATAATGCGGAAGGGATCCAACCCTAAACCTTCTCGAAAAAAATTTTAAACCAATTTCAAAGTCAATACCAAACCACTGAACAATTAAAATGTGACAAATATGCAGTAAATGAGTGCATAAAATCACACATTCATAGGGTTATTCAAAGAAAAGTTCAAAAATGAGCTTTCTAACAAAGTCCGAAAAGACGTAAAAAACGCGTCAAAAATATGACTTTGGAGTGAAACCAAATATGACAACACTTTTTAAGACAACTCTCTAGAACATCCTGATGCTTTCGGTATGTCGATACGTTCTTCCGTTCCGAAGAAGTTTGTCAACATAGGGTAAACCCTTGACCTACTTTTGCCTGTGGTGGCTCCACCTGTTGACGGATCTGGACAAAAACGACTAGGGAAAAGTTGACAATAGCTCACTTTGAGCCTTCGGCTCAGGTGAGCTAAGAACAGAAGGCATACGAAATGCAGTCCAAGCTCTGCCCTGTAGCGAGCTCATGCATGTCATCACCAGAGAAGACCAACAGACATTCAGTTCAGAGAGGAAAGGTGGTTTTGGCCCTGTCTTCTCTGAAGAAGTTTGTTCAGGGTCCGTCGTGGAGTCCAGTCGTCACGATAAGTCATAGTGCAATTCTTAAGAATGCACTTGTACAAGGTTGTAGATTGGTCTGGGTCCAAGTCAATTGTCCGTTTAGTGACAGAAGGAACATATCCACGGTATAAAAGGCGTTTGATGATTCTATAAAATTTCGATGGTAATTCTGTTTAACGTGGGTCCTGTAGCATCATATCCCACCCATCCTGCCACGTCTTTTGGTACATTTTTGGACATAATAATTTTCGCACACTTTGGCCGTATTACATTGTTTAGATTAAGGATCACTGGTGAGGGTTGAGTACCCGAAATGTGCATGTCTGGTCCATGCTGCAAATCTATCTGATTATAAATGATGCTGTTAAATTTGAAGACGTTTAACATTTGATTCTTCTTATTTTTCAATTATGTCACCATAAAATGCAGGTAGTGATGCGAATTTTGATTTACTTTATTCTTGAGTGTCTTTTCCTGTGTCATTCATGCTGTATTTGATGTATACTGTGATGATTAAGTGAAGCCAGAGTAGATAACGGAAGATCTCAAGGGACTGATGTCATACTGGTTAGAGTGTCTTCTTCCTGCAGCGATAATACAGAGTACTGTGTTTTAATATATTTTAAAAACGATAAGTACATCATAAAACATACTCGAGATTGGCAATCAACTTTGTAATACGTTTTTCTGCACGAGATCTGTAGTCAACTTGAAAATACGTTTATCTGCATGCAGATTTCGGTCGCTTGTCGGTGGTGTGCAAATCGTGATATGAGTTCAAAATTTTTATATCATAAACAGACAAGGGGATTTTTTTTTTCATTTTGCCTTCAATATACCGCAGAAGATTACGAATAAGAAAACCTGTATGCCTTTATACTAATGTATGTAGTAATGTGCTGTCATTACGCCAGTAAAATCCTTCCTGAATGATAATACTTGTAGAGATTTCTTATCAATAGATATAGGTTAAGATATCCTTCAGGTACCTTGAACATTTGATGTCATTTATGTGTCACTTTCTTGTGGGTTTGTTTCGCTGGGTGAGTGCAGGGTGGTTATGCTGGAGATCATTTTCTTTCCTTTTCATGTACATTTTGTACTTGTATTTTGAGTCGCTATGATGACCTCATTCTTTTATTTCATTGCGTTTGACGTCAGCCGTGCTACAAGTTACATGTCGGCAGTGAACGTGTAAAATGAGTGTTAAAAGAGGAATGCTATTTCAAGAAATTTCATCCGCATTTTACTACTAATAAGACTTAATATTACCTTTCAAAAGATTAAATGCAAGTAACATTTCTAAATGCCTTGTTATACGACGCGATAAGTTGAATGGTACCAATTGCAGAGCATTTAATCCATCCAAAATCACACGTATCGGACCTTTTAAAAAAGCATTGTCAACAGCCGTACGAACATTGAAGAGTTTTAATTCTTTACCTTCTTCAACAACTTTCAAACCAATTCTGATGTACAGTACCACACACGTGTTTCAAACAATTCTGATGTACAGTACCACACATGTGTTTCAAACCAATTCTAATGCACCACACACGTGTTTCAAGCCAATTCTGATGTACAGTACCAGACCCGTGTTTCAAACCAATTCTGATGTACAGTACCACACATGTGTTTCAAACCAATTCTAATGTACCACATACGTGTTTCAACCCAATTCTGATGTACAGTACAAGACAAGTGTTTCAAAACAATTCTAATGTACCACACACGTGTTTCAAAACAATTCTAATGTACCGCATACCTGTTTCAAACCAATTCTAATGTACCACACACGTGTTTCAAACCAATTCTGATGTACAGCGCCACAGGCGTGTTTCAAACCAATTCTGGTGTACATCACCACACACGTGTTTCAAACCAATTCTGATGTACAGTACCAGACACGTGTTTCAAACTAATTCTAATGTACCACACACGTATTTCAAACCAATTCTGATGTACAGCACCACACACGTGTTTCAAACAATTCTGATGTACAGTGCCACATACGTGTTTCAAACCAATTATAATGTACCATACACGTGTTTCAAACCAATTCTGATGTACAGTACCACACACGTGTTTCAAACCAATTCTAATGTACCAAACACGTGTTTCAAACCAATTCTGATGTACAGTACCAGACACGTGTTTCAAACCAATTCTAATGTACCACACACGTGTTTCAAACCAATTCTAATGTACCACACACGTGTTTTAAACCAATTCTAATGTACCACACACGTGTTTCAAACCAATTCTAATGTACCAAACACGTGTTTCAAACCAATTCTGATGTACAGTACCAGACACGTGTTTCAAACCAATTCTAATGTACCACACACGTGTTTCAAACCAATTCTAATGTACAGTACCACACACGTGTTTCAAACCAGTTCTGATGTACAGTACCACACACGTGTTTCAAACCAATTCTAATGTACCAAACACGTGTTTCAAACCAATTCTGATGTACAGTACCAGACACGTGTTTCAAACCAATTCTAATGTACCACACACGTGTTTCAAACCAATTCTAATGTACCAGACACGTGTTTCAAACCAATTCTAATGTACAACACACGTGTTTCAAACCAATTCTGATGTACCACACACGTGTTTCAAACCAATTCTGATGTACCACACACGTGTTTCAAACCAATTCCAATGTACAGTACCACACACGTGTTTCAAACCGAATCTAATGTACCACACACGTGTTTCAAACCAATTCTAATGTACCACAAACGTGTTTCGAACCAATTCTAATGTACCACACACGTGTTTCAAACCAATTCTGATGTACAGTACCACACACGTGTTTCAAACCAATTCTAATGTACCAAACACGTGTTTCAAACCAATTCTGATGTACAGTACCACACACGTGTTTCAAACCAATTCTAATGTACCACACACGTGTTTCAAACCAATTCTAATGTACCACACATGTGTTTTAAACCAATTCTAATGTACCACACACGTGTTTCAAACCAATTCTGATGTACCACACACGTGTTTCAAACCAATTCTGATGTACCACACACGTGTTTCAAACCAATTCTAATGTACCACACACGTGTTTCAAACCAATTCTAATGTACCAAACACGTGTTTCAAACCAATTCTGATGTACAGTACAAGACACGTGTTTCAAACCAATTCTAATGTACAGTACCAGACACGTGTTTCAAACCAATTCTAATGTACCACACACGTGTTTCAAACCAATTCTGATGTACAGTACCAGACACGTGTTTCAAACCAATTCTAATGTACCACACACGTGTTTCAAACCAATTCTAATGTACCACACATGTGTTTTAAACCAATTCTAATGTACCACACACGTGTTTCAAACCAATTCTGATGTACCACACACGTGTTTCAAACCAATTCTGATGTACCACACACGTGTTTCAAACCAATTCTGATGTACAGTACCAGACACGTGTTTCAAACCAATTCTAATGTACCAAACACGTGTTTCAAACCAATTCTGATGTACAGTACCAGACACGTGTTTCAAACCAATTCTAATGTACCAAACACGTGTTTCAAACCAATTCTAATGTACCACACATGTGTTTTAAACCAATTCTAATGTACCACACAGGTGTTTCAAACCAATTCTGATGTACCACACACGTGTTTCAAACCAATTCTAATGTACCACACACGTGTTTCAAACCAATTGTAATGTACCAAACACGTGTTTCAAACCAATTCTGATGTACAGTACCAGACACGTGTTTCAAACCAATTCTAATGTACCTAACACGTGTTTCAAACCTATTCTGATGTACAGTACAAGACACGTGTTTCAAACCAATTCTAATGTACCACACACGTGTTTCAAACCAATTCTGATGTACCACACACGTGTTTCAAACCAATTCTGATGTACCACACACGTGTTTCAAACCAATTCTAATGTGCCACATACGTGTTTCAAACCAATTCTAATGTACCACACACGTGTTTCAAACCAATTCTGATGTACAGTACCACACACGTGTTTCAAACCAATTCTAATGTACCAAACACGTGTTTCAAACCAATTCTGATGTACAGTACCAGACACGTGTTTCAAACCAATTCTAATGTACCACACACGTGTTTCAAACCAATTATAATGTACCACACATGTGTTTTAAACCAATTCTAATGTACCACACACGTGTTTCAAACCAATTCTGATGTACCACACACGTGTTTCAAACCAATTCTAATGTACCAAACACGTGTTTCAAACCAATTCTGATGTACAGTACCAGACACGTGTTTCAAGCCAATTTTAATGTACCACACACGTGTTTCAAACCAATTCTAATGTACCAGACACGTGTTTCAAAACAATTCTAATGTACCACACACGTGTTTCAAACCAATTCTAATGTAACACACACGTGTTTCAAACCAATCCTAATGTACAGTACCACATACGTGTTTCAAACCAATTCTAATGTACCACACACGTGTTTCAAACCAATTCTAATGTACCACACACGTGTTTCAAACCAATTCTAATGTACCACACACGTGTTTCAAACCAATTCCAATGTACAGTACCACACACGTGTTTCAAACCGATTCTAATGTACCACACGTGTTTCAAACCAATTCTGATGTACAGTACCAGACACGTGTTTCAAACCAATTCTAATGTACCACACACGTGTTTCAAACCAATTCTGATGTACCACACACATGTTTCAAACCAATTCTGATGTACCACACACGTGTTTCAAACCAATTCTGATGTACAGTACCAGACACGTGTTTCAAACCAATTCTAATGTACCAAACACGTGTTTCAAACCAATTCTGATGTACAGTACCAGACACGTGTTTCAAACCAATTCTAATGTACCACACACGTGTTTCAAACCAATTCTAATGTACCACACATGTGTTTTAAACCAATTCTAATGTACCACACAGGTGTTTCAAACCAATTCTGATGTACCACACACGTGTTTCAAACCAATTCTAATGTACCACACACGTGTTTCAAACCAATTGTAATGTACCAAACACGTGTTTCAAACCAATTCTGATGTACAGTACCAGACACGTGTTTCAAACCAATTCTAATGTACCTAACACGTGTTTCAAACCTATTCTGATGTACAGTACAAGACACGTGTTTCAAACCAATTCTAATGTACCACACACGTGTTTCAAACCAATTCTGATGTACCACACACGTGTTTCAAACCAATTCTGATGTACCACACACGTGTTTCAAACCAATTCTAATGTGCCACATACGTGTTTCAAACCAATTCTAATGTACCACACACGTGTTTCAAACCAATTCTGATGTACAGTACCACACACGTGTTTCAAACCAATTCTAATGTACCAAACACGTGTTTCAAACCAATTCTGATGTACAGTACCAGACACGTGTTTCAAACCAATTCTAATGTACCACACACGTGTTTCAAACCAATTATAATGTACCACACATGTGTTTTAAACCAATTCTAATGTACCACACACGTGTTTCAAACCAATTCTGATGTACCACACACGTGTTTCAAACCAATTCTAATGTACCAAACACGTGTTTCAAACCAATTCTGATGTACAGTACCAGACACGTGTTTCAAGCCAATTTTAATGTACCACACACGTGTTTCAAACCAATTCTAATGTACCAGACACGTGTTTCAAAACAATTCTAATGTACCACACACGTGTTTCAAACCAATTCTAATGTAACACACACGTGTTTCAAACCAATCCTAATGTACAGTACCACATACGTGTTTCAAACCAATTCTAATGTACCACACACGTGTTTCAAACCAATTCTAATGTACCACACACGTGTTTCAAACCAATTCTAATGTACCACACACGTGTTTCAAACCAATTCCAATGTACAGTACCACACACGTGTTTCAAACCGATTCTAATGTACCACACGTGTTTCAAACCAATTCTGATGTACAGTACCAGACACGTGTTTCAAACCAATTCTAATGTACCACACACGTGTTTCAAACCAATTCTAATGTACAGTACCAGACACGTGTTTCAAACCAATTCTAATGTACAGTACCACACACGTGTTTCAAACCAATTCTAGTGTACCACACACGTGTTTCAAACCAATTCTAATGTACCACACACGTGTTTCAAACCAATTCTAATGTACAGTACCAGAAACATGTTTCAACCCAATTCTGATGTACCAGTCACGTGTTTCAAACCAATTCTGATGTGTAGTACCACACACGTGTTTCAAACCAATTCTAATGTACCAATCACGTGTTTCAAACCAATTCTGATGTACAGCACCACACACGTGTTTCAAACCAATTCTAATGTACCAGTCACGTGTTTCAAACCAATTCCAATGTACAGTACCACACACGTGTTTCAAACCAATTCTAATGTACCAGTCACGTGTTTCAAACCAATTCTGATGTACAGTACCACACACGTGTTTCAAACCAATTCTAATGTACCACACACGTGTTTCAAACCAATTCTGATGTACAGCACCACACACGTGTTTCAAACCAATTCCAATGTACAGTACCACACACGTAATTCAAACTAATTCTAATGTACCACACACGTGTTTCAAACCAATTCTGATGTACAGTACCAGACCCGTGTTTCAAACCAATTCTAATGTACCACACACGTGTTTCAAACCAATTCTAATGTACCAGTCATGTGTTTCAAACCAATTCTAATGTACCACACACGTGTTTCAAACCAATTCTAATGTACCAGTCACGTGTTTCAAACCAATTCTAATGTACCACACACGTGTTTCAAACCAATTCTGATGAACAGTACCACACACGTGTTTCAAACCAATTCTGATGTACCAGTCACGTGTTTCAAACCAATTCTGATGTACAGTACCACACACGTGTTTCAAACCAATTCTAATGTACCAGTCACGTGTTTCAAACCAATTCTAATGTACCACACACGTGTTTCAAACCAATTCTGATGTACAGTACCACACACGTGTTTCAAACCAATTCTGATGTACAGCACCACACACGTGTTTCAAACCAATTCTAATGTACCAGTCACGTGTTTCAAACCAATTCCAATGTACAGTACCACACACGTGTTTCAAACCAATTTTAATGTACCATACACGTGTTTCAAAACCAATTCTGATGTACAGTACCACACACGTGTTTCAAACCAATTCTGATGTACAGTACCACACACGTGTTTCAAACCAATTCTAATGTACCACACACGTGTTTCAAACCAATTCTGATGTACAGTACCACACACGTGTTTCAAACCAATTTTGATGTACCAAACACGTGTTTCAAACCAATTCTAATGTACCACACACTTGTTTCAAACCAATTCTGATGTACAGTACCACACACGTGTTTCAAACCAATTCTAATGTACCACACACGTGTTTCAAACCAATTCTGATGTACAGTACCACACACGTGTTTCAAACCAATTCTGATGTACAGTACCACACACGTGTTTCAAACCAATTCTGATGTACCACACACGTGTTTCAAACCAATTCTAATGTACCACACACGTGTTTCAAACCAATTCTGATGTACAGTACCACACACGTGTTTCAAACCAATTCTAATGTACCACACACGTGTTTCAAACCAATTCTGATGTACAGTACCACACACGTGTTTCAAACCAATTCTAATGTACCACACAGGTGTTTCAAACCAATTCTGATGTACAGTACCACACACTTGTTTCAAACCAATTCTGATGTACAGTACCACACATGTGTTTCAAATAGTAGTACCTCATCAGTGGTACTTAAAAACGAAGTGATTTTCAGACACAGCCAAAGTTAGTTCAGCAGCGCCCTCTTCTTTGATTTTTTGAATTTTATAAATCTACTTTGTAATACGGAAGTTTTCCAACTCTATACTTTCTTTAAGAAAATTTCAAACCAATTACTTATTCACTAGACACGTGTTTCTGATATCAAATCCTCATCAGTGATGCTTCCAGCCTAAGTGCTTTTCAGAAGCCGCCAAAATCAATTTCAGCAACGACCTCTGGTGTTATTTTTTAATTTAAATTTGTGTATTTACTTTAAAGAGGGTGCGCGGCTCCAAATTTGATGTAGTGTCGATTCAGAAGCATATCCAAATAAAATCTATGTTCAAAATAGCATTGGAGTGCACGGCTTCAAATTTTCTGTAGGGTAGATGCATCAACATATCATGTACAATCTAAATTTAAATCTTAAAGGAGATGCTTACTCTTCCTGGACACCTGGTCTCACTCCCATATCGGGAGTTCACCTCTTTTCATGTGGTGGCGGTTTTTGTTTGTTTGCTTTGATTCCTGTTTTATCCCGATTTTGTATGCCTCGGTTTCTGATTTTCTGAATTATCGATTTTGTGCTGTGATAAAATTTGGATAATTTTTCAACAAGTTTTGTCAAAACTTTGTCAAAACAAAGAGGGGAAAAGCATAAGAATCTTCAGTTGGTTGATAATGCTTTCAATATTTATCTTAAAGGAAGGAGGGGGTCTCCACCCAGACTCGGTTGCAGCACCCACAACAAAGCTCCAAAACACCTAATGTGAAAACACAGAGTAGACAAGGACAGCAAGAGATGCAAAAGAGCATACAAAACAAAAACATTAAACACTAAAGACTACACATAAACCAAGACCTATGGGCATTCGGTGCGGGCTTGTAGGTCGGCGCCATCCGCCACGCCAGAAGCAAATGAATTGGTTATCCGCATTACGTGCCCACAAACCTTCCACTTGGTCTCGAAGAACGTACAATTGTAGTAAAAAAACCAGTATGTCTCCTCCCCGTTGGGGGGGGGGGGTGGACATAATAACCTCTTCACTGTAAGCTAGATGCCCACACAAACAAGACCGCAAAATGCAGGGGCCCAAGCATCAAAGATGAATATGTAATCTGATATAAAAAGGGGACGTACGAAAACAGGCCATGCTCTGCCGGATGTAGGGCAACATTCAGAGAGGACATGTTGTCGAGGCCCTGTCTACATTAGCTTCACCGCCTGATACTTATGATCTTCATAAATAATATCGCCTTGGTTTCTGACAATCTATATTTAAATAAAGCCAGTATAAATGTATTAAGGGAGAGAAGTAGAAAACTATCCACCGTGTCAAAGAAAGTACTGGTCTACACCCGAAAGAGAAGTAATAACAAGTTTCCAAAGAAGCATTATTATGCAATAATGATGTCATATAATCTGTTTAAATTCAATATGTGCAAATAAAGATTCACATGCTTGATAATTGATCTAGTAACTCACCAGCTGATGAGAAAAGTTTAAAGGAAACCCCTCGTTGTCATATTCCGTAATGTTGTGGATGATATAATTTATGAAAATGCGATACAGAGAAGGCGGAGTTTCCTTTTGTTTCCTTCCTTAGTTTAGTATTTAGGCCCCCTGCTTCTCTAACACACTTTATATGAAGCTGTTATCATATCATTTCAATATCATGACACTTAGTCAAAAGCTTTACTTGTGATTAATGTTCAGTACTTGAAACATCGTTGTTATCTTTACGGATTTTAATTCAGCCTTAATTACGAAGTATAATTAAACAGAATTACATACATTTGAGGAAGTATTTGAGTGCCGAGAATCAGTTTATTAATAAAATGATATTAAGTACTAGTTTTCAATTCCTAATCGACATATCTATCATTTATTTCGTGTTCATAAGCTGCTTATGGTAAACTCAATATGCTGGTATTGCGTTGAAATGACAAATCATTTCTCCAACTTCTAGATAAAACTTACTCGTAGTAATGAAGGTACTGAGAGCGAATAGCTTAAATATATCGTTTATTATTTATGTCATCAAACTTTCCTTCGACGCCCTCAAACTTGCATACTCCAAAGAGTCCATACTAGTGGCCGACCCAGAGGGTTGACTAAAGAGGTAGGACAGCAAGTATCGTGGAAAGGGAGGGAGGGGGTTGTTGGGCAATCTGAGGCAGTCTTGAGTTTTCCAATGATCAAATGAAAAATGAATTGACGTTCCTTGGAAAAGGCTACCAGTTTTTGGTTCCTTAGTGTTATGCATTTTCGACTTCTGCTCCGAAACCACTGGGCGAATTTTGAAGAAATTTGGTGTGCGTAAAGTTTATTTCATATGATTTTTTAGACTGCAAAATGGGAAGGGGGAATGGTCATTTTTTTTTTTAAATTCTAACCTTTCCCCCCTAAAATTGCTCATTTACTTCTCATTATATTTATTGTAGGGAATGTATTTGTCAAAGCATTGTTTCAAAATCACATCTTTTGGGTTTTAAGCGATTTTTAAGGAATTGCAAATAGGTATGTTTTCTGGGCACATTGACCCATTGGTTGTTGTTTCAAATCCTGCAGGGACACAAAATATTTTTTTTCTTTTTCATATTTATTCAAGTAAGCATTTTTCTCATCATATTAAATTTCCCTAATTTGATTATATTGATGTATTTGAAGCTGTGCACTTATACTAATTAGAATTCAATAAATGAATGCTTTTGTAAAAACATTTTGACAATTTTTTGAATTTATATTAGGAAGGGGGATATTCAACATCATCTCTAGAAGCTGTTCACAGATATTGGTTTTTCTAAAGGACCTACGCCTAAAGGAAATTAATATGTGTGATATGGTATTTCTCTAATAACCTCTATCAAATGATAGCTTTATGCACTTATTGATTATTGTATAATCAAGGTTAATTATACAAATCATATTCCAATCCCTTCGCGTAAGATTTCCAGTGTTCTGAGTTGTGTGATGTTGCCACTCGGCCTCTTCTGAAACGTTCACTTGATTGTGTAAAATATTAATATTGAGATTCACTCAAAGGAGACGTATCCAAAAGATATTATTAACGGATAGACGGACGGACGGACGGACGGATGCCGGTCACATGGCAATATAAACATCGGTTAATCAGTCTCACATTCGAGGATGAAAGGTAAAATCATAACATAATAAGAATTTCCATTGGGACAGTTCCGAACCCCGGAATAAACAATATTCCGAACTGCGATTAAGCAATCGCATATATGCTAAAATTAGAAAAAATATTAATTTTATAATTCATCCAGACAGGCAATCGGGCAGCAAGGGTGTAGGAGAAGGGGGGGAGGGGGGGGGGGCAGCAGGGGCACATGCCCCCCCCCCCCCCACTTTGAAAAGTGGGGGGCACAACCATGTTTGTGCCCCCCCCCCCTTTTTATGATGCATTAACATTGTTTAAAATAGCAAAATTTTGTACCATAAATCTACAATTTACCGGTCAATTTTCAAAATTTTTCTTTGGCTCGCTACCACTCGCCAGTTATAGACTTTCTGAATAATTTAGCTATTCTGATCCATCATTTATACATATTATCAATGTACATGGACACATTTAACTCAAACGATATAGAATATTATTATATGTACTTGTTAATGATAGAGGGTATAGAAAGTATTTTCTGATAAGTCAGTATTTTGCTAAAAAAAATTCCTGGCTCGCTACCGCTCGCCATACATATATTCATATACTTAAAATTTAGAATTGCACCAGAAATGTTAAAATTTGTGCATACAGAACATGTAACGTCTCCCCCCCCTTTTTTTGCTTGTTAGAAATTTTGGGAAGTTGTGCCCCTCCACTTTTTCAGGCAGAGATACGCCATTGGGGCAGTCATATAAAAATAAACCATAAACCGCTAAAGGCGGTAAGGCCGGATTGCGAAGTGTTTGTATTAGATGATGTATACATTTTTGCACAGACAGAAAGGTCAAAGTTCATTAATATTATTGCGCAATGAAAAAAGCAATGAAAAAAACTATGGTCATAAGGAATCTAAACGTAAAATATCAAAGCCCTACCCCTTAAAGCTCAAAAGTAGGTCAATGTCAAGGTCATTTGATCAAAAGTCATTATATCAAATGAAAGGTGTGGTCATGAGGATTCTACAACTGAAACATCAAAATCCTATCTCTTATAATTTAAAAGTAGGTCAAAGGTCAATGTCAAGGTCACTAGGTCAAAAATCATGATATCAAATTAAAGTTCTGGTCATGAGGAATATATATGTAAAATATCAATATCCTACCTCTTATAATTCAAAAGTAGGGCAAAGGTCAATGTCAAGGTCACTAGGTCAAAACTCATGATATCAAATGAAAGGTCTGGTCATGAGGAATCTACATGTGAAATATCAAAACCCTACCTCTTATAGTTTAAAAGTAAGTCAAAGGTCAATCTCAAGGCACTAGGTCAAAAGTCATGATATAAAATTAAAGTTCTGGTCATGGGGAATCTATATGTGAAATATCAAAACCCTACCTCTTATAGTTCAAAAGAAGGACAAAGGTCAATGTCAAGGTAACTAAGTCAAAACTTATGATACCAAATGAAAGGTCTGGTCATAAAGATTCTGCATGTGAAATTTCAAAGCCGTAGCCTCTATAGTTCATGAGATATAGCCCAGATTTATTATTTTTAAAAGTAGGTCAATCTCCAAGGTCAAGGTCACAAGGTCAAAACTTTTGGTATCCATGGTGAAGTCTTGTGACAAGGAATACATATGTGAAATATAAACGACCTATCATTTACCATTGAAAAGTTATGGCCAAGATTAAAGTTTTTCAAAAGTAGGTCAAACTCCAAGGTCAAGGTCACAAGGTAAAAACTTTTGGTATCCATGGAAAGGCCTTGTCACAGGAAATACACCAGTGAGATATGAAAGCCCTATCACTTACCATTCAAAAGCTATGGCCAAGGTTAAAGTTTTTCAAAAGCAGGTCAAACTCAAAGGTCAAGGTCACAAGGTAATTTTTTTTGGTATCCATGGAAAGGCCTTTTCACAAGACATACACAAGTGAAATATGAAAGCCCTATCACTTACCATTCAAAAGCTATGGCCAAGGTTAAAGTTTTTCAAAAGTAGGTCAATCTCCAAGGTCAAGGTCACTAGGTCAAATTTTGTTGCTGTGTTTGATTTTTCTTATCATGGTCTATCACCATGTCAAGTTTCAAGTTGCTCCTCCCAACAGTTTTCTCTCAACGGACTTAAACGCAACACTTTAACCAAAATGTTGACGCACTGACGGACTGACTTCGCCATTTCATAGACCGGATTTTGCTTCGCTATCCGGCCAAAAAACAGTTTAAAGACAGTTAACATTATAGAAGTAATAAAACGGACAGTCAGTCTAACATGGTAACAAGAGGTCCAAGAGGACCACAATCGCTCACCTGAAAACTACGTAAACTAAGCATATCAAACAAAAAGAAGTTTGTAAAAGGAAAATAACCTGACTTCAGAGTGGAACAAAAATTAACAACACTTCTTAAGACATCTCTCTAGATCATCCTGATGCTTTCGGTTTGTCAATACATGCTTCCCTTCAGAAGAAGTTTGTTAAAAGAGGGTACCCCCCGTAACCTACTTTTGCCTCTGGTGGCGCCACCTGTTGATGGATCCGGACGCAAAAAACAGCAACACTTGTAGGGGACCATGAGTACTTCATTCCTACCAAGTTTCATGAAAATCTGTTCAGTGGTTCTGGAGAAGAAGTTGAATATGTATGAAAACAACCCCCCCTCTTCCTTTTCACATAAAAAAAAAATTCATAAAAAATCTAAAAATTAAAATTTTATAATTAAATACTTATCAAAGCATTTAGTAACTTAAATATGATAAATATGCAGTAAATGAGTGTGTAAACTGTAAAATCATACACTTATTTAGTTATTTAAAGAAATAGTGCAAAAATGTGCATTTCTGACAAAGTCCGAAAAGACGTCAAAACGCGTCAAGAATTTGACTTCGGAGTGGAACAAAAAATAACAACACTTCTTAATACGTCTCTCTAGATAATCCTGATGCTTTTGGTTTGTCGATACGTGCTTCCGTTCTGAAGAAGTTTGTCAAAGGAGGGTACCCCCTGTGACCTACTTTTGCCTGTGGTGGCGCCACCTGTTGACAGATGCGGACGAAAAACAACAACACTTGTAGGGGACCATTAGTACTTCATTCCTACCAAGTTTCATCAAAATCCCTTCAGTGGTTCTGGAGGAGAAGTCGAAAATGTCAAAAAGTTTACTACCGACAACGGACGATGGACAACAGGCGAGGGACGTCGGACAGTGCGCTATGACAATAAACATACGATCCAGAAACCATTTTCAATTATCTGAGCCCTTTGACCTTGATCTTTAACCTTTTGACCCCAAAATTAATTAAGCCTACGCTCACGCAGCAAGATACGCCCGTTGGGATTTTTTCCAAAACACCAAAATATCCAAGTCCCATAACTCCATATGGACAAATCGGATGAACCTGAAAATCGAAAGGCAGCTTCCTCTTCAAAGTCTAATCACAATGTACCCGTATCATGAAAATCCGTTGCCGCATATTCAATTCATTGCGTTCCATGCACCTATATTTTGCCCTCAGCTTAACATATATGAGTGCAGATAATCCTCCCCCTCCCATTACACATAATTTCTCCATTATGCAACAAAAAATTTAAAAACCTGTTACATATGTCAAAGAACATCCTTCCTTCTTAAAGTATACAAATGTTCAAAACATTTCACCCAAAAATAAATTCTTAAAGGATTTTTAACTATTTTAGTATATTTTCACGGTATTTTAAAATTCTAAGTCCCATAACTCCGTAACAACAAATCGGATGAACCTGAAAATCAAAAGGCAGCTTCCTCTTCACAATGTACAAATATCATGAAAATCCGTTGACGCATATTCAAGTTATTGCCTTCCATGCACCTATACATGTATGTGCATATAACCCCCCCCCCCCCTCCCATTACACATAATTTCTTGATTATGTGACAAAGAAATTAAAAACCCGTTACACATGTCAAAGAACGTCCTTCCTTCTTAAAGTATGCAAATTTTCAAAACATTTCACCAAAAATAGATTTTTAAAGAATTCTTAAATATTTTAGTATATTTTCACAGTATTTTAAAATTCTAAGATAGACAGACAGACAGACAGACTTCGCCATACCAAAATATGTCCTGTCAAATGACGGGCGTATAAAAACTGTCATCCTTGATTCATGGACAACGTTTCGGTAAGTTTCATGATCATATGTGCAATACATGCTCAAATCTGGTCCATTTTCAATCATCTGAGACCTGTGACCTTGAAATTTGGACCCCAAACATCAATAGGGGACTCCTTGACTCATGTTGAGTAAGTGTATAGTTTCATTGTACTAGAATGTACCCTGCTTAACTTATTGTCTGTAAACCAACTGTTGACGCCCACCTGCCCATCCGTCTCACATCAAAAAATCAAATTCAAGGAATTGTGGTCCCCCGCTTTTGGGTGTTTGTCTTTAAAGAAATGCTTACAGACATCCCCCATTCTTAAGTTTTAATAATATATCTCATATATTATCAACATTCTAAATATGAAAGATTAACTCCAAGAAAAGGTCAAAAGGTACAAACTTTTGTTTTGTTTCCAAGGGACAGGGCTTATAAAAAGGTATGCACATGTGAAATATTTAAGACATATGATTTAAATTAAAATCAAAAACTTATGGTCGAGGTTGAAGTTTTTAAATGTGGGTCAACCTCCATGGACAAGGTCACAAGGTCAGGTTGTTGTTACCAACAGAAAGGTCTCATCACAAGGAATACACATGTGAAATGTGAAAGCCCTATCATTTTCCATTAAAAAGTTATGGACAAGCTAAGGTTATAGTTTTTTGAAAAGTAGGTCGAACTCAAAGGTCAAGGTCACAAGGTAAAAAATTTTGGTATCCATGGAAAGGTCTTGTCACAAGGAATACACATGTGAAATATCAAAGCCCTATCACTTTCAATTCAAAAGTTATGGTCAAGGTTAAAGTTTTTAATAAGTAGGTCAAAGTCCAAGGTCAAGGTCACAAGGTCAAAAATTTTGGTATCCATGGAAAGGTCTTGTCACAAGGAATACACATGTGAAATATCAAAGCCGGTCTTGTCACAAGGAATACACATGTTAAATATCAAAGCCCTATCACTTTCCATTCAAAAGTTATGGTCAAGGTTAAAGTTTTTAATAAGTAGGTCAAAGTCCAAGGTCAAGGTCACAAGGTCACAAATTTTGGTATCCATGGAAAGGTCTTGTCACAAGGAATACACATGTGAAATATCAAAGCCCTATCACTTTCCATTCAAAAGTTATGGTCAAGGTTATAGTTTTTTGAAAAGTAGGTCAAAGTCCAAGGTCAAGGTCACAAGGTCAAAAATTTTGGTATCCATGGAAAGGTCTTGTCACAAGGAATACACATGTGAAATATCAAAGCCCTATCACTTTCCATTCAAAAGTTATGGTCAAGGTTATAGTTTTTTGAAAAGTAGGTCAAAGTCCAAGGTCAGGGTCACAAGGTCAAAAATTTTGGTATCCATGGAAAGGTCTTGTCACAAGGAATACACATGTGAAATATCAAAGCCCTATCACTTACCATTCAAAAGTTATGCACAAGGTTAAAGTTTTTGTGACTGACGGACAGACGGATGGACAGACCGGTTTTAATGTCCCCGCGCTTTCGCGAAAGCGGGGGACAATTAAGAGCCGAGTTTTACAACTCAGGTAAAAACACAGAATCTGAATTGTAAGCATTTCTAAATTTATTTCTAAACCTCTTTAAAACTTACAGTTTCCTTTAAATACAAAATTCATAAACATAGCAAGTCTACCTTGCAATCAGGTCATGACAATCTACCCTGTTTTCTCTCTCACTAGTTCTGCTCCCTCAGAGTAACAAGGCAAGACAAAATCGGCATAGAAATTAGTGTCAGCTGGTTTGAGTTTCTCGTTATAAGACGCCTCTTTATAAACACAAAGGAAATCCCCAACACAGTCATGGAACATCGCTTTTCTTAATTCATATTTTTCTGACACATCTGGTTCAATAAACGCGGTAAAGTTGAGAAATAACCAGACCTGTATAACAACATGTAAATTAAGCTCTCCAGGAAACGCCCACAGCTTCATAAGCTTGCTACTGTGTAAAAGAACGTCATTTTCTGGATCATACATCAACACTAAGACATGATCTGGAGAACATCCTAAAGTCGGTATCAATCTGCCTTGTAAACAAGCATTCCTGTTGACCTGAGCGAAGGCATTAGTAATTGTTTCTGCTATTATTCGATCAATTATATTTAAATCTAGAAGAATATCAGCGGAGTATTTATTTTTAACATCTGCCACGTCAGAACACACTCCCATTGGTCTTTTTGAGGTTTTCTGGTTATTACTATTTTCAGTTCTCCGTCTTTTTTGTGGAGGAGCACAGTCAGTTATAGACACGGTATCATCTGTATTATCATCAGAAGTGTCATCGTTATCATTACTATCATCTACACGATCATCCTTTATAACACTTACAGCAATAGTATCATCTATGAAAATATCTGCATGTCCGTGCCACACCAACCCAGACCCTGAAACAGACATAGGGTAAAGTGAACAAACATTGCTGTAATACAGCCTTCTAGTGCCCAAAATAAGATACTTTAAGTTTGGTTGTCTGTACTTTTATGTTTTGAAAAGAAGAGTAACTGAAATCACATTTATCGCTTAAAATCACCAAAGGTCTAAGCTCTCTGAATAAAAAATTGTTTCCCTTTTGGGTCTTTCTACAACAAATTGTATCCTGAAAATTATTGTATCATAAATTACATATACGATAAATTTGGCAGCTGAGACATAGAAATTGAGGAAAAATGAAATTTATACAAAAATGTCTTTTATTTATTAAATTTGGATTTGAGTTATTTTGGTGATGTTGGTACATGTAGTATGTACCAAGAATCATTTTTCTTTATGCCTAATAATAGAAAATGGAGAGATAAAAAGACTACCTATGCCAGTATTTGCTGTTCTGATTTTGTTCCTACAATTTGTTAGACAGGGGCATCTATCATGCTTCATGGCTGTATTTTCATCTATACAGTATTTCTGACCAGGCACAAGTTTAGAGAAGAAGTGCTCAGCTACGACTGCACAGAATTGTTCTTTTTCTCTTCTTACACTGGACATTGCTTCTTGGTGTTTCTTAATATCTGTAAAGAAATAGTAAATTAATACAAACAATAATTAAATAAAACATGTTACTTTATAATTATAAAGAGCATTAGACTACATTAATTCGTCTTCATGTTTCGACATTATGCTTGATACAGAAACAGTGCCATACCGTGAATCGTTCTGTCAACAATAACCGCAGTTAATCGAGAACCACGTTGAATCGTTGCAGCCCCATGTATTATTATATAGAGCAATAATTTGTCTTCATGTTTGGACATTATACTACTACATGTATATGACACTTCATGTTTGGACATTATGCTACTATATGACACTTCATCTTTGGACATTATACTACTATATGACACTTCATGTTTGGACATTATACTACTATATGACACTTCATGTTTGGACATTATACTATTATATGACACTTCATGTTTGGACATTATGCTACTATATGACACTTCATGTTTGGACATTATACTACTATATGACACTTCATGTTTGGACATTATACTACTATATGACACTTCATGTTTGGACATTATACTACTATATGACACTTCATGTTTGGACATTATACTACTATATGACACTTCATGTTTGGACAGTATACTACTATATGACACTTCATGTTTGGACATTATGCTACTACATGACACCTCATGTTTTGACATTATGCTACTATATGACACTTCATGTTTGGACATTATACTACTATATGACACTTCATGTTTGGACATTATGCTACTATATGACACCGCGCGCTCTCTGTAATGTAAATGTAAAAATCTACCTTCAAAAAATTAAAGAGGGTGCTACTGAAATTATTTTTGGTGGCTCCGCTGAAAGCATCACTGATGAGAATTTAATATTCGAAACATGTGTCTGGTGTATGTAAATTTGTTTGGAATTTTCTTCAAGAAGTTAAATAGTTGGAACCCTTCGACATTATTCATGTTTAGACATTATACTACTATATGACACTTCATGTTTGGACATTATAATTAATACTACTATATGACACTTCATGTTTGGACATTATAATTTATACTACTATATGACACTTCATGTTTGGACATTATACTACTATATGACACTTCATGTTTGGATATTATGCTACTATATGACACTGTTCATGTTTGGACATTATATATGCTACTATATGACACTTCATGTTTGGATTTTATGCTACTATATGACACTTCATGTTTGGATATTATGCTACTATATGACACTTCATGTTTGGATATTATGCTACTATATGACACTTCATGTTTGGATATTATACTACTATATGACACTTCATGTTTGGACATTATACTACTATATGACACTTCATGTTTGGATATTATGCTACTATATGACACTTCATGTTTGGACATTATATATGCTACTATATGACACTTCATGATTATAGATATCACTATTAATAATCACAGCCATATTCATATCCTTGCTGATACATAATCCCTTAATAAGTAGTGGTGCTGAACTTCCCCCCTTCCCTGTCCACTCACATAATATAAAAGTTAAAACTCACTTTAGTGTTTCAGAATCGAACCAAAATTACTATCAATAATCAAATTGAATGACCACTATTGATAATCATGATAATAAAATCATTCAAAGGTCACTTCAAAGGAATGCATGTGTCGCCTGCAAAACATAGCAACAATCAGGATTCACTTTTATAGGGTGTGACATCCAACTGTGACAGAAAGACAGACGGACAATGGACAAAGTAATACCTAAGTGTCGCTATGCTTTGCAGGCGACACAAAAATTGATTATTTCATGTTGAATAAAACACCGCTAAAGACGGTATGGCCGGATTGCAAAGTAAGTTTTTGTCACTAACAGGGTCAAGGTCACTAGGTCAAATAATACAGCATAAATTGAAAGGTTTTGTCAGAGGCAACCTACATGTATAAAATAAAGTTTCTACTGCATACAGTTCCATAGACTTTGCTTAAACCAGGAACTTTAACCAAAATCCTTAACTAGGTCAAAGTCCAAGGTCAAGGTCACTAGGTCCAACGTTACGGCATAAATTGAAAGGTCTTGTCATGGGCAGGCTTCATGTATAATATAAAGTTTCTACTGCATATAGTTACTTAGATTTTGCCTCAACCAGAAACTTTAACCAAAATCTTTAACTAGGTCAAAGTCCAAGGTCAAGGTCACTAGGTCCAAAGTTACGGCATAAATTGAAAGGTCTCATCATGGCCAACCTACATGTATAATATAAAGTTTCTACTGCAAACAGTTCTTTAGATTTTGCTTAAACCAGAAACTTTAACCAAAATCTTTAACTAGGTCAAAGTCCAAGGTCAAGGTCACTAGGTCCAATGTTACGGCATAAATTGAAAGGTCTGGTCATGGGCAACCTACATGTATAATATAAAGTTTCTACTGCATACAGTTCCATAGATTTTGCTTAAACCAGGAACTTTAACCAAAATCTTTAACTAGGTCAAAGTCCAAGGTCAAGGTCACTAGGTCAAATGTTACGGTATAAATTGAAAGGTCTTGTCGTTGGCAACCTTCATGTATAATATAAAGTTTCTACTGCATATAGTTCCTTAGATTTTGCCTCAACCAGAAACTTTAACCAAAATGTTGACGGCAGACGGACAGACGGACAGACAGACAGACGGACAGACGGACATCGTCAATCCATAGACCGGAATTGCTTTGCAATCCGGCCAAAAATTAAGTTAAGTTTTCATGTCCCCGCTCATTTATGACCTAAGGGGCATATAGTGATTGGTTTGTCCGTCTGTTCGTCAATCTGTCCTGCTTTCTATAAAAGGGTACAAAATTTTAAGTAGAGATGATAGGGCTTTCATATTTTGCATGTGAATGTATCTTTATAAGGCGCATCTTTTGGTACCAAATTTTCTTACCTTTTGGCCTCGACCTTTGACCCCCTTTTTTCATTTTTAAAAAAAAATTCTAAAAAATTCATAAAAAATCTATTTCTTTCTAAAACGCTTTCAAATTTTGTATAACTGAAGTGATACATATGTAATGTTATATCTATTACGAGTTTTTTTAAATTTTCTCAGGTACGGAATGAAAGGGGGGGGGGGGGGCTAGGGGTACAAACTAATATTTAAGTTTTTAACTTAGCTATATCTCTTGAAGCATAAGTGGTAGGGCTTTAATATTTCAAATGTAGATTAACTTATGACAAGATCATTCATCCGAGACAATGACTGTTGACCTTGAAACTTGACCCACTTTTCTTAAACCTTAAACTAGGCTACCCCCGGTATATCTCTTGAACTTAAGTGATAGGGATTATAATTTCACATGTAGAATACTTACATGTATGACAAGACCATTCATATTTGACCATGACCTTTGACCTACTTTCCTTACTTTTTCTTAATTATTAGTATTTCACGTGAAAATAACTTGTTGCAAGACCATTCTTTTCAGACCATGAAAGGATAAGGTCCATTTGTCCCCAAGATTGGCCCTGTATTTTTCGTGAAATATAACTTTATTTAAATTATGATATCATATCTCTAATATTTCATTAGAATATGTGCTAATACATGTATATGAGGTTCATATTTGAAGCATTTGTTCAGTCACGTGCGTAAGATATGACGTCAAGTTATTATGTCATTTCCTATGAATAACGGAAAATGGAGGAAAACCACCGTATGCTAGGCAAACTTCTTTTAAATCAACATGGGCGCAAAACCTCAACCAGCATAAATTTTATATACTAGATAGAAAGATAAATTGCATAGCTATCTTTTAGTGTAGGAATTATTTTGGTTGACATTGCGCACCCTACTTCTTTTGATTTGTACCGAAATTTGACTTCTCTCTTGACAATTTTCATCATTTTACTAATTTTAGGTATTTTTGTAACCATATATTTTAGTGCAATGCTTTAAAATCGAAATGTTTATGTGGTATTTCAAACACCATACAATTAACATCTTTGATATTGAATATAATCGAAATCTGAACAACTTGAAAAATAGGGCCAATTTTCCAGCTTACCATGCTTACCGAACCTTCTTCTTTGACGTCACCTTGACCTTGAAAATTCAAATTTGACCTACTTATCTCAAACTTTAAATTTAGTCACAACATTTGAATTGTAAGTGCTAGGTCCTTCTTATTTCAAATATACATTCATTTTGCCATATTAAGTTTGAACTTGTGACTTTGACTTATGATTTTGACCATCTGTTTGGATAATAAACAAGTGTTATATTCTCAAAGCTACCACCGGGGGCATTTATGTTTCACAAACATAGAGCTAGCTTCTAATAAAACTCAGAAATTATATCTAGATGTGTTACCGCTTGGTCCTGTAACTTTGAGCTCCCCTCCATCCCATCCCCTGTTGAAAAGTGACAAAGTTACAGCAATAAATTTAATAAAACTGTCATTTATTCTTTGTGCAAAATGTAGAGCTGAAGCTAATGTTCGAACATTCGCGAACGAATAGTTTTGAGCAAATATTCGAATGGAAAATTGGTATTCGAATATTCGTTAGTATTTATTTAGTGCCTGTAATTACATCCATGCAACATAAGGGCAATCTTTTGAAGGGAAATAAAGACAAAGTATGTTGTAACTAATGTTAAAGAGACAGTGCTATTCTTACGCACATGGAAACAACATCAATCTTGAAAACATCCAGTAGTCCCACGCACTGGTCAGTATACATGGCTTTTCATTTTAAACAAGCACATGGCTGACGTGTGCCATTTGCATTGAAAAAAAGGATCAAAGTTCTATTATAAAAGTTAATATTTCCGATTTCTGTAAATATGATGGAGTATTTTCAAGCAAAAGCTGCATCTGCCCAAAACTCTACCAAACCTCTCTTACTAGCTGCCATTATTTGTAAAAAAAGAATAGGGGGTGTCTAAGGTCGAAACTGTTGGTTATTCTTTATTGCATCATCATACGGGTATAAAAATGTGTAAGATTTCATCGTGCACACAACATACTGCATGTCTCTGTATAATTTCCATGTTGCACTTTAGGGCTGAGTATTGCGGGTCAAATTTGTATTGCGATATATTGCGATATTTGGAAAAATATCGCGATATATTGCAATATTTTACAACATCGAGATTCCTTATGATTTTCATTTTCCAGCCTCAATTTTTTGTACGAAAAAACAACATAAAATGTTAGATGGACACGACCAATTATGACGTGCAGACAAATTTGAAAGTTCTTCCATAACATTCGAAGTATGCATGAATGCATGAATATCCGGTTGAAAGATTTACTTGTCTCCATGACATGTGCAGTTTGTTGACATACTTATTCTAAAGGTCGAATAAATTGCTTGGTATCTATAGTATGATAGGCTGTGAAGCAAAGTACTTAAACTTCTTCTATGAAGTAGTCGTGTTTAAAAGTGGCTAGTCAGAAAATTGTAGATTTTATCATCGCTGTATCAGACGAAATATTAAAAATAAGAGGTGGAATGTGCCAGATGTAAATTATGATGTTCTAACTTAGAGGTCATACATGTATCTTAAATGCATATCATATTAACGACATGGAGATACAAACTATATCCACCTTTGGCAATTTGAACTACCCTATTGTTCTATTTTGGAGAAGGAATTCGCGTTTTCTAATAATTTTCAAAGAAACAACTTAAAAATATGAAGATAACAAAAAATCGCCAAAAACTGGTTTTCAAAAACGAATACCGTGGTACGTATTGCGAAGCCTCGTATCGCGATATACCGGTACCGCGATACAACCGCTCAGCCCTATTGTACTTACATACACCTGTACAGGATCCTTCTCATATATCCCATGATATTCCCAGTTGTATTTTTTTTTGGGGGGGGGGGGGGGAGGTTACACATACCACATACATCACTGGCAAGTGCAGCTATAGTTGGGACCACGGCTTGTCATGCCTACATGACTTTGTCGTTAATTGTACCAGACATGTAATTTTAAGGATGCTCTTCAAAGTCCTTGTACCGGTAACAGCGAATATTCGAATACGAATCGAATACATGTAATGAATATTCACGAATACCAATTTCAGGTATTCTTTTCAGCTCTAGCAAAATGAGCACTTTAAGTGCAGCGACAATCAATTCCTGGTTTTACTATAGATCGTCGCCAATGCCCACAATTTTTCAGTTGTTGCTGACTATTATTGAACGTCACTACTGTACTCACTTTTCATGAATTCTAGGAGACACAGAAACACAGGAATATTCTCTTCAGGCACAGCAACAAGACCATTTCTTGATACTTCATCAATTAGCTCTTTGTTAAACATTTGTTGATATGATATCGTCAGATATTTAGGTCGAGCTCTTGGCGAGCACGTTGGCCATCTTCGTGCCATCATCATATTACTGCGCACACTGACATACTCCTCCAATATTACATCTGCTTTTGAGAAGGAAACGGGTTTGATGGCATTACAGTTCTTTATTGCAATATTTATCAGAGATTTGTTCTTCACATCAGTCAGAAATTCCTTTAGAATTTCTTCCTCTTTGGATCCGTAATACGACTGCAAACTATTCATCATCTTTAAAGATAAAACGAAAGTAGCATATGTTGCCCGACAGACACTTCGGCCTTGTTTTATTTCGTTTCAAAATTACTTCGACCTTTCTCAACGTCCGCTCAGATGTTTCGGTTCCGAATGACAAGTCATTTCGACCATGGATTTCCTAAAAAGGACAATTAACGATATGTGAAGGCGTAAAAATTGCACAGGAATCAATTTGATGTACATTTTCTATATACGGTGCCTCTTTAAAATCAAAGAAAAAAATTACGAATAAAATTGACGTCCAAATGTGCTCATTACCGGCAGTCATGACTGCCGGTATACTGTAATCAATCGTGACATACTTGCACGGATAAAATGACTCTTGGCAATATGATTGGTGGACAACTACAAAATATGCAAATATTCGTCAAGGTTATTCTAAATCTGTACATAAGATGCTTCCATCAAGTCCGCTGAAGAGTCTAGATGACTTGACAAATGAAAGTCATATCGTATCAGTGCATTTTCTTCCGAAAGATGCATCGAAAAGTCTTTGTACCGATACGTCCTACAACAAATCACAGATCCTCGGAAATTTCCGTAGCTTGAATCGGAAATAAAAACGGAAAAGCCCGGAAATGTGCGATTGGTCTAACAAGAATAAAAATCCTTTATTCCATTTCTTTCTTACTAGAATTTTACAACATTTAATGTCAGCTAACTGCCGGCAAGCTTTTTGTAAAAGCTAATACTTGTTTTGTATAGAAATCAATAGGAAACAGAAAATGATATCATCTAGGAGCTCCCCTCTAAGTATCTAAGGGAGCAACCATTTGATTTTTATGGGGGGGGGGGGAGGGGGGGGACAGGAACTCTTTACCAAAAAAAAAATAAATTAATAAAAATCCGGATCGAAATTTTAGGGGAAATAAATTTCCGGCCCGAAGGGCCAGCCAAAAAAAATTTCCGCCGGAATCATGAAATTGCCCCTCCTCCTCTCTTCCGACCATTCCACATACCCAGTAAACCCTTTTTTTTTTGTGTCATAAACTGAGTACAAATAAAAATGGAACAAAATTTATGCAATTTTGAGTGAATTAATCAAATTCAAAAGTCATTAGCACCATATGGCCTTTCTCCATTGACTTCCATTTAAGTGAATAGATTATAAGCATCATATGCCATTCAAGAAATTAAAATGAAGTGATCTGCTGGCAAGAGAATCATATGAACTCATTTTGTGTTTGATGTTTAATATGGCCGAAAAATAACGCTCAATTATTGAAACTTTAGAGTAATTTTCAACAATGGAAAACTACAAAAACAATAAAATATTCCGGCCCGAAGGGCCGACGAAAAAAAATTTCCGGTGTTATATAGTGGATCATCCCCCATAGCAGGTCTTCCCCCCCGGATGATCTGCTATATAGTAGATCATCCCCCTTCCAAACCATAGTAGATCATCCCCCTATACCGTTACCGACTTGGAATTTACACAAAATTGATGATAAGCGTAATAAAATGAAAACTTGAAACGGTAAGGCATTTCCGACTTAACGAAAAGAATGGGGGGATGGTCTACTATATAGTGCATTATCCCCCCCCCCCCCCCCGATCTGCGGTGGGTATTTGTTTTCTTTCAGATACGAATAAATGGCTTTTGTATCTACCATTTTGAAACTAAAATTCCCACGTGTACAACTTTAGACAAAAGCGGAAATCACTGAGGTATATGAAATTCTAAACAAAGACAGGTATTCTGAAACCCGGAATGGTTATCCGGAATACTAAGCAAAGGGGGATGATCTGCTATATAGTAGATCATCCCCCACGGAAGATTTGCTATGGCAATGGGATGATCTACTATATAGTGAAACATCCCCCAGGGGATAATCTATTATATAGTTGAACATCCGGGGGGAAGATCTGCTATATAGTAGATCTTCCGGGGGGATGTTCTGCTATATAGTAGATCATCCGGGGGGAAGATCTACTAGGGGGATGGTCCACTATATAACACTGGCTCTTAAAACGGCCGAAAAAAATTTTCCGGCTGGCAAAAGTCTTCCTCCCCCCCCCCCCCCATAAAAATCAAATGGTTGCTCCCTAACTCGTACCACATCTTTGTATCATCTACCAATGTCCAACCGATTACAATGTACCGTGTAACAGCTATTTATAAAAATAGTTGCCAGAGTCACCTAATGCTCGACTGCATAGCATAATATCTCTCATGACAGCCAATTTATTTAAACTCCCTTTCTCAGGCAACAACATATATCAAGTCGCATAAAAAATTTAAAGTTATAAATTAAAATTAGTTTATGGTGAACCAATGGTGAAGCAAAATCACTGAAGCGGAAAAAGTAGGTCAAGGTCATATTTCAATAGTCTAACCCAAGATGCATCCAATATGCAAGTCTGGTGCATGTAGCACTTATACTTTTCTCAATATTGGCTTTTAAAGGTAAAATAATTCAAGCGGAAAAAGTAGGTCAAGGTCATTTTATGAAAGTTTGATCAAAGATACATCCAATATGCAAGTTTGGTACATGTAGCACTTATACTTTGCTCAATATTGGCTTTTAAAGGCAAAATCATTCGAGCGGAAAAAAGTAGGTCAAGGTCATTTTTTGAAAGTTTGATCAAAGATACATCCAATATGTAAGTTTGGTACATGTAGCACTTATACTTTGCTCAATATTGGCTTTTAAAGGCAAAATCATTCAAGCGGAAAAAGTAGGTCAAGGTCATTTTTTGAAAGTTTGATCAAAGATACATCAAATATGTAAGTTTGGTACATGTAGCACTTATACTTTGCTCAATATTGGCTTTTAAAGACTTTATTGCTATCTTAACATTTGCCTTATCATCTCAACATTTGCCTTATCATTTGAAATAATTTTAAAAATCCTAACCCCAGGGGCTATATCCTCATCTGGATATATTAAATGATGTATAATTAAACATTTGCAACAAAAAAAAAAAACCAACAGAATATGAATATAGGAAAGGTAAATGTGTAATCTTAACATTTACCTTATCATCTAGTTCGGACGACGCGGACGCCGACGCCGGGGGTATTGCAATAGCTCTTTTGCACTAAAGTGCAGTCGAGCTAAAAACGTCAAGCCGAGGATTCAAAACAGCAATCCAAGGAATGCGTGTGTCGCCTGCGAAAGGGGCTTTTTTTGTAAAGAGGTCAAATATCTAGGTCAAGGACACGAGGTAAAAAAATTATGGTATGTGTAGAAGCGTCTTTTCACAAGGAATACACATATGAAATATCAAAGCCCTATCACTCACCAATAAAAGTTATAGCCAATCTTAGAGTTTTTTTGAAAAAAGTAGGTCAGATATCTAGGTCAAGATCAGAAGGTCAAAACTGATGGTATGTGTACAAACGTCTTGTCACTATGAATACACATGTGAAATATCAAAGCCCTATCACTTGCCTATCAAAAGTTACGGCGAATCTGAAATTTTTTTTTAAAAAGTAGGTTTAATATCTAGGTCAAGGTCACGAGTTCAACAATTATTGTATGTGTCTTGTCACAAGGAATACACATGTCAAATATCACACTTACCAATCAAAAAATATAGCCAATCTGAGATTTTTTGAAAAGTAGGTCAAATATCTAGGTCAAGATTACGAGGTCAAAAACCAAGGTCTTGTCACAAGGAATACACATGTGAAATATCAAAGCCCTATCACTTACCAATCAAAAGTTATGGGATGTGACACCCAAAGTGTGACAGACAGACGGACGGACAAAGTCATCCCTACGTGTCGCCATGCTTGGCAGGCAACACAAAAATTGAGTGTCAACTATTGTGTCGTCAACCAACACTGTCAGCACGGATAAAGGTTACTTCTCCTGAAACGAAAACATAAAGTGCAGTTATAAAAAGTTCCAGTATTGAACAATTTGTTTAACTATCCTTTTTTTTATAATTTAAAATGCCCGATTACTAGAGAATATGTGCTAAGTACAGAAGCTGGCCTTCGATACCAAATAAAAAAGCTAACATATAATACATGTATATCCTTTTTCAAGATCATTGTTCACGATATCAGTGCACTCAAACACCATCACATCTTTGTCATTTTCTATCAAACTTGATGGGCAAAAGTTAATGTTCAAGTTTTTCAAAAGTAGAGAAAAATGGGTAGGACCTCAGTAAGTGAATGAATGAAAGGTTGAGTGAGTGAATGTCTGTATGAAGGAGGGATCGAGAAATAGTGGATGAATAAAGAAATAATAGAAGAGTGAGCGAAAGTGTGAGTAGATTACTGAGTGAGTGAATTAATGGGTAAAACTGATTGAAAATGAGTGCACGAAAGAAGGAAAGAAAGAAGTGAATGAATGAGAGAACGAAAGAGTGACAGTATGAGTGTACGAATGAAGACATATCTTATGAATTTTTGCATGAAGGAGCGAGTAAATGAGTGATTGATAAAATATATGAACGATTTAAAAGAGTGAATAAAATTATGAGTGGACTACGTAATGATGAATAAATCGATAATAGTGAATCAATGAATAAAGGAGTGAGTGAACAATAAATGGAACAGTGAGTGAAGAGTAAATGAATGAGCGAGTGAAGAATAATTGAAGAGGTGATTCAATGAATGAAGGGGTAAGTGAAGAATAAATAGGAATGAGTGAAGAATTAAATAGGATTGGGTGAAGAATAAAGTAGGAGTGAATAAAGAATAAAGAAGGAGTGACGGAAGAATTAATTGAGTGATGGAGGAATAAACTAAAGAATGAGTGAAAGAATAAGTGAAGGAGTGAATGAATAAATGAATTAAGGGGTGAGTGAAGAATAAATAAAAGTGATTGAATAAATGAATGAAGGGGTGAGTAAAGATAAAATGAAAGAGTGAGTGAAAAATAAATGAAGGAGTGAGTAAGGAATAAATGATTGAGTTGGTGAATACATGAATTAAGGGGTGAGTGAAGAATAAATGAAAGAGTGATGGAAGAATAAATGAAGGAGTGAAGAATAAATGAAGGAGTGAAGAATAAACGAAGAATTGAGTAAAATCATAAATGAAGAAGTGAGTGAATAAATGAATTAAGGAGTGAATGTAGAATAAATGAAAGAGTGAGTGAAGAATAAATGAAAGATAGAATGAAGAATAAATGAGGGGTTGAGTGAAATCATAATTGAAGGAGTTGGTGAATAAACGAATTAAGGTGTAAGTGAAGCATAAATGGAAGAGTGAGTGAAGAATAAATGAAGGAGTGAGTAAATGAACGAATTTAGGGGTGGGTGAAGAATAAATGAAGGAATGAAGAAGAAATGAAGGAGTGAGTGAAGAATAAATGAATGAGTGAGTGAAAAAAGGGGGGGATTTTGTCAGGTCTAGTAGCCCCGTACTCCTTGGTGGACATCAGGACTTCGCGAATTTTTGACTGACTGAGACATATTTACGACTTTGTGTCCCATTCGGAACCTTAAAGTCGTCACGCCCGTTATAGCATGGACCCCTGTAGGACCCTTGCTAATACGGACGCGAAAATATTTCGCGTTTAGGCAATTTCGCCTGTCGCCTGTTGTAAAATATATTTCCTTGATTCACAGGCGGTCCCCTTGTTGGTGGGGAGTCGGCGCCCGGACGAGGATAAAAAGGCATGGCAGGGATTCCGGTGGTGATTTTTTTTTAATTTGGCAGGCGTTCAACAGTACAGGGGGATTGAGATTTCATGTTAGGTTAACCAATCAGGGGGCTGGGATTTCGACCAATGGAGCGGGATTTAACAATTATGAAACTAGCTGTGCGCCATCCTTGCAATTAATTAGGTTAATTAGCGATTGGCCAATCCAAAGGGTGTTAACAAAATTTGAGTAGTTGCCTCTACCGACTTTGGTAGCGACGGCACTGTCTATTGGTTAATCAGGATAATTGCTACAAGAGTATAAGAGAATAAATAGTTCGGGACGGGGAGCGTTTTATCATATACAATCATGACTTCGAATCATCATCTGGCTGTTTTTGGCTCCAGCCACGCCACAGGATTCAAGGAGTGGATTCAACAGACCATGATGAAGTCAGCTCGAGTCAAGCTTCGCTGGGAGAAGGTGGAATGGTTTGACCAACCGGAGATAAGAGCTCAGGATCCACCCGTCGACTTGATAAAGAGATGTCAAGGAAGTCCTGCCACCGTAGTACTTCTCATCATAGGAGGGTTCGACTTGGACGATCAGGGAGCCTCAGCGCCAGTTTACAAATCTATCGTCAGGTTATTCGATGCCTTGTCTAAGCCGGGGAGGACCATTTTACTACTCGACCTAATTCCACGAACTAAAACGAGAAAGCTAGAGCAATTCAGTTTTCTGAGGTTGTCAAAGATTGTGCGACTACGTCTGCAGAGAAAGTTCAAGAAGGCATTAATTCTGCACGGTTTCCATGTGTCACATTTGAAGGACGGAATCCATTTGAGTTCCGAGGGGTACCAGATTCTATGTAACCGCATCATGGAGAAGTGGGTCCAGTTGAGGAGTGGCGGTTTGGAGTAAACGGTCCTTTTAAGGACCATATCTAACAAACGGCCCTTTTCAGGGCCACCTAATTTTTTCAGAAAAGTAGTCAAAGCTTTATCCGCCCCCCCCCCCCCCCCCCAGTGAGAACAAACACATCAAAACACAGCATATAAAAAACAATAAGTTGAATAAATAATAGTTATGGTAGTATCGATGTTATAGTGTATATCAAAGAGAGAAAGGTAGAAATTTGAAGAAAAAAGAATATATAAATTTTGTTAAACACAAGTGTCCAATCTTTTTCAATATTAACACGATATTCTGTTAAGAAGACCAAACTCGATGGACGAGAGTTAATGTTATGTTAAAATTTCAAAAGGTGGTCAAGGTCCCAATGTGAAAAAAAATCGGTATCAATGAAAAGGTCAAGCCCAAGAATTACGAAAGCTCTATCATGTACAATTCAAAATTTTGGACCAATATATATAAATTTAAAGTTTTTTTAAAAGTTGGTTCAAAGTCAAGAGGTATAATTGGAAAGGGCATACGAATATGACATATCAAAGCCCTATCACATAACACTCCAAAGTTATGCCTAATGTTTAAAAAGTATTTGGCACGGACATGCAAAATGCAAAAACTTCATCTCCCTGATTTATTTTACAAATCAAATTCTTTAGGCACGGTTCATTTGATATGAGGGGGGGGGGGGGGGGGGGGCTTGAGATTTTTTCGAAAAATTCCCTATCAGTTATAGTTTCTGAGAATTGGTGTTCACAAGATTACATAGAGTTATATAAGTGAAAATGACCACATCCATTTTCAAACACCCTGCGGGTCAGAGGCTCAAACAAAATGTCAGGTGCACAACTAGATCATAGACTCATTATAATGCAAAAAGAATTAATTTCTTACCATTCACAGATTCAGAGGATTCGCGTTCACGAGAAAAGTTTAACGGACGGACAGACAAACGCCGGACACAGAGCGATCGTATAAGCTCGACTTGTCTTTGACCATTAGAGCTAAAAATCACGATCATCTCTCCTGGTCTAAAACAAATTACAAATCGCTATTAAATTCAGCAATTCATAAAGTAATATTCTAAAACGTATTTTCCCCTTAATTTCTTGTATCCGTTTCATCTTGTCTTTTTATATATCCGACAAGCACACGGATCTAATTTAGAGTTATCCCTCTTTCCACGTGCATCATTTTATCGCTCATATACATATATAAAATTCAGCAATGCGCGATGTATAGAAGCGTTTTATAATTAATTTAGGAATGCTAAATTGAGCTCTCTAAAGGTTTCTCTATTATATATATATATACATATATATATGAAAGCAAGATAGAAAGATAAAGTTAGAAGATAGCATAAATAAGAAAATAAAACCCAGGCAACGCAAAAGCGTAGCATCCCCTGGCCTCGCACTGCAGGAAAATCAATGTGCCGTCTAGGCTGTCTGTATATATGGAAAATCAATAAGGTTCTTCCTCTAATAATAAGCAATAAGTGTATGAAGTTTAGATCGAACCAAAACTGCATTCTCCAGGCTTTATACAATATTTTTTTTTACCTTTTCCTATCTGTGACCTTGACCTTTTCCTTTGAAAATAAGTAGGGCTCTTCTTCTTGTCATAAGCAATTAGTGTATGAAGTTTGATTAAGATTCAATCAAAAATGCACCCTCTAGGCTATATACCCTTTCTAATCTGTGACCTTGACCTTTGACCTTGAAAATCAATAGGGGGCTTTCTCTTGTCATAAGCAATTAATGCATGAAATTTGATTAAGATTCAATCAAAACTGTACCCTCTGGGCTGTATACAATGATCTTGACCATTTCCAATCTGTGACCTTGACCTTTGACATATAACCTTGAAAATCAATAGGGGTCATCCTCGTGTCTATCGGTTTACGAAGTTTGGTTAAGATCCAATCAAAACTGCACCATCTAGGCTGTTTAAAATAATTTTGACCTTTCCAATCTGTGACCTTGAACTCTAACCTTGGCAATCGATTGGATTCTTCCTTATGTCATAAGCAATCAGTCTATGGAATTTGGTTAAAATCCAATCAAAATTGCATCCTTTAGGCTGTATATAAGCATTTTGTCCTTTTCCAATCTGTGACCTTGACCTTGAAAATCAATAGGTTCTTCCTCTATTCATATACTGTGTATGAAGTTTGGTTAAAATCAAATCAAAACTGCGTGCTCTAGGCTGTATACAAGGATTTTGACCTTTTCCAATCTGTGACCTCGACCTTTGACCTAGAAAATCCATAGGGTTCTTCCCCTTCTCATAAGCTATCAGTATACGAAGTTTGGTAAACATCCAATCAAAACCGCACCCTCTAGGCTGCATATAAGGATTTTGTGACGCACTCACCCTCACATGAACGACGGCATTACTATATCCTCCTGCAACTGTGTTGCGAGGGGATAATAAAACTATATGAGCTAGCTAATGCAGAGAATTGTGGTCCCCAACTTTGGAATGTTTATCAAACGAGTGGGTCAAGGTCACAAAGTAAAACATTTGTTAAGAAAAGGGTCTCATCAAAAGGAATGCTGATCACTGTCACTTATTGTTCAAAAGTTATATACCTTAGAATGAAGTTTTTCAAAATTAGGCTAAACTCTTAGGTCAAAACTTTTAGTGTCTACAGCTCTTGTAACAAGAATAAGTCCTTTTACCATGCTTTTTTACCATTCAAAATGTTCCAAGCACAAAGTATTAATAAGTCAAACTCCAAGGTTAAGGTCACATGGTAAAATTGTTGGTATCTGAACCACAGGGATGTATCACGCTTCCCGGTTGCTAAATTTTCTATGGAATAACACCCAGTAAACAGAGTAACCTGGATGAGCATGACAAATCCCTGTGGATCAATTATGTATGATAGCTACTCCAGTTATTGCATCAGAACAAAGTGTTCATGGACTGACAGACAGAACACATGATCCTTTATTTATGATAGCTACTCCAGTTACTGTATCAGAACAAAGTGTTCATGGACTGACAGACAGAACACGTGATCCTTTATGTATGATAGCTACTCCAGTTATTGTATCAGAACAAAGTGTTCATGGACTGACAGACAGAACACATGATCCTTTATGTATGATAGCTACTCCAGTTACTGTATTAGAACAAAGTGTTCATGGACTGACAGACAGAACACATGATCCTTTATGTATGAAAGCTACACTCCAGTTATTGTATCAGAACAAAGTGTTCATGGACTGACAGACAGAACACGTGATCCTTTATGTATGAAAGCTACACTCCAGTTATTGTATCAGAACAAAGTGTTCATGGACTGACAGACAGAACACGTGATCCTTTATGTATGATAGCTACTCCAGTTACTGTATCAGAACAATGTGTTCATGGACTGACAGACAGAACACGTGATCCTTTATGTATGAAAGCTACTGCAGTTGCTGTATCAGAACAAAGTGTTCATGGACTGACAGACAGAACACGTGATCCTTTATGTATGATAGCTACTCCAGTTATTGTATCAGAACAATGTGTTCATGGACTGACAGACAGAACACGTGATCCTTTATGTATGAAAGCTACTGCAGTTGCTGTATCAGAACAAAGTGTTCATGGACTGACAGACAGAACATGTGATCCTTTATGTATGATAGCTACTCCAGTTACTGTATCAGAACAAAGTGTTCATGGACTGACAGACAGAACACATGATTCCTCTGTAGATCTCTAACAGTACCAAACAGGGTCCTAATAATCAGAACAAAGTGTTCATGGACTGACAGACAGAACACATGATTCCTCTGTAGATCTCTAACAGTACCAAACAGGGTCCTAATAATCAGAACAAAGTGTTCATGGACTGACAGACAGAACACATGATTCCTCTGTAGATCTCTAACAGTACCAAACAGGGTCCTAATAATCAGAACAAAGTGTTCATGGACTGACAGACAGAACACATGATTCCTCTGTAGATCTCTAACAGTACCAAACAGGGTCCTAATAATCAGAACAAAGTGTTCATGGACTGACAGACAGAACACATGATTCCTCTGTAGATCTCTAACAGTACCAAACAGGGTCCTAATAATCAGAACAAAGTGTTCATGGACTGACAGACAGAACACATGATTCCTCTGTAGATCTAGATCTCTAACAGTACCAAACAGGGTCGTAATCATCAGACAATCCTGTGAAATTTTAATCCATAACATGTAGGTATTGAAAAATCAAGGTCAGCTTTAACTGACAACATGCAATAACCTCTAGCTCAGACACATTTTCTTGCTTTGGGTCCAGTGTAAAATTACACAAAAGCTATGCCATCAGGTGCATTGTGACCTTGACCTTTGACTATATCCTCAATTCAAGGTAAAGACATGGGGGTCTTCCAGCTCGGCATAGAATTTGATTTGGTTCAATACAAGGGTAATGAATTATGGCCTACATAAAATGTAACTAGTAAGTGATATATGACCTTGGTTTAAGGTATTGAACATTCAAATGAAATAATTATATAAATCTGACAGAAAGAGAAATGTATATACATAAAGGCAAGACAACTATAATGTACTAGACTATATGTATAACTGAATACACAAAATACCGCTGTATGATCCCTTTGCTACTGAAAGCTGAACGCGTTTAGAAAGACTGTATACATATTAAGCTACAATGTGCAAAATATCAAAGTCAAGGTCAGAGATCCTTTCCACTTATAATTGTTAGGTGTCTAATACAAAATATTCCTGTCAAGGTCAAACCTCGAGGCCTACCTTAAACCATTATATTCCAAGCGGCGAAACTTTATCGTTATTTTTGGTACAGGCAATTTGGAAGCTCTGGGTGGACTTGTCAATTCTGGATCAAACCTAAATTTTTCACTTAAGATGAATAGTTTTTTTAAATTATCATTATTAAATGACAAGATAATTGATAATTACGAAAATTAGTTCTCATTCAAATATTACAACCAGTTTTGTGCGATTAAGACCTCCAAAAACAGGTGATCATGAACTAACAAATTGCCTGTACCTCTTTAAGTTCCTTCATAATCAATCTGAACACACAAAAAAAATGAACCACTTGTTCACACAGACAGACAAATCATTTTAAAATAGATAAGATTTACTTTGCCATCAGGCCAAAAATAATTCACCCATCAATCCTTCGCTAATTTATACTATAAACATGGAAATTTTTGCATGGGGTAATTTTGTGATTGTATTTGTTTTTGTGTCAGACCAAAGAACTGATGATTATCAAAGTTAATGTCAGTTTGACTTTGAAATTTGATTTTGATAATTCAAAATGCATCCAAACGATATATATTCAATATAAAATAAATAGTCAGAGCTAGGAGATCCAGTTGTCACTACCACCGGATTGACACATTTAGTGTACTATTTTTTACACAAATAACAGATACTTACAATGCCTCATAAAATACAACAACAACAAGAAGTTTAGAATTAGATATATTATGTAAATGCCAAAAAAAAACCCCAAAACAATAAAGATGAGCCGGAGAATTCATAATTTCCATTTTACTGAAAGTAAGAAAAAGAAGTAAACAAGTGTATCAAACATATACAACATAGAAACAAGTGTCATTAAATATATATCATATATGTAAATATATAGACAATATATACAAACAGCACAGACTTACGACACTAAAGTAAATTTAGAACTAAAATTTTCGAAGCTCAACGGCTTCATCTTCTAGCATTGTCTAGAGACATTCAACTTACATACAGAAAAAAAAATGAATAAAAAGAATGCACTAAAAGGCATATTACAAAATTAGAGAAGCCAAAAACCAGGAGGAAAGTAACAAAGTTAGGGTGACAAATAATAGTGTGAGACAATATATACAATACATAACCAGGAAAAAAAGGAGTGAAAGTGACCACAACACTAAGAAATTCATCCTTGAATTTCCAAAGCGCAATAGCTTCTTCCTCATGAGTTCTTACCTAAAACCAATATTCCAGAAATTAAAAGAGAAAGAATACAATGTGAAAAAGACTGAGAATTAAATATATACAAACAGTATGCCACAGTAAAGACACATTACAAAGAATTCACAAAAAACTTCAAGAAAATATCTAATCAATATATTCCAATAATTCTATATTATCAAATATTTCGACAATTGAAACAATATCGAGAAGATGACTACCCAGCATATTAAATATATATGTATACAATCTATAACCAGACAGAAACTCACATTAAAACTCAATAAAAAACAACATTTGAATAAAAGGCATGTTACAGACAAGAGAGCTTTAATAAATGCTTGAAGCCAAAAAAAAAATCAAATATTTACAATACAAATATCAGTAAGTTCCCTAAGAACAAGTGTGAGAATCAAATATATACAAAATACAATGAGTACAATGTGAGAATCAAATATATACAATATGTATGTCAGAAAATACAATGTGAACAAGTGTGAGAATCAAATATATACAATTTGTATGTCAGGTAATACAATGTGAACAAATGTGAGAATCAAATATATACAATATGTATGCCAGAAAATACAATGTGAACAAGTGTGAGAATCAAATATATACAATATGTATGTCAGCTAATACAATGTGAACAAGTGTGAGAATCAAATATATACAATATGTATGTCAGAAAATACAATGTGAACAAATGTGAGAATCAAATATATACAATATGAATGTCAGTTAATACAATGTGAACAAATGTGAGAATCAAATATATACAATATGTATGTCAGAAAATACAATGTGAACAAATGTGAGAATCAAATATATAAAATATGTATGTCAGTTAATACAATGTGAACAAGTGTGAGAATCAAATATATACAACATTTATGTCAGAAAATACAATGTGAACAAATGTGAGAATCAAATATATAAAATATGTATGTCAGTTAATACAATGTGAACAAGTGTGAGAATCAAATATATAAAATATGTATGTCAGTTAATACAATGTGAACAAGTGTGAGAATCAAATATATACAACATTTATGTCAGAAAATACAATGTGAACAAATGTGAGAATCAAATATATAAAATATGTATGTCAGTTAATACAATGTGAACAAGTGTGAGAATCAAATATATACAACATTTATGTCAGAAAATACAATGTGAACAAATGTGAGAATCAAATATATACAACATGTATGTCAGTTAATACAATGTGAACAAGTGTGAGAATCAAATATATACAACATTTATGTCAGAAAATACAATGTGAACAAGTGTGAGAATCAAATATATACAATATGTATGTCAGTTAATACAATGTGAACAAATGTGAGAATCAAATATATACAATATGAATGTCAGTTAATACAATGTGAACAAATGTGAGAATCAAATATATACAATATGTATGTCAGAAAATACAATGTGAACAAATGTGAGAATCAAATATATACAATATGTATGTCAGAAAATACAATGTGAACATGTGTGAGAATCAAATATATACAATATGTATGTCAGAAAATACAATATGAACAAGTGTGAGAATCAAATATATACAATATGAATGTCAGTTAATACAATGTGAACAAATGTGAGAATCAAATATATACAATATGTATGTCAGAAAATACAATGTGAACAAATGTGAGAATCAAATATATACAATATGTATGTCAGGTAATACAATGTGAACAAATGTGAGAATCAAATATATACACTATGTATGTCAGAAAATATAATGTGAACATGTGTGAGAATCAAATATATACAACATGTATGTCAGCTAATACAATGTGAACAAATGTGAGAATCAAATATATACAATATGAATGTCAGCTAATACAATGTGAACAAATGTGAGAATCAAATATATAAAATATGTATGTCAGTTAATACAATGTGAACAAATGTTAGAATCAAATATATACAATATGTATGTCAGAAAATACAATGTGAACAAGTGTGAGAATCAAATATATAAAATATGAATGTCAGTTAATACAATGTGAACAAGTGTGAGAATCAAATATATACAATATGTATGTCAGCTAATACAATGTGAACAAATGTGAAGTCAAATATATACAATATGAATGTCAGAAAATACAATGTGAACAAATGTGAGAGTCAAATATATACAATATGTATGTCAGGTAATACAATGTTAACAAGTGTGAGAATCAAATATATACAATATGTATGTCAGAAAATACAATGTGAACAAATGTGAGAATCAAATATATACAATATGTATGTCAGTTAATACGATGTGAACAAGTGTGAGAATCAAATATATACAATATGTATGTCAGTTAATACAATGTGAACAAATGTGAGAATCAAATATATACAATATGTATGTCAGTTAATACGATGTGAACAAATGTGAGAATCAAATATATACAATATGTATGTCAGTTAATACGATGTGAACAAATGTGAGAATCAAATATATACAATATGTATGTCAGTTAATACGATGTGAACAAGTGTGAGAATCAAATATATACAACATGTATGTCAGTTAATACAATGTGAACAAATGTGAGAATCAAATATATACAATATGTATGTCAGAAAATACAATGTGAACAAATGTGAGAATCAAATATATACAATATGTATGTCTCTAAATACAATGTGAACAAATGTGAGAATCAAATATATACAATATGTATGTCAGTTAATACAATGTGAACAAATGTGAGAATCAAATATATACAACATGTATGTCAGTTAATACAATGTGAACAAATGTGAGAATCAAATATATACAATATGTATGTCAGTTAATACAATGTGAACAAGTGTGAGAATCAAATATATACAATATGTATGTCTCTAAACACAATGTGAACAAATGTGAGAATCAAATATATACAATATGTATGTCAGGTAATACAATGTGAAAAAGTGTGTGAATAAAATATATATAACATTTATGTCAGTAAATACAATTTGAATAAGAGTGACATATATACATTGAAAATATGTACGATACCTAATTTTTCAGTTTTATCTTGACACCCAAAATTTTCGTACCTGATTGATTGTACTGAATAGATAATTTTGAATAAGATATTCTAGAATCTATAAAAGTTATAAGACCCCTACGTCTTTCTGTGGGGCTATCTAACCTAACAGTCTCGTAACCTGAAAGCTTGATGTTGTGAGTATTAGATTTAAGGAAAGATTCCTGAACACAGATAATACTGGGTCTTACTTCCTCTATCAATTTTCGAAAATGGCGCCCATTGGAGTTAAAACCCCGAGAATTCCAATTACAAATGCTGAAAGAGTCCATAAAAAACCCAGTATTTTGAAGATGTTATACTAAGAAAAGATTCGAAAAAGATTTAGTTAATTTCCTAAAGTTTCATAATAGCCTCGAAGTCAACGTCTTACAATGGGTCGTAGTCAACTGGCGACCGGGTGTAGCGGGCGGAGGGCTGCTGACTACCTTAAACTGAGTAGCGGGCGGTTCTTGGGCCCAGACCTCGGGAACTGGTGACTGAAGGGGACCCAACAGGCTGAGCCTTTGGCTTGGACCCATCCCCTTTTATTTTGGGAGGAGGTTATTTCGCCTTGGGCTTGTATACGGTGTGCACCTGGCCGCGGAAGTGTTAAGTAGAGAGTCTGAGTTTGATTCAGTGTTAGTTTCAGATTCAGAGTCAGATGTGACAGATTCAGAGTTTTTGTTATTTGAGATATTATCTGAAGTTTCAGCTGCTTTGTTAGGAGAATTAGATACAGTGGCAGACGTGGCGGTCTCAGGTTCACGAGGGGCGGGGTCAGTACCGGGAGGGGGAGAGTTTTGAGGAGATCCCCTAACTCTGTACCCCTATGTCGTAATGACTGAGATAGAGCATCAGAGGAGCTCACCAAATCCCTGAAGTGTCGGTCGGCGACTAACCCGATGTCCCTAAGGATTTCCTGGTTCCCGGTAAGACTAAAAAAGAGGTCCAAAATAAAACCTATTACGCTACCCTCTATGGGCTTATCAGGAGCAGGTACCGGGGAGGGAGGGGATGGTTCCTGGGTGGTGGCCTTGACCTTGGCCGCTGCCTTGGCCTTGACAAGGGCATCCGCATATGGGATGGAATCCATGATGCGGAGGGTACTAACATGCCTATGGATCTGGTGGAACATGCATCCCTCCCAGAAGGAGGAGTGCACGCCACCACAGTTAACACAGATCCTACCATGGTGTTTTCCATCGTATGATCTGTGCCCCAACATTTAGCGCAGGCCGGGACGGATTTCTGGCAGTTTCAGGAATTGTGAAATTTCCCGCACTTCCTACACTGGGTTGCCCGGAGGATGTAAGGGTCCATGTGTTTGGCCCGTCCAAGTGTGCCTAGGTCCAGGGTGAGAATTTTCCTAAGAGGGGCCCGGTTAAGGAAGTCTACCCTTACAGACCCATTAAATCTCCCCTTGGAGTCCCTAAGGGCCGAAATACAAAGAGCCACTGGGTTTGGGGACCTGTCTGACTTAGGAGTGGGATACTTGGACCCTAGCGTCCGTAGGGCCTCGCCCTGGGCCTGGTTAAGGGAACCGACCTTAGAATTAAGTCCCCTGAGAACTACAGAGCACATGCGTGCTTGATGGGTCGTGGAGACCTCCAACCCAAGGACCTGGGTTAGAAAAAAGATGCAGGCGAAGTGCTGCACTTGATGGAATAGTAAGAATGAGCCGTGGCTCAACTTACCAACATGGTCTGCTTTAGACCTGTGATATAGGATCTGAGAGGACGGGTTTCCATTCAGGGGGTCCTTACCCTCCCTACCCTGGGGCTTAAGGTTAAGCTTAAGGGGAGGGGCCGGCATGATACCAGGGAGCTAGATGAAATTCCATTAAAAATCTAGTAAAAATTTAATACAAATCCTAATAAGTACCAGGGAGCTAGATATATACGAGTTTCTATCTAAAAATTTACTAGAAAGTTGGAAAAAAAACCTAAAAAAGTACTCATCTCTATGAACAAAGTTGTTTTAGTTCATTTTCTTATAAGCTTAATCTTAGATTCCTAATTTGTATGACATATATAGTTTCCTTAAATTTAGAAAAAAGTCTCAGAATCTATCAAAGAAATATTTAGAATTGCTTATTTGAAGGAAAGAGGTTGTTTAATACATTATAGACACGCTTAAACCTAGTACAAGAGAGTTAGAGTTTACAGTTGTTTCTAAATATGGCATATCAGAGTTAGGTAGATAGAATGGTTTTTCAAGAAGAATTTATGATCAGACAAAAAGTGATAAATTTAAGAAAATGCAAAAAAGGATTATGAAAATTTCACTTCTTAAGGGTAGAACAAACTTAACTTTACGTTTATAGCATATTAAAATTATTTTAAAAAGTTCCTAGTGCTAAATATTAAAGTTTTAAGGTTTCAGAAAAAGTGCCAAGTTAGACTCAGAAAACAAATTGAAATCTCAAAAAAATTGCAGACGTCACAGTAAACATGTATAACACGTCCACAAGTTTGGCAATTAACTGTTAGTTAGTATGAAATGTAAAGAAAGTATTTATGAGTTTATTTGAAGCAATAGAAATAAAGACTACGCTCACGCAGCAAGATACTCCCGTTGGGATTTTTTTCACAACACCAAAATATCTAAGTCCCATAACTCCATAAGGACAAATCGGATGAACCTTAAAATTGAAAGGCAGCTTCCTCTTCAAAGTCTGATCACAATGTACAAATATCCTGAAAATCTGTTGACGCATATTCATGTTATTGCGTTCCATGCACCTATATTTTGCCCTTAGCTTAACATGTATGTGCATATAACCTCCCCCCCCCCCCCCCCCCATTACACATAATTTCTGGATTATGTGACAAAAAATTCAAGAACCTGTTATATATGTGAAAGAACATCCTTTCTACTTAAAGTATACAAAATTTCAAAACATTTTGACAAGAAACAGATTTTTAAAGAATTTTTAACTATTTTAGTATATTTTCATTGTATTTAGAATATCTAAGTCCCATAACTCCATAACGACAAATCGGATGAACCTGAAAATCGAAAGGCGGATTCTTCTTTAAAGTCTGATCACAATGTACAAATATCCTGTAAATCCATTGACGCATATTCAAGTTATTGCGTTCCATGCACCTATATTTTGCCCTTAGCTTAACATGTATGTGCATATAACCCCCCCCCCTCCCATTACACATAATATCTTGGTTATGCGACCAAAAAATTAAAAACCCGTTACATATGTCAAAGAGCATCCTTTCTACCTTAAGTATACAAAATTTCAAAACATTTCAACCTGAAATAGATTTTTAAATAATTTTTAAATATTTTAGTATATTTTCACTGTATTTTAAAATACCCAAGTCCCATAACTCTGTAACGACATATCGAATGAACCTGAAAATCAAAAGGCGGCTTCCTTTCCACAGTCTGATCAAAATGTATGAATATCATGAAAATCCGTTGACGCATATTCAAGTTATTGCGTTCCATGCGCCTATATTTTGCCCTTAGCTTAACATGTATGTGCATATAACCCCCCCCCTTCCTTTTACACACAATATCTCGATTATGCAACAAAAAAATTTAAAATCCGTTACATATGTCAAAGAACATTCTTTCTACTTGAAGTATACAAAATTTCAAAACATTTCGACCAGAAATAGATTTTTAAATAATTTTTAAATATTTTAGTATATTTTCACTGTATTTTAAAATACCTAAGTCCCATAACTCTGTAACGACATATCGAATGAACCTGAAAATCGAAAGGCGGCTTCCTCTCCACAGTCTGATCAAAATATATGAATATCCTGAAAATCCGTTGACGCATATTCAAGTTATTGCGTTCCATAGGCGGACGGACAGACGGACAGACGGACGGACGGACAGACTTCGCCATACCATAATACAACCCGTCAAATGACGGGCGTATAAAAACGAGTATTCAAAATTCCATGTAATTTAACAATAAAATAAGCTTAAAATGCATCAAAGATGGATGGACGATGATGACTAACACATATTCCCTGCTCCATGGTAACACATATAATTGCACATATATTTACACTATAAAAATATCTACACTTGGAAGAATATAGAAAAACTGGAAATATACCGTAGATTGGAAAAAAAGAACACTTTAAACACAAGGACCACTGAGAAATATTTACTTTGACTGGAAAATTTTAATTTAAACTTAGAGGGACGAGAATAAAATTCAAAGTCTGACGTTGAACACCATAACCATCAATGTCTGAGTCCCTAAATTGGATATGGTGACACCTAACACCAAACTAGCCGAGCGTTCAAACGCCTGCGAGCGAGACTATACACCCCTGCGGTGTGACCGAGGAAGTACTGTTAGTACATGGGCCTCATATCCTGACTAGTCAATCCGCCAACTGGACTAAGCGTGCATACACCTCGGCCACTGAGGCACTGTCCTCCATCTGCTATTAGCACCCTGATCACACTGACTGTTTTCCTCTCATGTTATGTGTAGTTTCTTTCTTGTGGTTATACTAATGACGTTTCGGAAAATCTCTAGAAGCTGAAAAAAAAGCACCAAATATTTGTCACTGTCATGAATGTTGAAGGATGACCTTACGTTGGATCATATACAACAAATGTATGTACATCGTGATCTCTGACCTGTATCAAAGAGATTACTTACCCTCTGATGTATAAGGTCTCTTTTGTTCTACATCTCTCATCTTCCTTATTACTTTAATTCCATGAGAATGATCAGATTGGTCTCAATGCCGATAAAGAAGCTGGCTTTCCTTTACTTTCATATCAGTGTAACAATGGTCTCCTTGGCTACACCAGGAAAGGCTAAAAACAATTATAATAAACTTTTTCTGGAATATGCTTTGTATTTTCTACTGTATTTGTTGTTTCTATGTTGTTTTATATTAAAGTATTTTGTGATCCCCTAACCAGAACAGTCTTGTCTAGTTAGGGGAAAATGAAATTAGGAAAATAGAATTTTCCGACCGTTAGCTTGGGGCAGGGGGTTGGGGTGTCACAGATTTTTGTATCTAGGTACTTTTTCTCGGATATTCATTGTTATAATTTTCTATTGTATTTATTGATTCTATGTTGCTTTATATTAAAGTATCTAAGTGTTACCCGTTTTCATAGTTTTCTTTCATGTTATTCTGTCATATAAGGTGGAGGCTACATTATATAGGAATCCTTCGGACCTGAAGACAGGCACCCACCCCCACCGGGTCCTGTTACTAAAGTGGCGAGCTCGCCAGGATTTCTATCTATTGTAGTCCTCATTCGGACAGACTTTCTTAATAGAAACTTTGAATTTTGTAAAAAAAAATTTCGCCGTTTACTTTGGATCAGCTGATTAGGGGTGTGATGATTCACCCCGAATTACCGCGACAAAACCCTTCGATTCAGTAAATTGCAGTGCATCTGTATCTTGCAATTCAATTCAGTTCATATCTTTTTTTAATTTCGCACTTAAAATGCTCTCTAATTGGTCGAACATTGTTTCATTGACCATTGAAGTTGATGGTTTGAAATGTTACTTGGGTAAAAGGAATATGGTGGACGAGCTTAAAAATGACTAAGGACACCCCAATCTCTTTTCGTTTCCAATATGGAAACGTTTTTGATTCTGCAAATGTAACATTATGAACGCGACCAATTTAAATTGTGCTTCACTGAAATTAGCTATGAAACATGAAATAAAAGCAATACGGCGATCCGCTGAGGTTAAAACGAGTAAGAGTTTCGCCTGGTGGTGGGGTTTCAAACTATTATCTTAAGTTGCAGGTACAGTATAGTGCTGTTGCGCATCATTTGACGTTAAAAAACAAAGATATTGAAAGAAGTCTATCTCCTCATCCAAACTGTCATGGTTCATCAATGTTCATGGACAGCATCAAATATCATAGCTTTATTCAACAGTTTGATACCTTTTTATTGTGGGCATTGTGACCATGGATGAAACAGTTTGATACCTTTTTATTGTGGGCATTGTGACCATGGATGAAACAGTTTGGGGCCTTTCTACAGTGGACGATGTGCCAGTCACTTTAAATCCTCGTCTGTACGAAATCTATGGTGTAACACTGAATGGGACATCTATAGAAAACAAAACAGCATGAAATGTCAACATCAAATCAGATGTTGAATTATTTTGGAATATTTGTTTCAATCATCTGCAATTGTAATGTCCATTCAATACTAGTACAAATGTACCAAAATGGATATGTAATATAAGGTAATGAAAGTGTATCACAGGAAATATTTGTTTGGAATTTTCATTGGTGCTGCTCTCTTTAAAAAAATTGACAATTTTCATATTATTAGTGCTAGACTTTTAGACATTCCTAGACCTGACATCACAACATTCCAAATCAAAAACTATAGATACACGTGTAAATGCAACTAGTTGTAGAGGAAACAAGAGGCCAAAGGGGGCCACATCACTCACCTGAGTTGAACGCAAAAGAAAAATAGTGGACAATTTGGTGGAGGCCCTTGAGTAATTCCCATATGGATTTGTAAAATTCTGTGCAGTGGATGCATAGGCGCAGAAGAAAATGCCTCAGCCTATGTGAGACACATACATTGTCTCAAAGGCTCCAATTGACCAATTGACTAAAGAGAATCTTATTGTGACGTCACAGTAACGTCATCAGAAAACATGGCATTAGATGACATTAAACGTTGTTTAAATTCCATTTTTTCTTAGGTTTCATGGATGAGGAAATAGATTCCATCACTTTCTACTGACATGATTGAGTCAGACATAATGAAATCTATTGTTGATCTAAGGATCAATGATACCCCCGCTCGGCATATTTTACATATAAGCAATGTATAAAAAGTTTGAAGGTGCCCACAATTTAACACAAAATTGAGGAACATGACCCTGTATTTGAACTTGACCTGTATTTCTAAATGTAAAGCTATATCTAAGAAATAAACATATTCCCTGTTACAAGTTTCATTTAAATGTCAGATAAGCACAAAATATTGATTTTTTCCAAGTTTCAAGGGGCACAACTCTGCATAAAATTGAGCCATATTCAAACCTAACCTGTAATTTTTGGTATAATAGCTACACTCAAGAAATGAATTTATTATCTGTAACAGTTGTCCCTCTAATGTCCAGAAACCACAAAATTTTGAATTTGTCTAAATTTCAAGGGGCATAACTCTGCACGTAATTGAGGGACATGATGCATATTTGAAGCTGACCTGTATTTCTTGGTGTGCAAGGTATATGCAAGGAATGAATAGATTATTTGTATCAGTTTTCCTTTAAATGTCTGGAAACCACAAAATTGTGAATTTTTCTAAGTGTCAAGGGGCATAACACTGCACGTAATTGAGGGACATGACCCATATTCGAAGTATAGCTATATGCAAGAAATGAATTGATTATCTGTAACAGTTTTCCTTTAAATGTCCGGAAACCACAAAATCTTGAATTTTTCTAAGTTTCAAGGGGCATAACTCTACACAATATTGAGGGACATTACCCATATTTGAACTTGACCTGTATTTCCTGGTGTAAATGCTATATGGAAGAAATGAATTGATAATCTGTAACGGTTTTCCTTCAAATGTCTGGAAACCACAAAATTTTGAATTTATCTAAGTTTCAAGGGGCATAACTCTGCACAAAATTGAGGGGTATGACCCATATTCGAACTTGACCCATATTTCTTGGCATAAGAGCTATATCCAAGAACTGAATTGATACTCTGTAACAGTTTTCCTTCAAATGTCTGGAAACCACAAAACTTTTAATGTCTCTAAGTTTCAAGGGGCATTACTCTGCACAAAATGGAGGGACACGACCCGTATTCGAACTTGACCTGTATTTCTTGATGTTAAAGCTATATGCAAGAAATGAATTGATTTTCTATAATGGTTTACCTTTAAATGTCCGGAAACCACAAATTTCTGAATTTTTCTATGTTTCAAGGGGCATAACTCTGCACATAATTGAGGGACATGACCCATATTTGAACTTGACCTGTATTTCTTAGTGTAAATGCTATATGCAAGAAATGAATTGATTATCTACAACAGTTTACCTTTAAATGTCCGGAAACCACAAAATTCTGAATTTTTCTAAGTTTCAAGGGGCATAACTCTGCACATAATTGAGAGACATGACCCATATTCGAACTTGACCTGTATTTCTGGGTGTAAAAGCTATATGCACGAAACGAATTGATTATCTGTAACTGTTTTCCTTTAAATGTCCAGAAACCACAAAATTTTGAATTTTTCTAAGTTTCAAGGGGCATAACTCTGCACAAAATTGAGGGACATGACCCATATTCGAACTTAACCTGTATTTCTTGGTGTGAAAGCTATATGCAAGAAATGAATTGAGTATCTGTAATAGTTTTCCTTTAAATGTCCGGAAACCACAGGTGGGACGGACGCACGCACGGACACACGGACGGACAAGTGCATCACTATATACCCCCACCATTATATGGCGGGGGTATAAAAATTTACACTCGTGACAGAAATTTTTCATCTTTTCCCTGATTCCACTACGCTCCACTCGGGAAAAGATGAAATTTCCATCACTTGTGTAAATTTTTATGTCTCACTCAGTAGATGGTGATAGAACCTATGATACTCTGTCCTTTTTTCATACAGGATACATCATTTAAGAGTACCGGTGTAACAATATATCAATGTATTACAATATTTAATGAATTTGTATCGTATTGCAATTCGTAATGTGTATCACAATATATCACATTCCTAAGATTATATAAATAAATTATTGAATAACTTTGATTTCAATCAGTTTAATTTGTGGGCGATGTGACCGTGGATGAAACAGTTTGATACCTTTTTATTGTGGGCTACTTGACCATGGATGAAACAGTTTGATACCTTTTTATGAAGGCAATGTGACCATGGATGAAACAGTTTGACACCTTTTTATGTGGGCAATGTGACCATGGATGAAACAGTTTGATACCTTTTTATTGTGGGCGACATGACTGTGGATGAAACAGTTTGATACCTTTTTATTGTGGGCAACATGACCGTGTACGAAACAGTTTGATACCTTTTTATTGTGGGCAACATGACCGTGGATGAAACAGTTTGATACCTTTTTATTGTGGGCAACATGACCATGGATGAAACAGTTTGATACCTTTTTATTGTGGGCAACATGACCATGGATGAAACAGTTTGATACCTTTTTATTGTGGGCTAAATGACCGTGGATGAAACACTTTGATACCTTTTTATTGTGGGCAACATGACCGTGGATGAAACAGTTTGATATCTTTTTATTGTGGGCAACATGACCGTGGATAAAACAGTTTGATACCTTTTTATTGTGGGCTACGTGACCGTGGATGAAACAGTTTGATACCTTTTTATGTGGGCATTGTGACCATGGATGAAACAGTTTGATACCTTTTTATGTGGGCAACATGACCGTGGATGAAACAGTTTGGGGCCTTTCTACAGTGGACGATGTGCCAGTCACTTTGAATCCTCGTCTGTATGACATCTATGGTGTAACACTGAATGGGACATCTATAGAAAACAAAACAACATGAAATACCAACATTAAATCAGATGTTGAATTATTTTGGTATATTTGTTTCAATCATCTGCAATACGTGAGTTTCGAGATCCTGTTACGGACCGGAATTTTTCGACTTTTACGTGCGCCATTGACAAAAGGTGGGACACCTGTCGATAGTGCGTAATGTAATATCTAGAGAATTTCACAAATAGTACAAAATCGTGTGATACGAACAGTAGAAATGAATTTAGATATCAGACTAAAAGAATTCTACAGCATAAGAAGATCAATTTATGATAAATAATCGCCGATATTAGGATTTGAACATGGAAAATCGACCGTAATCAAGTACTGCTCACTTCGAATCACTTGATCTCAATCTAAAACTAAAAATAAATGCTTATAAAGTGTCAATCCATACTTTTGTAACATTCAGAATGACAGCAAGCTTGTCCTGGAAGCTCATATGTTTTTACTCTTAAATTTATTACAATTCAAAACAGGCGGCCCATCAACTTGCCATACTACGAAATGTAAACAGTCCCACTTTTGTACCACGTGACCTGAAATCCGTGTTTAAAAACCAAATAGTTACGGTCCGTATTCAGGATCTCAAAACCGACGTATTGTAATGTTCATTCCATACTAGTACAAATGTACCAAAATGGATATATAATACAAGGTAATGAAGGTGTATTTCAGGAAATAATTGTTTGGAATTTTCATTTGTGCTGCTCTCTTTAAAAAAATTGACAATTTTCATATTATTAGTGCTAGAATTTTAGACATTCCTAGACCTGCCATCACAACATTCCAAATCAAAAACTACAGATTCAAAGTAAATGTAACCAGCTGTAGAGGAAACAAGAGGCCCCAGGGGGCCACATCACTCAATTGAGTTGGAGACGAAAGAAAAATAGTTGACAATTTGGTGGAGGCCCTCAAGTAATTCCCATATGGATTTGTAAAATTCTGTGCAGCGGATGCAGAGGAGCAGAAGAAAATGCATCAGCCAATCAGAGCCCTAGGCAGCCATATTCGTTAACTGATTCGCATGAAAACACAAACTTCAAGTAGAGAATATTCAGTACTTTCTTCCTGTAAGGTTTCATTCAATTCTGTGCAGCGGTTGCAGAGGAGAAGTAAAAAATGTGTCAGCCACTCAGAGCCCTTGGTGACAATATTTGTTGACAAATCGGCACGAAAAACACAAACTTGGTAGCAGACAATGAGTACTTGCTCCCTGAAAGATTTCGTAGGACCTCAAGTACTTGCATCCATTGGGGTTTTGTGAAATTCCTTGAAGGTGTTGCAGAGAAGATGTTGAAAATGTTTCAGACAATCAGAGCCTTTGGAGGCCACAATTGTTGACAGACAGCATGAAAAACACAAATTTGGGAGCAGACAATGAGTACTTGCTCACTGTAAGATTTCGTGAAATTCTGTGCAGCGGATGCAAAGGAGCAGTAGAAAATGCATCAGCCAACCAGAGTCCTAGATGGTCATATTGGTTGACTGATCGGCATTTGGTAGAGGACCTTGAGTACTTGATTCTTGTAAGGTTTTATGAAATTCTATGCAGAGTTTGCAGAGGAGATGTCCAAAATGTAAAAAGTTTATGCTGGACAGAGGGATCGCTATCACAATAGCTCACTTAATATTAAAAGGAGATACTTGTAATCATTATCGAATAAATAACTTACCTTTGGGTGAAGCAGATCCCTCTTGGGGGGTACCCCCGGAAGATCAAAATATTTCTGTAGTCGCCCTTCCTGGCATCCTATAACAGAATGAAGATGACTCCATAAAACATGCGAGAAATACCAGAAGTCTCTGACGAGACTGTAGCTCTCCTGGTTGTTTTTTCTAAAACATCAATTTCCTTTCTTTTTTTTTTAAACCAAGACCATAGGGAGCAGGCGCTCTAACAAATTATATGTAACATGACAAAACTACATATCCATTATACTGCAACTATAATAGCACTCATATAATTCATAATATCCGAGATAAAGTATTTCTAAAAAGAATGTCACACCCATTTTCAAAGATCCTAGGGGCCAAGGGCTGCTAGCTCAAATGAACTATCAATGACACATCAAGACTATAGATCCATAATATTGGATAAAGAATTAACTCCCCATCATTAATAGCTTTAAACGAGTAGAGAGCACAACTATATAGGAAAAATTACCACACCCATTTTCAAAGACCCTGGGGGTATAGGGCTAAAACAAAATATCAGGTGCAAAACTATGCCACAGACCAATAATTGCAAAAAGAATTAATTCTACATCATTTATAGTGTCAGAGGAGCTGCAAGCACAAGATTAAATTAACTTATATAGGAGAAAATGACAACACCCATTTCTGAGACCCTAAGGGTAAGGGACTGAAACATAATATCAGGTGCACAACTAGACCAGAGACCCATCATATTGCAATCAGAATTTAGTCTCCATCATTAATAGTGTCAGAGGAGTTGCAAGCACAAGATTACATAGTTATATATGGGAGAAAATGACCACACCCATTTCTAAGACCCTGGGGGTCAGGGGCTCAAACAAAATATCAGGTGCACAACTAGACCACAGACCCATCACATTGAAAAAAAAATTAAGTCTCCATCATTTAAAGTGTCAGAGGAGTTGCGAGCACAAGATTACATAGTTATATAGGAGAAAATGACCACACCCATTTCTGAGACCCTAAGGGTCAGGGGCTAAAACATAATATCAGGTGCACAACTAGACCAGAGACCCATCATATTGCAATAAGAATTTAGTCTGCATCATTAATAGTGTCAGAGGAGTTGCGAGCACAAGATTACATAGAGTTATATATGGGAGAAAATGACCACACCCATTTCTAAGACCCTGGGGGTCAGGGGCTCAAACAAAATATCAGGTGCACAACAAGACCACAGACCCATCACATTGCAAAAAGAATTAAGTCTCCATCATTTATAGTTTCAGAGGAGTTGGGAGCACAAGATTACATAGAGTTATATAGGAGAAAATGACCACACCCATTTCTAAGACCCTGGGGGTCAGGGGCTCAAACAAAATATCAGGTGCACAACTAGACTACAGACCCATCATATTGCAAATAGAATTAAGTCTCCGTCATTTATAGTGTCAGAGGAGTTGGGAGCACAAGATTACATAGAGTTATATTGGAGAAAATGACCACACCCATTTCTAAGACCCTGGGGGTCAGGGGCTCAAACAAAATATCAGGTGCACAACTAGACTACAGACCCATCATATTGCAAATAGAATTGTGTCTCCATCACTTATAGTGTAAGAGGAGTTGGGAGCACAAGATTACATACAGTTATATAGGAGAAAATGACCACACCCATTTTCTAAGACCCTGGGGGTCAGGGGCTCAAACAAAATATCAGGTGCACAACTAAACTACAGACCCATCATATTGCAAAAAGAATTAAGTCTCCATCATTTATAGTGTCAGAGGAGTTGCGAACACAAGGTTACATAGAGTTATAAAGGAGAAAATGACCACACCCATTTCTAAGACCCTGGGGGTCAGGGGCTCAAACAAAATATCAGGTGCACAACTAGACTACAGACCCATCATATTGCAAAAAGAATTAAGTCTCCGTCATTTGTAGTGTCAGAGGAGTTGGGAGCACAAGATAACATAGAATTTAATGACCACGCCCATTTAATAAGACCCTGGGGGTCAGGGGCTCAAACAAAATATCAGGTGCACAACTAGACCATGGACCAAGTAAAATGCAAAAAGAATTAACTTTCTATCCCTAACAGTTTCAGAGGAGTTGTCCGGACAAGAATTGTTTACGGACAGACGAACAGACAGACGGACGGACGCCGGACGAAGGGTGATCGCATAAGCTCAACTGGTCTGAGACCAGTAGAGCTAACAACCTATAAAATGGAAGCTGTTTATTCCGTCCTTTTTTTCATACAGGATACATCATTACAGAGTAGGGGTGTAACAATATATTGCAATATTTAATGCGATACTTAATAAATTTGTACAAGTATCACAATTCAAAATGCATATCACAATATATCACATCCCTAAGATTATATAAATAAATCATTGAATAACTTTTAATTCAATCAGTTTAATTGAAAACATTAGTGACCCATGGTCCACATCGCACACAAGTGAAATAAATTATGACAAAAGGAATGAAAATCATTCGATGACTTATGTGTGTTTCTTTCAAGTAAATCACAATGACAGTGTAAATTCAATAATGAAATGAATGAAACATACAATTTACATAAAAAATGATAACAAGAGGCCCAAGGGGGCCACATCGCTCACCTGAGTTGCAGACAAAGGGTTAAAAGTCACAAAAATACTTCTACAGATCAAAGCCCTTGACAGCCATATTTGTTGACCTATCGACAAGAAAAACACAAACTTAACAGAGGACCTTGAGTACTTGCTTGCTGCAAGGTTTCGTGAAATTCTGTGCAATGGTTGCAGAGGAGATTTCGAAAATGTGTCGGCCAATCAGAGTCCTCAGCGGCCATATTTGTTGACCGATCAGCACAAAATACACAATCTTGGTAGAGGACCTTGAGTACTTTCTTCCTGTAAAGTTTCATGAAATTCTGTGCAGTGGTTTTTTTGCAGAGAAGATGTTGAAAATGTGTTAGCCAATCAGAGCCCTCGGCGGCCGTATTTGTTGACCGCTCGGCACGAAAAACAGAAACTTGGCAGAGGACCTTGAATACTTCCTTCCTGTAAAGTTTCATGAAATTCTGTGCAATGGTTGCAGAGGAGATGTCGAAAATGTGTCAGCCAATCAGAGCCCTCAGCAGCTATATTGTTGAACAATCGGCACAAAAATATAAACTTGGTAGAGGACCTTGAGTACGTCCTTCCTGCAAAGTTTCATGAAATTCTGTGCAGTGGTTTTTTTGCAGAGAAGATGTTGAAAATGTGTTAGCCAATCAGAGCCCTCGGCGGCCATATTTGTTGACCGATCGGCACGAAAAACAGAAACTTGGCAGAGGACCTTGAATACTTCCTTCCTGTAAAGTTTCATGAAATTCTGTGCAGCGGTTGCAGAGGAGATGTCGATAATGTGTCAGCCAATCAGAGCCCTCAGCAGCTATATTGTTGAACAATCTGCACGAAAAATACAAACTTGGTAGAGGACCTTGAGTACGTAATTCCTGCAAAGTTTCATGAAATTCTGTGCAGTGGTTGCAGAGGAGATGTCGAAAATGTGTCGGCAAATCAGAGCCCTCGGCGGCCATATTTGTTGAATGATCGGCACGAAAAACACAAACTTGGTAGAGGACCTTGAGTAATTCCTTCATGTAAAGTTTCATGAAATTCTGTGCAGCAGTTGCAGAGGAGATGTCGAAAATGTGTCAGCCAATCAGAGCCCTCGGCGGCCATATTTGTTGACCGATCGGCACAAAAACACAAACTTGGTAGAGGACCTTGAGTACTTCCTTCCTGTAAAGTTTCATGAAATTCTGTGCAGCGGTTGCAGAGGAGATGTCGAAAATGTGTCAGCCAATCAGAGCCCTCGGCGGCCATATTTGTAGACCGATCGGCACGAAAAACAGAAACTTGGCAGAGGACCTTGAGTACTTCCTTCCTGCAAAGTTTCATGAAATTCTGTGCAGTGGTTGCAGAGGAGATGTCGAAAATGTGTCGGCCAATCAGAGCCCTCGGCGGCCATATTTGTTGAATGATCGGCACGAAAAACACAAACTTGGTAGAGGACCTTGAGTACTTTCTTCCTGTAAAGTTTCATGAAATTCTGTGCAGCGGTTGCAGAGGAGATGTCGAAAATGTGTCAGCCAATCAGAGCCCTCGGCGGCCATATTTGTTGACTGACCGGCACAAAAAAACACAAACTTGGTAGAGGACCTTGAGTACTTCTTTCCTGTAAAGTTTCATGAAATTCTGTGCAGCGGTTGCAGAGGAGATGTTGAAAATGTGTCAGCCAATCAGAACCCTCGGCGGCCATATTTGTTGACCGATCGGCACGAAATACACAAAGTTGGTAGAGGACCTTGAGTACTTCCTTCCTGTAAAGTTTCATGAAATTCTGTTCAGCGGTTGCAGAGGAGATGTCGAAAATGTGTCAGCCAATCAGAGCCCTCGGCGGCCATATTTGTTGAATGATCGGCACAAAAAACACAAACTTGGAACTGGGAATTGAGTACTTGCTCCCTGTGAAGTTTCAAGAAATTCTGTGCAGCGGTTGCAGAGGAGATGTTGAAAATGTTAAAAGTTTATGCCAGACGGACGGACGACGACGACGACGGACGGACGGACGACGGACGGCGCGCTATGACAATAGCTTACTTGAGCTTCGCTCAGGTGAGCTAAAAATGAAAAGAAATGATATATCATGAAATATCACAATATATCGCGATTCACTTTTAGCGTATCGTTTCACCCCTATTAAAGAGGCCATCCACTGTAAATAAAGGAATCTCCAACTGTATGGTTCCCCTATGACACCATGGTTTATGTAGGTAGTAGTATGAATCTCAAAGTGTTTTATATGATTCCATTCCTCTTTTGTTTTTATTGCCACACACATTCGTTGTACATGTAATGAATTCATCAAAGTAATTCAACTTTCGAAAAGTAAGCATACCTTCTATTGATTATATAACATAAGCTGTGTGTACAAGTGTTCACTTGACATCACGCACCCCATTTTTTATGAAATGCAAATTCAAATAATGTACATAAATTCAATCCTTCACATCTTCAAATGTTAATTTATACTAATAAAGACAAAATCAGTAAAACTAAAGGATGCTCCCCAAACATACATGTAATAATCTTAATACCAAAAGATTGATTTTCTGTCTTTGACCTTTCAGAAATGGCCATAATGATTTTGACCTTTAACCCTCATATGACCTTGAAGACCTTTGTCTGAAAGCCCACATCCTGCAAAAAGTTTGTGAATTTTTAACAAATTGTTCCCAAGAAGTTATGTTTTAAGCACCCAACCCCTTTTTTGGGCACACAATTTCTCAACAATGCCATAAAAATCTGAAAACTGCTACACATATAAACAAATGTGCATTTTTCCTTTGATAAACAAAATTTCAAACCATTTTGAATTGAATTCAATAAAACTGTGAAATGGTTTTAGGACAATCAGAATGTTGTGCATATTGTTTGTAAAGGTAGCATGAAACCTGAGCTTCACAGTTTGTCACTTTCTATTTTTCTGTGTAGAGAATGGTATTCGTATTGAGATTGATTGGATCCCAAGAACTTTGAATGAAAAAGCTGATTTTATTAGCAAAATTGTTGATTGGGATGATTGGAGCATTTCTGATAAGATTTTTCAGTTTTAAGATGCTTTATGGGGTCCGCACGAAATAGATTTTTTCACTAATGACTTAAATAATAAGCTTGGTGTATTTTATTCTAGATTTTGGACACATAAAGCAAAGGGCATAGATGCCTTTACGGTTCATTGGTTCGGAATGAATGGGTGGTTTGGCCCATCGCCGTGTTTGATACACAAAGTACTCAGGTACATGCAACAGTGCAAAGCTCAGGGCACGATTGTTGTGCCACTGTGGGAATCGGCCAGCTTCTGGCCAATGATATCCCATGTTGGTGGTGGTTTCTCTGATATGGATTATGTATATTTACCAAATACTAAAGACTTCTATATTTCTGGTAGAGGTGGTGGAAAATTTGCCATTTAGAATGATGGCGTTACGCATAAACTTTGCTATTAATAATTAAGTATGTTCATGTATATCTTATATATATATACAATTTTTTTAATAATGTTTTTCTATACATATGTTTTTGCAGGCATTCAAGCAAGACATTATGGAGCTACCAAAAGCCTTAGCAGATAAAGTAGATCTTCTCATAGAATTAATAATGGAAAGTAGATCAGAGGGGACCGTCAAGTGCTATTATAGTGCTTTCATGAGGTGGAAAAAGTGGGCTTAATCATATAGTATTTCTGAAAGTGAAGTGCTTCCTGCTAGGGCTTTTAACGTAGCATTGTAACTCGTCAGCTTGGTGCAAAATTCTAGATCACCCGGTCCTGTAATCAGTGCATTTTTGTCCCCCGCTTTCGCGAAAGCGCGGGGACATTAAAACCGGTTCGTCTGTCCGTCCGTCTGTCTGTCCGTCAGTCAGAAAAACTTTATTCTTGTGCATAACTTTTGAATGGTAAGTGATAGGGCTTTGATATTTCACATGTGTATTCCTTGTGACAAGACCTTTCCATGGATACCAAAATTTTTTACCTTGTGACCTTGACCTTGGACTTTGACCTACTTATTAAAAACTTTAACCTTGACCTTAACTTTTGAATGGAAAGTGATAGGGCTTTGATATTTCACATGTGTATTCCTTGTGACAAGACCTTTCCATGGATACCAAAATTTTTGACCTTGTGACCTTGACCTTGGACTTTGACCTACTTATTAAAAACTTTAACCTTGACCATAACTTTTGAATGGAAAGTGATAGGGCTTTGATATTTCACATGTGTATTCCTTGTGACATGACCTTTCCATGGATACCAAATTTTTTGACCTTGTGACCTTGACCTTGGACTTTGACCTACTTATTAAAAACTTTAACCTTGACCATAACTTTTGAATAGGAAGTGATAGGGCTTTGATTTTTCACATGTGTATTCCTTGTGACAAGACTTTTCCATTGATACCAAAATTTTTTACCTTGTGACCTTGACCTTGGACTTTGACCTACTTATTAAAAACTTTAACCTTGACCATAACTTTTGAATGGAAAGTGATATGGCTTTGATATTTCACATGTGTATTCCTTGTGACAAGACCTTTCCATGGATACCAAAATGTTTGACCTTGGGACCTTGACCTTTGAGTTTGACCTACTTTTCAAAAAACTATAACCTTGTCCATAACTTTTTAATGGAAAATGATAGGGCTTTCACATTTCACATGTGTATTCCTTGTGATGAGACCTTTCTGTTGGTAACAACATTCTGACCTTGTGACCTTGTCCATGGAGGTTTACCCACATTTAAACATAGTGTAATCAAAGATTACGAAGCTCACCTCGCAGCAGCAAAGTTCAATTAAAACATATCTCTAAGTACATGTATAATGAGAAAATCACTCAAGTGGGAAAAAGTAGGTCAAGGTCATTTTATGAAAGTTTGATCAAAGATACATCCAATATGCAAGTTTGGTACATGTAGCACTTATACTTTGCTCAATATTGGCCTTTAAAGGCAAAATCACTCAAGTGAAAAAAGTAGGTCAAGGTCATTTTATGAAAGTTTGATCAAAGATACATCCAATATGCAAGTTTGGTACATGTAGCACTTATACTTTGCTCAATATTGGCCTTTAAAGGCAGAATCGCTCAAGCGGAAAAAGTAGGTCAAAGTCATTTCATGAAAGTTTGATCAAAGATACATCCAATATGCAAGTTTGGTACATGTAGCACTTATACTTTGCTCAATATTGGCCTTTAAAGGCAAAATCACTCAAGTGGAAAAAGTAGTTCAAGGTCATTTTATGAAAGTTTGATCAAAGATACATCCAATATGCAAGTTTGGTACATGTAGCACTTATACTTTGCTCAATATTGGCCTTATAAGGCAAAATCACTCAAGCGGAAAAAGTAGGTCAGATGCTGCATCCGATGCATGGGTTCACCTCAGCATCTCAAGATGAATCACTTGTGCAAGTTTGGTTACTGTAGCATCAGTACTTTGTCAGATACTGAACTACCCCAAAAACTTTAACCAGACATTGACAAAGTCATTCAACCGGAAAATGTAGGTCAGATGCTGCATCCGATGCATGGGTTCACCTCAGCATCCCAAGATGAATCACTTGTGCAAGTTTGGTTACTGTAGCATCAGTACTTTGTCAGATACTGAGTTGCCCAAAAACTTTAACCGGACGCGGATGCCGGGGTTATAGCATAAGCTCATCTCAACTTCGTCGAGGTGAGCTAAAAACTCCAACCTCGACCATAAGTTTTTGATGGTAATTTAAATGATAGGTAAAAACTTTAACCTTGACCATAACTTTTGAATGGAAAGTGATATGGCTTTGATATTTCACATGTGTATTCTTTGTGACAAGACCTTTCCATGGATACCAAAATTTTTGACCTGGTGACCTTGACCTTGGACTTTGACCTACTTATTAAAAACTTTAACCTTGACCATAACTTTTGAATAGGAAGTGATAGGGCTTTGATTTTTCACATGCGTATTCCTTGTGACAAGACTTTTCCATTGATACCAAAATTTTTGACCTTGTGACCTTGACCTTGGACTTTGACCTACTTATTAAAAACTTTAACCTTGACCATAACTTTTGAATAGGAAGTGATATGGCTTTGATATTTCACATGTGTATTCCTTGTGACAAGACCTTTCCATGGATACCAAAATGTTTGACCTTGGGACCTTGACCTTTGAGTTTGACCTACTTTTCAAAAAACTATAACCTTGTCCATAACTTTTTAATGGAAAATGATAGGGCTTTCACATTTCACATGTGTATTCGTTGTGATGAGACCTTTCTGTTGGTAACAACATTCTGACCTTGTGACCTTGTCCAAGGAGGTTGACCCACATTTAAAAACTCCAACCTCGACCATAAGTTTTTGATGGTAATTTAAATCATAGGTCTTAAATATTTCACATGTGCATACCTTTTCATAAGCCCTGTCCCTTGGAAACAAAACAAAAGTTTGGACCTTTTGACCTTTTCTTGGAGTTAATCTTTCATATTTAGTATGTTGATAATATATGAGATATATTATTAAAACTTAAGAATGGGGGGATGTCTGTAAGCATTTCTTTAAAGACAAACATCCAAAAGCGGGGGACCACAATTCCTTGAATTTGATTTTATGGTATTAAATGGGCACACAGTTTGATAAGTGCTCCATCCCCTACAGAATGTGTTTTGGTTAAAAATGTTCTCGAGGGTGCCAAACGATGCTTACATGATGTGACGGTGAAGAAAGGACCGATAACTCCAGATTTGCAGCAGAAAATGTATGATGCTTTGCATTCTCATGACAATTTGTATAATAAGAGAACTATTTGTGCATGCCTTATTTCATATGCTGGTTTTCTACGAGTTTCTGAGCTTCTTAATTTAAGACTATCAGATTTTGAATTTTTTCCAACTCACGTGTCTATTTTTATAGAAAAGAGCAAAACTAACATTTACCGTGAAGGTAACTGGTTTGTTATCTTGAGAACTGGTACAAAATTATGCGTGGTTTTAAACATAGATGATTTTTTCTGTAATGTGAAATTTTCAGAATATAATTCTTTTGTTTTTCGAGATTTTACGAAAACTAGAAATGGCTATATTCTTAGGAAAGAAAATAAGTATTATCTCTTATACCAGAATGCGGGAGTTATTTATTTAAGAAATGAATGTTATTCAGATGGTTGTTATGGGGAATTTATATTACCATCTGGATTTTGATAAATTGAATGACGCCCAGTAGGGCGTCATGATAAATTTATCAAAATCCAGATGGTAATATAAATTCCCCATAACAACCATCTGAATAACATTCATTTCTTATATTTACATTCCTCATTTGTCGTTTTATCAGTAAAAATATGCCTTTCAAGTTTGAATTTCCCGCTGTCTTTGAGATCGTTACTAGGAAGGCGTAACTAAGGAAGTGGCTAACTGTGTCAAGAAGTAGTGCCATTATGCGAGACGTAATTTCACTAATGAGTTTTCAGAAAATTCGCATTTATATTTTCGAGAAAATGTTTTCTTAATAAACGATTCTTACGATGTAAAGTATTTCCTATTTCGTCTCCAATCGTCAATTTCTACGCGTGCATGCATGTCGAAGGTGTTATGTGATTCGGTTTCAAAAATGGTTCGCTAGGTGATCGTAGTTTACAGGCGCCAATCTCTCAAAACTTAAACCTACAAGGTCAGTGATTGAATTCCGTGATGACAAAATCTTGTCATTGAGTTAAAAGTGCATGCAAATAATATTCCGATTCTAATCAGTGGGTTCTAAGGAAGATATACGAGGAGACGAGAGACGTAAACATCGACAGTTTCAGATTCCCTCACAAGCACATGCATTCGCGGCACTCCTGCACAGGAGCTCAAAGAAATGTTGTTACAACTTCTTACATAAGTTAAACGCAGGGTTAATGTAGCATCTTCGAGTACAAATGTACATTGTTACAGGCGTTCACAGTAAGTACATACAAAAATCGAGTTTGTATCTGCACAGAATTGAATCAAACGTGGTTGTTTTGAAATCGAGATTTGTAATGATCCGTTTGATTTGATGTTTAAAGGACTGTTTTGACCTGGCCTGTGCAGTTAGAATATTCAGTGTCTTAGAATAAAACTTCTCTACAGGGCTCATGCATAGCTAAAAAGAACCCGTACAGATTTTGCTAACATAGTCACATTTGATTCACATATGATTCTCATGAGAATCACCCTTAAACGAGGTTGAAACTATATTTTCAAAGTTTGATCTCATGAGATCACATGTGAGGACTTTTCTGCTAACATGTAGAAAATTTTTTTACATAAATCTCATGTTTGAAAACGTGAGAGAAACACATTTTCCTCATCTAAACTCTGATTGTAGACTAAGTCCAAAATTCAAATGTGAATCTCACATGAGGAATTGGAACTTAGATAAATTGCTTCAACGCTGTTGGTGAAATTTTATAAGTCAAAACTTCACACATTATTCACATATAATTCTCTTGTACGAAATTTTGACTTTGCTACTTTTCAAAATCAAAACTTTACTTTTCATATATTATTAGTCATATTAGTTTCTGTATCACTAATTATATGAATATTATTTTCTTGTATTCATCAAATTTGGCAAGGAAATTTAATTAAATACTTGATAAGAAAGGAAAAAAATATAAGCTAGCAAAACGATTTATTTATTGACAAAAAAACTTCATTAAATGTCTTTTATTACAATTAAGACTTCTGTACTGGTAGAAAGTATCGATATTGCGCATACTAGTGTAATTCTCATTCCATCTCAACAGAGTTCGGTGGATCGCAAACGTACACGTGACCCCGGTTCACTTGCATGTACACACATAGTTTATTTATCTGTTCAACTCTAATGGCAGTTTTAGCTTCTTGGAAATTTGGGGAGTGGAATATGCCCATATGCTGCATTTGAGAAATTCCTGTTGCTTCATCAGTTGGAAAAACACTTTGCAAGTTCCGAAGCTGAGTTAAAATAGCAAGACAGCAGCCTCTTTTTGTAATGTCTGCAGGCTGATACAGGATATAATAGTGGACAACTCCATGACAGGACCTATCACTACTGTCTCTATAGCTTACAGTAAAACTATTTCTAACGCGAACACGAGTATAATCCCTTGAATGGTATATTCTGCCGTTTAACTGTAGTCTTTTGAAAATAAATATTTTCCCTGCAGGTGTGGTGCCTAACGTGCTTGCAATAGCCGAAGAACAGTCAGCTGAAATCATATCGGTTGGCATCTCTGTTAGTTTACCCACTGCAATAATATTTTTTCCGATTTCATGTATCCTTTTCAAATGATTTCTTTTCATGCTTTTCATAAGCTGACATGCTTTTGTTCCTTGTTCTATACAGTGTTTCTCAAGAAATGGTAAACCATGAATGATTGATATTGTATCAATCAATTGGGCATGCACTGACTGAGTCCCTTTAATTAATTTCATTAAAAATCCATTTGCATTTTCGAAAGGAAAGCATGAATAACCCCAAATTGGACCCAACTGCCTGACATTTTCCGGTAGATGTAATAACAAATGAAAATTTAGAGTGAGATATCTTTTTTCGTACAGATGTGGAAATGAAATATGAAAATGTTCCAGTAAATTTTCCGCTCTTTCCAGTTCTTCTGGTTTAATTGATTGCTTCAGTAGTAGAAATATAGCTTCACTAAGTAGCAAGAAATGACTATAATACGATCCATCCAAAATATCAACAAGTATTACTGGTCCGTAATAGAGAAGAAATGACTTAAATTCTGATGCCTTCCAGTATTTCAGATCTGTGATTTGCCTAGGAGCTCTCGTAATAAAAAGAGGGGGACGTAAATCTGAAAGCCGTTTATTTACATGGTCAAGCTTGCCGTAAAATGAGAAAGGTTTGCCTGCATTTTCCTTTGAAAACCAAAGAGTAATAAGTCGCTTCATAATCCCAAGGAGGACGCAATGCATATAATCGATGCAGTTGCTTCTCACAAAATCATATGATGTCAGCTGCGTGAACCAGCACGGTCCCTTGATTCCCCATTCCGGTTTGCCCTGATTTACCGCCTTTTCCGCGTACTCAAGCGAGTCCTCATGATTTCTCTGCGGTGAAATTGGCCCGTCAAACTTAAATGGAAATATATGAGCAACTCCTTTCCCAGCGGTCGCTGTTTCTCCTGGCTGTGTGCAATATGGACAACTGAATTTCCCATTGAATTGAACCATATTGTGCACCGTACATTTTGCTGGTAGATCTGCAGTTCCGGATATCAAAAATCCACGTAATCGTAGAATATGCCCGCATTGCTCATCAGAAAGAGGTACGTCTATTCCCTTTTCTAGTTTATCTAGCTGTTCTATGAATGGACTTAAAAATGTAAGCATTTCCGGTTTCTTGGGACCTATCCACAGTCCAACAAGTAGAAGATTTTCAGGATTGCTTCTTACTTTGTACGGTAGTTCATTTATACACAAAAATAAAGGCCACATCGAAGTTTTTGAACTCTTGAATAATGGAACTCCGTCTGTGTTCCATGTAAACGTTATATCCTCCTTTGACATCTGTTTTTTTCTACGACAAAATGAACCATCGTACATTTCTTCAATATTTTCATTTGTCTTCTGAGCCTGTCTTGCGTCGACATCGTTGATCTGATTTCTGAACTCTTTTTCTGTGAAAAGTTTTTTAAGTTGCTCCATAAGAGAAACTTCTACAAAGAAGCTTTTGTCATTTTTGCCACTAAATCTGAAGTTGCATTTTGTATTTGGACACGAAAAGGAATCCATATTGACGGGGATCAAGCATTTACTGCAATAGTAGTGTTTTTCAGGTGCAATTTTTAGTTCTTGAAACCACTTCTTTAAAACGAAAGTTGTCGTTGGTAATATGTTGCTTTCTTTGCAATGCAGTTGTATTAATTCCAGTAAATCAGAGAAAGCTTCACTGGTAAGGTTATAATTTAAAATGAAAGTCATTATTAGCAAGATACTAGCACCTAACGTTATCTGTGACCCGTCATAAATTGGTAATTGCTTTGCGTCTTCATTTGTAAAATACTGCGGTACGTTGTCGGATACGTGTTCTTCTTCAAATTCGCTTTCTGTTTCATCATCGCAGCTTGATGACATATCCGTATCACTTTCAACATATGATGTTTCGGTGACATCAGGTTCAAAAGAGGTACTTTGTTCTTCATCTACGCTTAATTCTTCGGTATGACCTTGACGACGTTCATTTTCTTGCAAATTTCTCACTTCACTTTGTAAAGACGTCGGGGCATTTTCAAACGATTCTCTGTTCGTAAGATAGGTTTTATACCTCACCCCAGATTTCCTGAACCGTTTTCTCTCATTTCCGGGTCCTGGATTGAGTTCAACGCCAGATATAACCAACATGTAGTATATGACTTGTTTTGGTGTACCAGTCGCACATGCAAAAAGCATGAAAAATGTGAGAATCGTATTGACGTCTTTTCGGCTTTTATTAGACACCATCTTCATTACTATACACTGTCTGTTAAATGCTTTCAGTTTAGTAGAAATATCCCCTATTTCTGAATATCCATTGAATGATAAGATTTCCGTGTGCTTGTATGTCCGGAAAAATGAAAAACCAGTATTGTCAAACTCCTTTATACGGGACGTCGTCGTTTGTGGAGCTTAAAAATAGAAAGAGTATATCAGGAATAAGGGAATCTGTAACAAACCAGAGAAAACATGCAGATATTATTAAGAAGTCTTGGATGAGTTAAGTTAAAACACACGGCTTATATACAGTTTGATACATGTACACATACTGAGAAACTAGCATATTATTGAACCCCCCCCCCTTTTTCACTCACCGATCTATTCTGGTCAATCACATTACACACATGTAATTATATTGTTCATAAAATAAGAAACCCAATAGTCAATTAGTAAACACCCACCTACCCCACCCCTACAAATTATAATTAGAAAAGAAAATAAATAATTTTTATGATATGCTATAACTTCTAAAAATAAATAACGTAACATTCATTTAGATAAGCATGGTAAGAACTTACCATCTCTCTTAGTTTCTTCGTCAAAAGTGTAAACAGGCCTTTGCAGTTTAAAATTAGTAGCTGCATCATTTTCTCTATATGCTGAACTAGAACCAGACATCACATTTAAAACAATATGCAGGATCAAAAATATAAATGATATCGATAGCAAACGCACTGTTTTGATAGCCATGATGACTTGACCTGCTTGGCGTCATACTGTGATTTCCGAACTTTGCCGAATCCAAAGTGAAGCTGTATGATATATCAAATTTACCTGCTTTTTCTCATTCTTTGTATCTTTTATCACCCTATATTCTTTACTTAATAAATAAAATATATTTCTTAAATTGATAATTCACGATGAAATGAATAAACACGATTTAAAAAGTGGATTATTTGCCGAAAATTCCCTTATTAGTGATTACAAGTCACGTGATCGAGGCGCGCTTCCTCAGCGTCAGTATCAGATTTTGAAATTGTAAACACGAGAAGGACGGAGTGATTCTACTGATCTGGATATCAAGCATAATACCTTAATTGCGAAATGTTTTTGGTTGTTTATTTTGAATTGGACGAACAGTTAGAATGCGTTAACAGTAAAAAAGTGAAAAAAGATGATATTTCTGCAGAATTCAGCATGAACGATAAAGTAAAAGTACTGTACAAGACGAGGGAAATCGACGATGCTGGCCGCGAAAGAGACGTGGACGTAGATTATGAGGGTACAATTGTGTATCTCAGTAAGGGTAAGATAAAATAATTGTTCCTTTGTTTCTATATCATTGCTATGAACAATGTTCTTCAAGTTAAATCTTTATGATAAGTAATTTACATACATAAATATTCTTTTAAAAAGACTCGGAGAGTCAAGATATGCGTAAATATGCTCAAGGTGTAACAATGATATTTCATGTTCAAAGTGTAGACAACTTCGAGATGGATTCATCTCGAACCTAATAGATCTTTTCGTGCATGCTAATTGGGAATGGGATGGGGACGGGGGGGGGGGGGGGGGGGGGGGGCTGGGGGGGGGGGGGGCTTGTCTTATCCCAACCTCACCGCGATCCTCCCTCCCGTAGATCATGAAGCAGCGGGTGAGAAATTGACGCATACAGATGCGATAAGGAATAACGTATATTCTCCAGTCCCTTCGTATTCAATTACAATGATTGTAAATTCATGCAAAGAATATCAATCAGAGTCCGTATTGTCAATATTTAAAGATTTAATTTTATTGTATTATGTTTAGTCTGTTCTACTAATGTACACGCCGGTACTCTCACAATTTTTCAACATTTTCTCACATTTCACACACTCAGTAATTCTAAGACATCATCAAATTATGTACATTGATGTAAAACAGATGCGATCCGGATCGCGAGATTTATCTACACATCCTAAAATTCATATTGTACACAGAACAGGAAACGGATATTTTTTTTTTTTTTTTTTTGTAAAACAACTGCAGATACTCGTCTATTTTGTCTATTTACTTTGAAACTTATATTTTTGTTTGTTATTTCCCAGCTTTCCGCGAAAGCGCGGAGACAGTAAAACCCGTTCATCCGTCTGTTTGTACGTCTTTTTTGTCAGTCACAAAATCTTTTAACATTGGCCACAACTTTTGAATGGTAAGTGATAGGGCTTTCATATTCCTTGTGACTAGACCTTTCCGTGGATACCAATTTTTTTTTTGCCTCGTGACCTTGACCTCGGAATTTGACATACTTTGAGAAAAATTTGACTGGACAAAGTCAAACGCCCAAGTCGGGGGACCACAATTCTTCTGAATTGGATCCATTTTATTTGTTTCTTTCGAAGCGGAAGTAAAGAAAAATAAAACTAAACGAAACAAATTATCACTTCATAATGTATATTTTCATGATTTAGATTCTAAATGTTTAATTGTGTATATGCTTGAAGTAATTATCAATCGGAACATATCGCCCTTTATTTCTATGTCATATATATATAATATCGAATGTCGATCTCTTTAAATAAAGAAATATATATTTAAACTTCCAAAATCACGAAAATTAAATCATCGCTAAATTGTAATTATTGTGGAGATATGTAAGACGGACTTACAGTATATCGGCGCCTCTATTATAAATATTTAAGATCGAACCCCCCCCCCCCCCCCCCCCCCCACCATCCCTTTCTTTGAACGTTTGTATATAACCCACAGTCATCCTTCTCTATTTCATGTTCTTTATCTTTCTTTTTAATTTTTTGTAAGAGTTTGTAATTTATTTATATATTTTCTTATGAAAAAATGTTTGAACTGGGGTCGCATACATGTTCATGGGCCGGAAATGGACGTATAAATGTCTAATAAAATAACCTACTGTAAGGATCCACAGGTGGCCGCTTGTTATTTATACAAGGCACGATAGTCGGTCAGCTACAGATATCGGGCAAAACAGGCAGCATGGCGCAGACACCACGCTGAGTTTATGAGGGTTTAAGCAACGGGGATGGGTTGGGAATGTCCTTCGACGGTTGGAAATCAGATCTTCCCTTTTTTCTAAAGAGAGGCCAGGGAAAAAAAAAAAAGGGGGGGGGGGGGTTCCAGTCCGACCATGTTTATTACTTCGCGGTTGAATCGAAAATAAACATTCTTTATAATTCAAAAGCAGTTTTACACTTAATAGGTTCATACATATATATTCCCTTTTAATTCGCTAGTTTTTCAAGGTCAAAGGTTCCCCGGGTATAATAACTTCACATTTTATATATAAGACAAAAAAAAAATCAAGCGTTATATACCAAAGAAACAAGCGTTATATATATGTACCATTATACGATTGAATTTTGAATAAACAAGATTTGAATGCACGGTAAGAGACTTGACGGTTATAATGATCATGATAATACTGGCTACCACTATTTTTATACAAGAAAAAATTTTTTATTCATGTGTTAATTATGACAAATTGCATATATTCCTTTAAAAAAAAAAACAGAAAAATGATAATCTAACCTAGCTAAGAACTTGGATGATTATTTCACAGGGGAAATGGAGGGGGATCCTCGGTTTCCAATTGCATTATCTGCGTTAAATCACATGTACAAATGAGGGAAAGGGGGGGGGGGGGGTTTAAATGAGTATAGGTGCGCAAATCACCGAATAGCTTTATGAGAACGTAATATGAACTAAGTCCATAATCTGCAAAGGCCGGGATATTTATTTTTGCTTACATGTGAAAAGATTTTCATGTTGTTTTTCATACAAAACTTATATAAAACTTTATGACTTAATTACTGATTAATATGTTGACAATTCCATTATACATGATTTCCCTAGGGAGGAGTAGGGGGGGGGGATTATCCGAGGGGTCGTGAATGCCTGGGTATAATAGCATTGTCATAGTGTTGAGTACATAAGTCTACCTGTGTGCACTGAAGTTATTTACTATAAATTCAAAATAGTCACATTTTAAAATTATTATATTGTACTTTGATTCAATTGTATTACAATATGTACTTTGAATTTGTTTAGATAAATCACAAGTGAATCTTTTTATGGACAAGAAAAAGGAGGCAGTAGATGCAATACTGAATGGAAACATAAACGAGTTCATTAAAGAATTTGAAAAGATCCAAGCTAAAGATGGAAAAAGAAAGGGGAAGAAGACCAGCAAGATGCAGTCCTTTATGGACGAAGTTGCGGAAACTTCAAAAACTTCAGAGACTTCAAAAACTCAAGAAACTTTTAAAATCTCAGAAACGTCAGCAAAAGCAACACCAAGGAAGATTCGAAAGACAACATCAACTACAGATTGAAATGCAGATTCACCATCTAAAAATACCCGACTGAAAAAAGCACAAAATTGCAGTCAGGAGACACAAAGGCTCCAAGCAATGGAATATTTTAAGAAAAAAAAAGCCATGCAGGTTGGTAATTTTTTTTCTCGTAATATATTTTTTGCCTGATTCATACATTTTAAGAAATTTTAACAGGTACGCGATGCTAATCATTACATTGACTGTTTTATCCAGCTTTTAGTCAAATTAGCATGATTAGTGTCCTGTTCAAATTAATAAACACTTGTAAGTCTAATTTTATGTTTTTATATTTTTCTAATTTGAATAAGATTTACATTGCATTCATGGGACAAACATTAATTTTCCTTATTCTATCAATGTTCATGATGTTAGCGTACATTTGCCCCCATCATGAGTAGGTTGGGGTCTTATGGATGTAGAACAATTACATTTTGTATTCTAAGTGATCACGGAATTCCCTAGCTACGTTAACTTTTAAAAACATGTTTGCATTGATCTAGATGGAACCACAACCAAGTCCGTCATCACCACAAAAACCATCAACACCAATACGTCCACAATCACCACCATCTCCTCCGCCAGTTCGTGCATTATCACCTTTACCTCCTGCTGTACCGCTGCCACCTTTACTTAGGCCATGTCAAACACAGCTGCCTACACCACTACAGACTCATGTACCAACTTCAACACAGCCGCATCAACCCCAACAGACTCAACTTCCACCTTCAACACAGCCGCCTCAACCCCTACAGACTCAACTTCCACCTTCAACACAGCTGCCTCAACCCCTACAGACTCAACTTCCACCTTCAACACAGCCGCCTCAACCCCTACAGACTCAACTTCCAACGGCATCACAAACTACAACCCAGCAAGTTCAACAGTTCCATACAGTCCAAGAACATCAAAGTTGGGATTTTCCGTCAGCGTCATCTCTCTCTAATACAAGTGAGGACAAATATAATCCATTCTGTGTAAAAATGTTAAGGTTCAAGATGAAGCTAACATAATTTTTACTTTTAATGTTCAGTTGTATAGATTTATAGATCTCTGACATTTACATGTATATGCAGAATTTCTTTGTTTTCTGCTTGCACTTTTTGTAATTATGTGCTTAAAATTCAGGTAGAATTCAGAGAGGAATGAAGCAAGGACCCATTGATCACAGGAGCCACGTAGAGTGACTCCTAATATATGGCACTGAAATAAGCAAAAAATGTCTATTTTGCACATTATTTTCTGATGTTGAATATCATATGCTAGCTACGTACTTCTTTAAAATATCTTACAATCTGTGGAGTGGACCCAGGGTATTCAGCCAAAGTGCAAATATGATGTGAAATGGAAGACGAAATTGATGATGAAACATATTAAGTTTTTCTTGTGAAGTTATAATGTAACCTTTAATAAGCAATTCTTTGATTGTAGCGTCAGTTGTTGCCCAATCCTACAGTGCCCTTCTGGAATCACCGTCTTCCTGTGTCAGCTGTGATTTCTATAAATATCAACTTGACAAGAAAGAGGAAGAAATACAGAGACTTCAAACAGAGATTGACTACCTTAGAACTGTATCTGATACCGGTAGATCTGATAGTAAGCACTCATTTTTTAATTAATATCACATATCACAATATAAGGCAGACTGAAAAACATGATGTTAATGAATTGTGAATTAAAATTAAACAACTATCTGATCTATTTTAAAAATAGATTTTTTAGGTAAAAATTGGAAGTGCATTATCCCTTTTTATTTATTTATAAATTTGATTTATTGAAAACAATGATTTCTATATTTTTATTATACCTATTATATGAATGTTATTCTTACCATTGCATCAATAATTGCTTTGAAAGAAAATCAAAGTTATACTAGTACATGTATATTAAAGGTGAAATTGCAAATGATGGCTTCAAAACAATAGGCATTTGACTCTGAGTCTGAGAGTTATACATGAGTATCTTGAAACAATCAAGAAACAATTTTGATGATATAATTTCCATATATTCACTGAAAAGCTTCTTTCATGCAGTGAATCATAATCATTTGAATGTATTATATGATGTTATGACTTTGGTGATATTGAATCTAGACTTAAATCATTTTTATCAGGACAAGAGGCCCAACCTAGCGCTGTAAATGAACTTTTACATGAGCTACATTCAGCGATAAGGAAGTATGAGAACAGGGCTTCTATTAAACAACAGACCTGCATACATTCAGAAACAAGTTCTGAAGAACCAATTATGCAGTTTGATGCACATGCCACTGTATCCATGATGCCTCTGAACTCTGTGAGGTCAAGTGCACCAAAGGCAACATCAAGTCCTTTAGAAGATTGTGGAGAAGACTCCATATTAACAGTCAGTGAACATGAGGAACACTTTCTTCCTGGTGAGAATAAGGTAAGAAAGAAATTTTGTAATTTACAATGATTAATGTCTGGTTTAATTCCCTTAACTGCTTAGGTTAGAGCAGGAAATCAGATTTTTGGCTTTTTATGCCCCCCTTCGAAGAAGAGGGGACATATAGGTTTGCCGCTGTCGGTCGGTCGGTCTGTCGGTCAGTCGGTCGGTCCGCAACATCATTTTTCGTTCAATATCTCTGGAATGGATTCACATATTGAAATGAAATTTTGTATACAGACACATCAAATGAAATTCTAGGTCAAGTTCATATTTGGGTCCGATCGAAAAAATGTTGAAAGAGTTATGCCCCTTGCACTTTGAAAAATACCAAAATTTCAGGGTTTCCGTTCAATATCTCTGGAATGGATTCACATATTGAAATGAAATTTTGTATACAGACACATCAAATGAAAATCTAGGTCAAGTTCATATTTGGGTCCGATCGAAAAAATGTTGACAGAGTTATGCCCCTTGCACTTTGAAAAATACCAAAATTTCAGGGTTTCCGTTCAATATCTCTGGAATGGATTCATATATTGAAATGAAATTTTGTATACAGACACATCAAATGAAAATCTAGGTCAAGTTCATATTTGGGTCCGATCGAAAAAATGTTGACAGAGTTATGCCCCTTGCACTTTGAAAAATACCAAAATTTCAGGGTTTCCGTTCAATATCTCTTGAGTGGAGTTACATATTGAAATGAAATTTTGTATACAGACACATCAAATGAAAATCTAGTTCAAGTTCATATTTAGGTCCAATCAAAAAAATGTTGACAGAGTTATGCCCCTTGCACTCGAAAAATACCAAAATTTCAGGGTTTCTGTTCAATATCTCTTGAGTGGAGTTACATATTGAAATGAAATTTTGTATACAGACACATCAAATGAAAATCTAGGTCAAGTTCATTTTTGGGTCTGATCAAAAAAAATTTGACAGCGTTATGCCCCTTTCATTTCAAAAAGTACAAAAATTTCAGGTTTCAGTTCAATATCTCTCGAGTGGATTCACTATTGAAATGAAATTTTGTATACAGACACATCAAATAAAAATCTAGTTTAAGTTCATATTTGGGTTCAATCAAAAAAAATTTTGATAGAGTTAAGCACATGAGTGCAATAAAAACTGAAGTCTTTGTGAACATTGGTGAAACTTTGGTATCTTCAGTAATGAGATTCCTTGGATGCAGCTTTTCAATATATCAATGGTAATTTGTCAAAAATGTATTTATACTGTTTTGTATGAATGTGGCATGTACACATATAACTTCAAGAAGTAGCCTATGTTAATGGACGCAAAGCATATTGTTGATAAGTGACCGGCTATAGGGCGATAGCATCGTCATAAAGTCAAGAAAAGACTTAAGAAAGACTCAGCAAGCTTTCAGCGTCAAACATGGCGCTCACTATATTCAGGTTACTTGTAAATTACAGATTGATCATGCTAAAACGAACAGTTGTACTAAAACGAATTTCATCAACATCTTTTCTTCTATAACAAAATTAAATTTTCTTTTTCCAGGATGTACACAGAACAAAAAATTTAAGTGAAATGACTTTACAGATCTAAACTGGACTTTTGATATGAAATTACTTTAGCTTTTAATAATCAATTACTTCAAGATGTATTCAAATGATTTCAAAATAAAATTCAAAAGATTTCACAATGTATACATGTAGTTGATTATTTATGAAATTTATCATTCAATGTCAATATTTCTTACACTACTTGTGTGATATATTTTGAAAATTAATGTTCATTTTATTGCATACATATTAAGTAGTATAGTCATCAAACTTGGCAGGACGTCGGCGGATACGGTCAGATCTGCGCAATGACGGTGCGGTTTCCTGAGTTGGAGCGGATGTAGGTGTAATTACGGGTACAATTTCACTGGGTTTCAACGGTTGACTTGTATCATTCACAATTTTCGGAATCGGATTCTGACTAGGATCCTGAATCACTGGATACGATACTTGAATATTCGGTTCGACAACACGTATCGGAGATTTATCTCTTATGACTGCTTCAACAGCGGTTGGACGAATGTGTAGACGATTTCGTCTGTACGTAACACCTTCCTGTGATTTCACAATATATGTATACTTGTCGATTTGCTTTACGATTTTGCCAAGAACCCATTTTGCATTTTCTCGGAGCTCGAAGTACACATTTTGGTTGATATCAAGATTTGGCTGATGTTTTGCGGATTTATCATAGTGCTTCTTGATGCTTTGCTTTCTCCTTTCACGTTTGTGAATTTTACGGTGCTGATCCTTTGGCACTGAAGGGAGTAAAGTGCGGGTTTGTCGGCCTAGAAGAATTTCGTTCGGACTGAGATTTGTGTCTTGACGAGGAGTGTTTCGTTGTTCCATGAGAGCTAAGTATGGGTCGGATCCTTCACGATTACATTTGATCATAAGATGTTTCGCAATTTTGACTGCGGATTCAGCTTTTCCATTTGCTCTTTGATGATTTGGAGAAGACGTCTTGTGCTTGATTCCCCAAGATTCCGTGAATTTTCGAAATTCAGACGACGTAAATTGTGTTCCGTTGTCGGATATTATGATGGATGGTATGCCAAAGTGCGCAAACTGTTTCTTTAATATTTGTATAACTTGACTCGAGGTAGTAGAAGTCAAGTAGTCAACTTCGATGTAGTTGCTATAATAGTCAATGCTGACTAAGTAGTTGCGGTCCTTAATCTGAAATAGGTCAAGGCCTATCTTGTTCCAAGGTCCTTTGCCATCCGAATGTTGAATAAGCGGAGTTTTCATAGGTTTTGCTTTCATTTCCTGACAGGGTACGCAGTTTTCTGCCATCTGCTTGATGTCGGCATTCATTTGTAGCCAGAAAATGTTTCCTCTAGCGCGTCTGATCATGGAATCATATCCAAGATGAGCGGAGTGTAGTAGAGATTTTATCTCAGATACCATAGATTTCGGTATGATGATAGCTTCACCTTTCACTAGTACGCCATCAATAATACTAAGTGTTTCACGCATGTCATAGTAAGGCTTGCACGTATCCTTAAGCATGTGTTTTGCTGGAGGCCATCCATTTTCTATGGTTTCCTTCAAATCCATGAGAGATTTGTCACGGGACGTTTCATTACGTATTTTCTCAAGGCGACTATCCGATATGTCTTCGTTGACACAGAGAACTCGGGTACGCTCGTGTTCGGTTTCTGTAGGTAGATACGAACGACTTAAGGTATCTGCTATGAGAAGCTTCGATCCTTTAACAAAACGAAATTGTATGTCGTATCTGTTCATTTCCATGATTATATCCTGTAGACGTCTAGGTGCTGAAGATAATGGTTTCCTCAGTATCGTTTCAAGAGGTTTATTATCATTTTCGATGATCACAGTACGTCCATACGTGTATTGGTCAAATCGCTTGAGACCAACTAAAATAGAGAGAGCTTCTTTCTCTATTTGAGCCCATTTTCTTTGAGCTGTTGTCAGAGAGCGTGATGCGTATTCGATAGGTTGGCCATTTTGCATCAGTACGGCGCCAATTCCATCCTTACTGCTGTCGGTTTGCAGTACAAGTTCTAGATCAGGGTTGAAGTAAGCAAGTACAGGAGCGGAGGTAAGTTTGTGCTTAACTTCCAGAAATGCCTGTTCGCATTCTGCGGACCAATTCCAAGGCACGTTTTTACGAGTTAGAACGCGAATTGGTTCCATCGTAGTAGAGAGACTAGGTAAGAATTTCGCCATATACTGAACCATTCCACAGAATCGCTTTACACTTGATACGTCGGTCGGACTTTTCATTTTGAGAATGGCGTCAACTTTATTCTCATCGGCTTTCACACCATTACTTGTGATTTTATGGCCATGAAATGAGATTTCCTCTAGAAATAATTCCTTTTTATCATCATTCAGAATGATATTTGACTCGGCACATTTCTTATACAAATTCTGCAGTTTGGCGGAGTTATCTTCTCTTGCCAGCTCAGCTGTTTCGCCACATCCAGCTACAATAATATCATCGATAACAGGAAATATTCCTTCCATTTCACATAGGGTTTCGCTCAATTTCCTCTGAAATATCTCACTAGAGACTTTGAGTCCAAATGGGAGTCGAGCCCATCTAAAGCGACCAAAAGGTGTGATCATTGTCGTCAACTCACTAGAACGGTCATCTAAGCAAACGTGCCAGAATGCTTCTTTTATGTCGAGCTTGCTGAAGATTTTCGCTTTTTGCAATTTCGGCAGAATATCGTCGAGAACTGGTAAAGGGTAGTGTTCCCTTTGTAGAGCAGTATTAAGCGCTTGCGGATCAATGCATATACGTAATTTACCATTGGGTTTGTGCACTACAGCCATTTGACTCACCCATTTCGTCGGTTTGTTTACGGGTACAAGTATACCACGATCTACTAGAGAATCGATTTCTACTTTCACTTTGTCTTTCAGTGCGTGTGGAAGCTTACGACACGGTAATACTTTCGGTTTCACATCTGGATCGACGGTAAGTGTTGCCTCTCCAAGGTCACCTAGTGCTTTCGAATTTACTTTCACTTTAGATATAAATCGTTCACGATTTAAGGTAAGTAGACCCATCTCTTGTGAAGTTTCGAGACCTAATAAACATTGGAGTTTATTATCTACAACAACGAATGTAACTCGAAATGTTTGCGACGTTTGCGGGTTGGTGACATCGAGATCGACTTGACCTATAGGTTTTAGCTTACTTTCATTAAACATAGTCAAGGTCATTGATGTAGGTTGAACTTGATCTTTGCGGACATAGCGTTGACAAATTGTGTTTATCTCAGCAGCACTATCAATTTGAAATGATACTTCGCAATCATTTACACACATTTTAGCGGAAACGAGATCCTTATTTCGAGTATGTACAGCTTTAAGCCATTTGCCGTTATCCTGTGATGAATCGGACTCGGAGTAAGATGCTTCACTATCTTCCCATGTATCTTTACTTACTACATGCACTTTTTTCTTTTTACACTTTTTCTTAAAGTGGTTTAAACCGTGGCAACGATCACAGACATTACCCCATGCTGGGCAATCTTCCTTTCGCATGACATGTTTATACCCACAAAATTTACATGATTTTGCTTCTGGTTTCGGAGTCGAACGATTAATGTGTTGCTTTTCACGTTTGTGATCCTTAGGCGGTCGATCAGATTGCCTTTGTCTACCATCTTTCTGATGTTTCGTGATTTTGTGTACTTGACCTTGATCTTCACGCATAGTTTGTGCTTGCTTATTAGCTTGTTCATATGATTGGCATATTTTGATTGCTCGTTGCAAGTTGAGGTTGTCCTCGCGAAGGAGAAGTTGTTGTACTTTGCCACTCATAGAGAATACTATTTTGTCTCGTATCATTCTCTCTTCGGAATCACCAAAGTTGCAAGATTTCGCCCTAGTGCGCAATTCGGTTATAAAATTGTCAATAGGTTCTGAAGGATTGTATTTTGCTGACCAAAATTTGTGTGACTCGGCAACTTCATTGCGTCGAGGGTTACAATAGTTCTCAATTTTCCTTAGGACATGTTGAGGATTGTCCTTGTCCTCACCATCTACCCATATGAATTGATCGTAGACTTTAAGCAAGTTTTCACCACCACAGTTTATGAGGGTTGCAGTTTGTACATTTTGTGGCAGGTTTGTTGAGCCACTCGCCAGTAAATATATTTCAACCTGACGTTTCCATGTCTTAAAATTCTCAGAAACGTTGCCCGAAGTAATGTTCAGTTCAGGGGGCAAACGTAAATTTGGGTTTACCATCGAGTGTACGTTCTGTACAGCAGGAACAGGTACTTGGTCGACTTGACCTTCGGCCATTTCGTAAGCGACGATTGAAAAGTTCGTGAATGACAGAATTCTCTAGATCATATGACACGATTACCAAATAAACAGTTCATTGGTGCTTTCCCGCTGCCACCATGTTGATAAGTGACCGGCTATAGGGCGATAGCATCGTCATAAAGTTAAGAAAAGACTTAAGAAAGACTCAGCAAGCTTTCAGCGTCAAACATGGCGCTCACTATATTCAGGTTACTTGTAAATTACAGATTGATCATGCTAAAACGAACAGTTGTACTAAAACGAATTTCATCAACACATATTTTTTATGTTGGCCAAATTCAGCTGATTTTAAATAAAGTTCAAACCAAAATATAGGAATACTTGTTGAAAACCAAGGAATCATAATCTTTGCTTTTATTGAATAATAAAAGTAGTTTCTTGGTAACAAAGTTCTTATTATACATCTAGTACCAACTATGAACATTTTATTGTCACACAGACACATTGAAGTTGATTTGAACATGTTGAAGAAAAGATTGAACAAAGCATAAATGCTGTACATAAAGTTCCTCCTGACAGTTATACTTCTTTGACTTTTTACATTTCACTGTTACGTTATATCCCCCCCCCCCCCCCCAAATAGGTTGAATCAATGCAAGTATAAAGTTGTGACGGACTTTAATCATGGTAGGGGTAGGGGGGCATTAATGTTTTACAAACATGACTTTTAACTTGTTAATTTTAAGATTCAGAAACTATTAATATAGACACTTTTACATTATTTGCAATACTGCGAATTTGAGACTAATTCCTGTGTAAAACATGTTCATTTGTCAATATTGAAATATATGTTTGATGCTTAGCTATTAAATCATGACAACTATAATTACAACTTTAAAACTTAAAAGCGGTAAATATTCATGTCTTTGTTCTTATACATGTATTAATTGAACCAATATTTGCTCTATTTTACAGGTGAAATTGGTACAGTCCTATGACCTTTTCATAGATTCCACAAAGCTTCAGGCCATGAGGATAAAGTCAAAGAAAAATGCCAGCAAAATGCTCAGAGACTTACTTCTGTATTTCTTTACTCCAGAGTACCTAGCTACGCACTCAGCAACAGGAGTAAGGTCATCAAAGAAAGGACTCCCTTTAGGGATCATACAACCAATTCGAGGTATTTATAAATCTAAATTTTCTATTATCCTATTAATCTCTTCTATAAAGTAACATTACTAAATAGTTTAATGGGTTCAATAATTTTTTTCAAATGCGATTATTAATAGATAATATGATTGAAATTTTTCATTACATTTGTTATAAAGATGCATCTCAATATCATAATTAATTTAATTCTATTTCAGAATTCATCTGTTCACAATTCAAATGTGAAGACGTTAATGCATTGATTAACAGAAAATGTCTAGACATTTCGAGAAGTTTGAAGTCAAAGAACAAGGACATGCCAACAATATAACCAAAAACATACACTGTGCAGTGCATAATTAATTCTTTATTGTTCCATTAATGTAGCCTAGAATATTATTTTTCTTTTTTTATTACTTAAGAATTAAATTTGAATTTTGTGACAGCTTATTATTTCTCTCATGTTTTCACTTGAGATCTCACGAGTTCTCATGAGAATATGCTATAGTGTAGTCAGCATAGAAAATCTCATGAGATCTCATGAGAAATATCTTTTCCTTGTAATTATGAATTCTCATGAAATCTCATGAGATCTCACAAGGTTTTTCTCCTTCACATGTGAATCTCACTTAATTTGCATATTAAAAAACTAATGTGAATCTCATGTGAGAATCTCACATTAGAATCACATGTGGATTTAGTTTGAGCTATTCCGTAAGGGAAGTTCGCCGTCCAATTTTTTTCACAACGCAAAGAAAAATTAGTTTCGATTTATGACATCATGTTGTATTTTGATTTAGGAACAAGACACCAAAATGAATACTGCACTGCAGCTTTTGACTACTATTTGATGTTTCTTTGAATAAATCTTTGTACAGTATAATCTGTGTAAACCGGCTTTCATTGGTTCCGGTTGAATCGGCCGGTTTCGGCAAGATCCGGTGTACAGAAAATCGATATATTTGACCCAAATAAATTGAAATAATATACACAAGAATGCTCACTGCTATACCTTTACTGATGAATAGAATAATTGATCATCATATCAATACAAAATACAAACAGATTTAATCATATATAAACAGAGATCAAACAGATTTCATTTCATTGTCTATGTTTTGCGGAAAAATATGTCAAGGATGATTTTTTTTAAATGATTTGCATTCAACATTCATTTCATTCTCTTTTAAAATACGTAAAGTCTGCAAATAAGGTAACATTCGGTCATTTTTACGGACGAACGCATACACAAGTACCGTTACATAGATAAGATAGGTAAGTGGACGTTGGAGATTTAAATCTCAGGCGCAGAACGAGGAAAAAAAGAATGTCAGAGAAAAATCAATACTTTATTGTATCATTGCATTAATTGTCGGTCAACAGAAGAATTTTGTGCTTCTGACTGGCAATGTACTACAGTAAGCTGTGATCCACACGTTACTTCTACTGGTGTAGATCTACGTAAGAACGTAAATAGGAATACAGACCTTTTAGATAGATTTAAAAACCGAAATGGGACACGAAGAATAATGCGCACCAGGACGCAGTGAGTTTTCAATTTTATGGGCCATTTTTATCAGTTACTTGTATGGGACTATGGCAAAGGGCGCGTGGCCTTCCCAGTCACTGCAAGTTTTTATTATGTCACTAACAGTAGTTGCTCCGAAGCCATAATTCTGTGACTTTTTGTACTTTTTATGGATCGTCAAAGATATTTTTCTTCCAGTTTAATTCTTTTCTTTGTCTGTTATGAGATGGATATGCATTATCAACATTATTTCTTTTTCTCGGCGTAATCGCCATGATAAACATGTACACTGAATAGCTTTAAATTCTTTGTTGTAAAAAAAAATCGTTGCCGAAGGTATAATTACCGTTGACCAAATCACACCTGAGTAGATGTTTATATAAGGCCGGTATACAGGTGATCAATTAACCCTAATTAGTGTGATCGGTACCCTAATTGACGGCCGGAGTACGGAATAGACAAGATACGGAATACACAAAAGATTTTACTACTAAACGTTACGGAGAATCGCTCGGGACCGTAAGAAAGAACCGATGTAGACAAGATTCCGGAATACAGAAGATCCGGTTTTCACAAAATATACTGTATTACACTTTATTTTATCAATCATCAATGATCAGTTAAAAATTAGATGCCTTAGCAACCGACATGGGGGCTGCCATTTTGTTTATAAATACGATTTTTTTGTATTACGACGCAAGCCATTTGATTGGTCCAGCAGATGGTAATTTATGGGCAAATATCAACCATCTGCTTAACATTGCAGCCTATAGGGAGTAAAATTGAGAATGTAAATATAGAAGCATTTTCTCCCTTTGTTGTTGACATTCATAAACATGGTTTGCATAGTTTGAGGGCAGGGGGAGCCACTGCTGCCGCAAACTGCGTGGTTCTCGATGGATTTTTTAAGTGTAACGGAAGATGGAAGTCCGAGACAGCTAAGGATGGATATGTCAAAGATGATTTATGTAACAGATTGTTAGTTTCTAAAAACTTACTAATAGGGATATAAATTTTTTCATACATGTATTTTTGTATCACTATTAGTACCTAATTTTTATGAAGTAAGTTGTTTCTCCCGTTCTTTGTATCTTCGACACAGCGTCAGTCGTGCCATTTCAATTTAAATTGTCATTTTCATGTACAATATACAATATTGAACTAATTCATTTGTTTTCTTATTATTTCAAATAATAAAATGAAGTATCAGGAGAAATATAATTTCAATCATTTGAATTGGTGAATTAGAATGAAATTAATTTCTCCTGTTTTCGTTTTATTATTGGTCAATAGGTGGCGCTTTTTCACGCCAAGCGTGGTAAAAGAGAGTGTTCAGTCATTCAACACGTTGACACCATTGTGACAACACTAAATTTTAAATTCTATCTTTGGTTTAAGTATAATAATTTTTTTTTACGAATGATATTGATATACAGAAGTCATTGATATTACAGGATGATCTCTGCAATTATATATATATATTTATTGCATCGAGATGTATGCAAAGTAATTACATATATTTTGATTGTCATTGATATGTGGAGTAGTTGTAGATTTGGTGTGTAGATGATGTTATATGTGAATGGAACAGTTGATTGATACTTTTGTAACAGGCAGACACACAGCGTCAGTCATGCCATTTCAATTTAAATTGTAATTTTCATGTACAATATTGAATTAATTCATTTGTTTTCTTATTATTTCTAATAATAACATGAAGTATCAGGAGAACACAAGCTTGGTAGAGGACCTTGAGTACATGCTTCCTGTAAGGTGTCGTGAAATTCTATACAACAATTGCAGAGGAGAAGTCGAAAATGTATTAGCCAATCTGAGCCCTTGGTGGCCACATTTGTTGACGGATCGGCACAAAAAACACAAACATGATAGAGGACCTTGTGTGTTCTTGCTTCCTGTAAGGTTTCCTGAAATTCTGTGCGGTAGATGCAGAAGAGAAGTCGAAAATGTGTCAGCCAATCAGAGCAATCGGCGGCCGTATTTGTTTAACGATCACCACTAAAACAAACACTTGGTAGAGGACCTTGAGAACTTGCTTCCTTTAAGGTTTCATGAAATTCTGTGCAGCGGTTGCAGAGGGGAAGTGGAAAATGTGTCAGCCAATCAGAGCCCTCGGCAGCCATATTTGTTGACCAATTGGCACAAAAAACACATATTATTTGGTAGAGGACCTTGTATACTTTCTTCATGCAAGTTTCATGAAATTCTGTGCAGCGGTTGCACAGAGGAGGAGTTGAAATTTTTTCAGCCAATCAGAGCCCTCGGTGGCAATATATTTTGACCGATTGGCACAAAAAACACAATTTTGGTAGAGGACCTTGAATACTTGCTTCCTTCCTGTAAGGTTTTGTAAAATTCTGTGCAGCGGATGCAGAAGAGACATCTAAAATGTGTCAGCCAATCAGAGCACTTGGTGGCCATATTTGTTGACCGAGCTCACAAAAATCACAAGCTTGGTATAGGACGTTGAGTACTGCTTCCTGTAAGATTTTGTGAAATTCTGTGCAGCGGTTGCAGAAGAGAAGTCGAAAATGCATCAGAACACTCTGGGGCCATATTTATTGATCAATCGGCACAAAAAACACAAGCTTGGTGGGGGACCTTGAGTAATGCAGGGTATTGTTTTTTACATAAGTGGAGAGAAAATATGTTCTTCTTTCAAATGATATCCTTGGTTTACAGTATCAAATGTAGTTGTTGGTGATCAATTAATATTAATTTTTTCCTTGACTATAACTATGACCAGTAACATTGTTATTTATATTTATTTCTAAGAGGGTATGATTGTGAACAAATCATACGTAAACCGTATCGATGTCGTAAAGAAAACAAAATCGGAAAACTTATTGAACTAAGGTCGAATATACCTCTAGATTAAAGAGCAATGCATTTCTAATGACAAATAACATACACTGCCATCCATAAATTAGTATACACCATTTCTGTTCATGTTGCTGTTAGGAAATGCAAAGTTTCGAATCCATTGCTGTATAATTCTGAAGATGAACCTTATAGAAACCATTTGTAACAAACTTGACCAAAGTATTTGCATTTTTTGAATTTTTATTCTTTTTTTGTATGAAAATAACAATTTGATGAAAAAATTCTTTATTTAGATTCTTGTAATCAGAATTCATAATTTTGAGTGATGTGAAGCCAATTATTATAGATCTTTCAAGTTCAGAATGGAAAATTTTGGATAAACTAATAAAAAATTTAAAGTGATTTCCTGGTTTGTATAGTTATTTATGGATGGCAGTGTATATCCTTGTTAACATCTAAAATACGCTTCTATCATGACATCGTTTTACCCTTGGCATATAGTTTACGTCATCATCGGGAGTTTATTTGATGTCATACTGAATTATGATGTTGCAATATTTTTCCGCAAATTATTATGAAAGCGCTTTGTGCTTGTTCTTTAGAAGTTCCGAGAATTCAGTTTGTCCTATATTATTTCACACCATGACAACTTTACAGAGTGGAATAATCTGATTGCGATTGAATTGAGTAAATTAATACTTCAAATTTATTTTTGCATAAGACTTACTGGCTTGTAAAGTTTTTAGTCAACTTCTGACTATGAAATAGAAACATTTTGTCTCTTTGATATATTGGTTTAGTTTGATATTTCACTTTGGCATTATTTTAAGGAATATTTCGGCTACGACTTATTTGGATTGTATTTGATTTGATTTAGTTAGCTTTGGTATATGATTTGATTAAGAACTTGATTTGGCTTTTACGACGACTTTTGTTTCTGTTTATTGGTTTTGTTTAATAAAGAATATACTTGGGAATAAAAATAGAAAATTATATTTGTTTTGTCTGATTTACACGCACCACCACTCGTCCACTACTACAGATATAACGCATGTAAATGAATAAAACACCGCTAAAGACGGTATGGCCGGATTGCAAAGTAAGTTTTTGTCACCAACTGGGTCAAGGTCAATAGGTCAAATAATACAGCATAAATTGAAAGGTTTTGTCAGAGGCAACCTACATGTATAAAATAAAGTTTCTACTGCATACAGTTCCATAGATTTTGCTTAAACCAGGAACTTTAACCAAAATCCTTAACTAGGTCAAAGTCCAAGGTCAAGGTCACTAGGTCAAATGTTACGGCATAAATTGAAAGGTCTTGTCATGGGCGAGCTTCATTAATAATATAAAGTTTCTACTGCATACAGTACCATAGATTTTGCGTAAACCAGGAACTTTAATCAAAATCTTTGAGTAGGTCAAAGTCGAAGGTCAAGGTCACTAGGTCAAAAGTTACGGCATAAATTGATAGGTCTTGTCATGGGCAAGCTTCATGTATAATATAAAGTTTCTACTGCATATAGTTACTTAAATTTGCCTCAACCAGAAACTTTAACCAAAATCTTTAACTAGGTCAAAGTCCAAGGTCAAGGTCACTAGGTCAAATGTTACGGCATAAATTGATAGGTCTTGTCATGGGCAAGCTTCATGTATAATATAAAGTTTCTACTGCATATAGTTACTTAGATTTTGCCTCAACCAGAAACTTTAACCAAAATCTTTAACTAGGTCAAAGTCCAAGGTCAAGGTCACTAGGTCAAATGTTACGGCATAAATTGATAGGTCTTGTCATGGGCAAGCTTCATGTATAATATAAAGTTTCTACTGCATATAGTTACTTAGATTTTGCCTCAACCAGAAACTTTAACCAAAATCTTTAACTAGGTCAAAGTCCAAGGTCAAGGTCACTAGGTCAAATGTTACGGCATAAATTGAAAGGTCTTGTCATGGGCAAGCTTCATGTATAATATAAAGTTTCTACTGCATATAGTTACTTAGATTTTGCCTCAACCAGAAACTTTAACCAAAATCTTTAACTAGGTCAAAGTCCAAGGTCAAGGTCACTAGGTCAAATGTTATGGCATAAATTGAAAGGTCTTGTCATGGGCATGCTTCATGTATAATATAAAGTTTCTACTGCATATAGTTCCTTAGATTTTGCCTCAACCAGAAACCTTAACCAAAATGTTGACGGCAGACGGACGGACAGATGGACAGACAGACGGACGGACATCGTCAATCTATAGACCGGAATTGCTTTGCAATCCGGCCAAAAATATTCATTGAAGAGATCATGTGCAGGAGACAGGGCGCACGTTTACTACCTTTCCTATCAAACAATTATCACCAATGATTGGATGGTTCTTCATTGGTAGCTAAAGAAAACTACTCATGGTAGTCAGTCAAAGACTCAGTCAATCATTCAATCATTAATCTAATCATTGCTACACAATGAAAACTATTGCATCGTCTGAAAAGGTGTAATTACCGTCTACAACATGGACCGTGCAACAAAATTTGGTACAATATGTACGAATGTCAAAACTACATGTATATGAATAGTTAGATACGTGTAGATGCTGCAAAATCGATTTTGAGTGAAATAATACACAGATGAAGCATACAGATAGGAATCTGAAACATCCACTTTTTCTCATTCACTGAGATTAAAAGTATGCAATATTGCTGGGCATTACCTGAAGTGAGCATCACGATGTGTGCTACGTCACATTACGTTGTCAAAGCTTTAAAGAGCTACATGTTGGATAATAAATAAGAAATTGATCAGAATATAAGTCAAATTTGTCCAGATTATAAGGAATCTCAGATGAAATGTATAGATATGTAAAAACTTTCCATTTTCAATCATAAACAACGTATTTATCATATCCGGAGGCTTGGTCAGAGGAATTCTAAGCTAAATTATATTTAAAACGGCCACACTCTTTTTTCTTTAAATTATTTTTTCATCTTTAGCATGTATCACAAGATAACAAACGAAACATTTTATCAAACAAACGAAACATTTTATCAAAATTCTAATATGCCAACTACTTCGAAAATTAATGTTTTTATGCCCCCAGATTATCGAAGATTTGGGGGAATATAGTTTTTGGCCTGTCCGTCTGTTTGTCTGAAAAACTTTAACATTGGGCATAACTTTTGAATGGTTTGTGAAAGGACTTTCATTTTTCATATGTGTATTCCTTGTGACAAGACCTTTTGATTGATACCAAAATTTTTGACCTTGTGACCTTGACCTTGGAGTTTGACCTACTTTTGAAAAACTTTAACCTTGGCCTTAACTTTTGAATGGTAAGTGATAGGGCTTTCATATTTCACATATGAATTCCATGTGGCAAGACTTTATCGTGAATACCAAATTATGAAACTACTTTTCAGATCTTTTAGTGTCAAAGATGCCAACGGGGGCATTTGTGTTGCACAAACACAATTTATTAAACTTTTCGTACAATTTTTACTGTCAAAATGGGATGAAATAAATGTCTTTCTTCAGCATGGTTACCATGGCAACAAAAACATAAAGACCAAAGTTTGGACATTGTTTAGAAAAAAAATGTGCAGAGTTATCTACCTTTTTTGTCAGTATGTAGGGAACAAATTGCTGCACTCTTTTTTTCATTAAATATTGCAATCAATGAAGGATGGATATTCTTTTATATGTAGACAATTATTTTCAATTTCTATTATTCCCTGAAAATGCGGTTCACACTCATACCTCCTTAACTCTCAGTATTACAACTTTCTTTGTCTTCAGCAGCCCACATCTGTACATAAGATACTTGTCTTAGGTAGCTATTGCCACTCTGGTACTTCTGTAGTATCCCATAACTGTAAAAGAAGAGTTGATGGATTAATCCTTCTTATCTTAAGAAAGGTATGGTACTTTAACTTATTGTTCTATCAAAACAACAATGTTCATGCAGTTTATGATAGTAATGTGATTGTAAATGGACAAACCCTGAAGTCCTGAACATTTCTACTCCCTGTTACCATTAGGACTACTAGAGACAATGTGATATCTTATACAATGTGTGAAGTATTCTATACAAATTCCTTTAAAACCCATTCAATCAAACTCAGACTTTTATTAGTGGAATTATATTGAAATTCTATGTTATTACTGTTCCATATACTTCACGGTAAAACACAATATCTGATAGGGGATTCAACACACCAATGGTGATCCCTTATTCTTATTTCTTGTACCCGGGAGAGGATGAACTTTAATGATTTTAAAGGTCAAGGGTCAAAGGTCAAGGTCACTGTGGACTTGGGCTTAAAATCCTTGTGAACAGCAAAGAAGACAAAGCAATCATCATAGAAGCAAAAACTTTCCACAAATGTTAATCCAAGGGGATGCTAAACTTGTGTTACCTTTATAACTATGGCATTGGCAATTGGACGACTGCTTATTTCCAACCCTGTTATATTTTCACTGGCTCTATTACCACAATCACGTTTCTCGACACAGGAAACGATAAGGTCATCATTAATTATTCTGTTCCTCATGTCTGTTATTGTCTGAAAAATGATTGTTATTGTTAAAATCTTAAACATTCTAAATAGAGACTCCTTCACATTTGGTTAGGATTATTTCTTAGTAAATATTCATTTTCTTATTTCTATGTGAATTAGAATAAATCTTGACCCTAGCTGCACAGTTATCATACCGACACAGACAGACACTACTTGTGAACAAAGAGTGAGGCATTTTTTCATATATGCAGGATTTGATGTATATTATCTTCTTTGATTTATTTTGGTTATATGCTAATCTGTACTTTTTGTACTGTGTGTTTTTTTTTTTTTGATTTTCTCTAATTTCAATATGGACGCAAAATATTATGGCTAATTCTAATTCAAGGAAAATTTGTCATATTTTGATCTTTCACCAGTTTGTCTGAATAAGCAATAATATTTAGCGTCCATACCTAATTAAAGTGAAATTGATCATAACAACCTGGGAATGCACATGTGAAGTATGAAAGCCCTTTCACTTACCATTCGAAAGTTATGCCCAAGGTTAAAAGTTTTTCAAAAGTAGGTCAAACTCCAAGGTCAAGGTCACAAGGTCAAAAATTTTGGTATCCATGGAAAGGTTTTGTCACAAGGAATACACATGTGAAATATGAAAGCCCTATCACTTACCATTCAAAAGTTATGGCCAAGGTTAAAGTTTTTGCGGACAAACAGACAGACGGACAGACCAAAAACTATATGCCCCGTCTTCCATTACGGGGGCATAAAAAATCTGTGATCCAATATATATGCACAACCAATGTAATTCCCCTGAGATGTAACTACTGAAAGGAACATACTGCAAAAAAATATATATGCTAACGTTCGCAACATCACAATGCCCAAGATCTAAAGAAACATGCCGCGACGACTGTTCTAACATGCAAACTGACATGAATTTTAACATCATCCTTTTACCTAGATAACGGGATTTCAGAGAACAAGATAGAAACAGACCAAATGTTGCATATACAGGGATGAAAATTCGTTAAAATTTTTCAGGGGCCAAGTGGGCTGCCAAGTCAAAAAATGCAATGATCGCTGTGCGATACAAGTCCCCTACCGGCGGCATAAATTTATGACTTGCATCTCTGTTCATCAGTTCATCTTCTTCAACAACAGCCTGGGAAACTGAACTCACGAAATTTGCTAAGTCCACGGGCCATAACTCTTGTGAAAATTAGTCAATCTAAATTAAACTCAAATCTGCATCACACTATAATGTATTAACATACAAAAAATCAGCTCATTATCTGCAATAACAGGCATGAAAAAGTCCGGAAAACTGAAAATTTCATGAAATTTGCTAAGTCCAAGGGCCATAACTCTTGTAAAAATAGGCCAATGGAAACAAAACTCATACTTGGTCTGTATCACACTGAGATGTATTCATTTTCCAAAAATCAGTGCATTATTTGCAATAGAACCAAAGAAAAGTCCGGAAAACTGAAATTTTCATAAAATTTGCTAAGTCCAAGGGCCATCACTCTTGTAGAAATAGGTGAATCAAAAGCAAACTCAAACTTCATCTGTATCCCACTGAGATATATCCACATACCAAAAATGAGTTCAATTTATCCAACAACAGCGGAAAAAAGTCCGGAAAACCGAAATTTTCATAAAATTTGCTAAGTCCAAGGGCCATGACTCTTGTAAAATTAGGTCAATAAAAAGCAAACTCAAACCTGATCTGTATCACATTGAGATATATCCACATACCAAAAATGAGTTCAATATATCCAACAACACTGGAAAAAAGTCCTGAAAACTGAAATTTTCATAAAATTTTCTAAGTCCAAGGGCCATAACTCTTGTAAAATTAGGTCAATCAAAAGCAAACTCAAACTTGATCTGTATCACATTGAGATATATCCACATACCAAAAATGAGTTCAATATATACAACAACAGCGGGAAAAAAGTCCGAAAAACTGAACCTTTCATAAAATTTGCTAAGTCCAAGGGCCATAACTCTTGTAAAATTAGGTCAATCAAAAGCAAACTCAAACTTGATCTGTATCACATTGAGATATATCCACATACCAAAAATGAGTTCAATATATGCAACAACAGCGGAAAAAAGTCCGGAAAACTGAAACTTTCATAAAATTTGCTAAGTCCAAGGGCCATAACTCTTGTAAAATTAGGTCAATCAAAAGCAAACTCAAACTTGATCTGTATCACATTGAGATATATCCACATACCAAAAATGAGTTCAATATATGCAACAACAGCAGAAAAAAGTCCGGAAAACTGAAACTTTCATAAAATTTTCTAAGTCCAAGGGCCATAACTCTTGTAAAATTAGGTCAATCAAAAGCAAACTCAAACTTGATCTGTATCACATTGAGATATATCCACATACCAAAAATGAGTTCAATATATGCAACAACAGCGGAAAAAAGTCCGGAAAACTGAAACTTTCATAAAATTTGCTAAGTCCAAGGGCCATAACTCTTGTAAAATTAGGTCAATCGAAAGCAAACTCAAACTTGATCTGTATCACATTGAGATATATCCACATACCAAAAATGAGTTCAATATATGCAACAACAGCGAAAAAAAGTCCGGAAAACTGAAAATGGGACAGACGGACAGACGGACAGACAGACAGACGGACAGACAGACCGAGAGGAAACTAAGAGTCCCCTTCGGCGTTGCCGGTAGGGGACTAAAAATTTAGGCGCCCACATCAAAAACAATTAGCCCACATCAAAACGTTGTATCTATATTTTTAAATTTAAGCCCCCCCCCCCCCCCCCCTTTCTCTCCTTCCCAGTATCAAGTCATGGCCATCGTACAGGAACACGTGTACCAAGTATGAAATTAACACCAAAAATGAGAGAGAGACTGGTGTACATGTTGATCTACATGGACCGTTTATTTGACGACTTTGAACGATAATTGCTGGTGGTCAGTCGTTTGAGGTCAGTGCTCTTCCAACACGATTCTTTCATCAAATCAGTTTGAGTAATTTTTCAGCGTAAATTTCACTTGCCATTTTAGATGTTTCTTTATTTTAAATATTAAAGTAGGATTTTGATTTCGGTCATCTCAAGCACCTTTGAATAAATCAATGAATGCAGATAAATCCAGCTATAAAATTAATATAAACATATTACGTCTCCAGACAGTGACATTGCGAGCTTTTGGAAACGTTAGATGAAGTTTTGGTATACTTATTAAAAACAAGGATGCGTCTTCACAAGGGAATAAATGAGATCGATTCATTTTCCATGAGAAAGCAAACCGAAAATGTGTCAAATACCCACAAGTTTTTGTTTCACATCGTGAGTTATGGCGACTACGAAACAAGAAAACAATTATGATCGGATATTTACAGTCGCCAAGTGGGTGATCAGAAAAACATTTTTGGTAGTCCACACTGAATTTTTAGTCGCATTGGCGAGTGGGCGAGTGATTATTTGCATCCCTGATATATATGGAATAAGTCATAACGTGCAAAAACACAAATTAAGGCACTTATATATTCTCTATCTAAAAAACATGTGGCCTTGCCATACTCACGTTTCTCTACACAGGAAACGATAAGGTCATCATTAATTTTTCTGTTCCTCATGTCTGTTACCGTCTGAAAAATGATTATTGTATGAATGTTTAAACATTCTAAATTCACATTTGGTAAGGATTATTTCTTCATAAATGATTATTTTCTTATTTTTTGTAAATCAAAACTAGAACTGCCCTAACGTGACAAATTATACCCCCCGCTGGACATTTTTCTCTAAATGGATTCATTCATGACATACTGTAGGAATTTATATGTTAAACATCATAGCCATATCCCTTACAGTTAAAAAGTAGGTCAAAGGTCAAGGTCACTAGGTAAAAAAACATGGTATCAAATGAGAGCTCTGATCGTGAGGAATCTACATGTGAAATATCAAAGCCCTATCCCCTATAGTTTAAAAGTAGGTCAAAGGTCAAGGTCACTAGGTCAAAAGTCATGGTATCAAATGAAAGCTCTGGTCATGAGGAATCTATATGTGAAATATCAAAGCCCTATCCCTTTTAGTTAAAAAGTAGGTCAAAGGTCAAGATCAAGGTCACTAGGTCGAAAGTCATTGTATCAAATGAAAGCTCTAATCATGAGGAATCTATATATTAAATATCTAAGCCTTATCCCTTATAATTAAAAAGTAGGTCAAAGGTCAAGATCAAGGTCACTAGGTCAAAAGTCATGATCTCAAATGAAAGCTCTCATCATGAGTAATATATATGTGAAATATCAAAGCCCTACCCCTTATAGTTTAAAAGTAGGTCAAAGGTCAGAAGCAGGTCAAAGGTCAAGGTCACTAGGTCAAAAGTCATGGTATTACATGAAAGTTTTAGTCAAGAGGAATATATATGTGAAATTTCAAAGCCCTACTCCTTATAGTTTAAAAGTAGGTCAAAGGTCAAGGTCAAGGCCACAAGGTCAAATGTCATGGAGTAATACTTGTTATGATGAATGCGTGTATGAAATATTGAAGCCTTATCACTTATACTTGAAGAGATATTCGCTTTAAGAACTTCTTAACCAAAATATTACTACAAGGTCAAAGTTCAAAGTCAAGGTCACTAGGTCAAATGTCTTGGTATCAAAATGTAGTACTTATTATAGTGAAAGTATGTATGAAATATGAAAGCCCTATAACTAATGTGTGAAACAAGAGGCCCAAGGGGGCCACAACGCTCACCTGAGTTGCAGATAAAGGGTTAAAAGTCACAAAAATACTTCTACAGATCAAAGCCCTCAACAGCCATATTTGTTGACCTATCGACAAGAAAAACACAAACTTGGCAGAGGACCTTGAGTACTTGCTTGCTGTAAGGTTTTGTGAAATTCTGTGCTATAGTTGCAGAGGAGATTTCGAAAATGTGTCAGCCAATCAGAGTCCTCGGCGGCCATATTTGTTGACCGATAAGCACAAAATACACAATCTTGGTAGAGGACCTTGAGTACTTTCTTCCTGTAAAGTTTCATGAAATTCTGTGCAGCGTTTTTTTTTGCAGAGGAGATGTCGAAAATGTGTCAGCCAATCAGAGCCCTCGGCGTCCACATTTGTTGACCAATCAGCACAAAAAACATAAACATGATAGAGGACCTTGAATACTTCCTTCCTGTAAAGTTTCATAAAAATTCTGTGCAGCAGTAGCAGAGGAGATGTCGAAAATGTGTCAGCCAATCAGAGCCCTCGACAGCCATATTTGTTGAACAATCGGCACAAAAAACACACACATGGTAGAAGACCTTGAGTACCTCCTTCCTGTAAAGTTTCATGAAATTCTGTGCAGTGGTTGCAGAGGAGATGTCGAAAATGTGTCTGAAAATCAGAGCCCTTGGTGGCCATATTTGTTGACCAATCAGCACGAAAAACACAAACTAAGTAGAGGACCTTGAGTACTTCCTTCCTGTAAAGTTTCATGAAATTCTGTGCAGGGGTTGCAGAGGAGATGTCCAAAATGAGTCAGCCAATCAGAGCCCTTGGCAGCCATATCTGTTGACCGATCGGCACGAAAAACACAAACTTGGTAGAGGACCTTGAGTACTTCCTTCCTGTAATGTTTCATGAAATTCTGTGCAGCGGTAGCAGAGGAGGTGTCGAAAATGTGTCAGCCAATCAGAGCCCTTGGCGGCCATATTTGTTGACCAATCAGCACGAAAAACACAAACTAAGTAGAGGACCTTGAGTACTTCCTTCCTGTAAAGTTTCATGAAATTCTGTGCAGGGGTAGCAGAGGAAATGTCCAAAATGAGTCAGCCAATCAGAGCCCTCGGCGGCCATATTTATTGACCGATCGGCACAAAAAACACAAACTTGGTAGAGGACCTTGAGTACTTCCTTCCTGTAAAGTTTCATGAAATTCTGTGCAGCAGTTGCAGAGGAGTTGTCGAAAATGTGTCAGCCAATCAGAGCTCTTGGCGGCCATATTTGTTGACCGATCGGCACAAAAAACACAAACTTGGTAGAGGACCTTGAGTACTTCCTTCCTGTGAACTTTCATGAAATTCTGTGAAGCAGTTGCAGAGGAGATGTCGAAAATGTGTCAGCCAATCAGAGTCCTCGGCGGCCATATTTGTTGACCGATAAGCACAAAATACACAATCTCGGTAGAGGACCTTGAGTACTTTCTTCCTGTAAAGTTTCATGAAATTCTGTGCAGCGTTTTTTTTTGCAGAGGAGATGTCGAAAATGTGTCAGCCAATCAGAGCCCTCGGCGTCCACATTTGTTGACCAATCAGCACAAAAAACATAAACATGATAGAGGACCTTGAATACTTCCTTCCTGTAAAGTTTCATAAAAATTCTGTGCAGCAGTAGCAGAGGAGATGTCGAAAATGTGTCAGCCAATCAGAGCCCTCGACAGCCATATTTGTTGAACAATCGGCACAAAAAACACACACTTGGTAGAAGACCTTGAGTACTTCCTTCCTGTAAAGTTTCATGAAATTCTGTGCAGCAGTTGCAGAGGAGATGTCGAAAATGTATCAGCCAATCAGAGCCCTTGGCAGCCATATCTGTTGACCGATCGGCACGAAAAACACAAACTTGGTAGAGGACCTTGAGTACTTCCTTCCTGTAATGTTTCATGAAATTCTGTGCAGCAGTTGCAGAGGAGATGTCGAAAATGTATCAGCCAATCAGAGCCCTTGGCAGCCATATCTGTTGACCGATCGGCACGAAAAACACAAACTTGGTAGAGGACCTTGAGTACTTCCTTCCTGTAATGTTTCATGAAATTCTGTGCAGCGGTAGCAGAGGAGGTGTCGAAAATGTGTCAGCCAATCAGAGCCCTTGGTGGCCATATTTGTTGACCAATCAGCACGAAAAACACAAACTAAGTAGAGGACCTTGAGTACTTCCTTCCTGTAAAGTTTCATGAAATTCTGTGCAGGGGTTGCAGAGGAGATGTCCAAAATGAGTCAGCTAATCAGAGCCCTCGGCGGCCATATTTGTTGACCGATCGGCACAAAAAACACAAACTTGGTAGAGGACCTTGAGTACTTCCTTCCTGTAAAGTTTCATGAAATTCTGTGCAGCGGTTGCAGAGGAATTGTCGAAAATGTGTCAGCCAATCAGAGCCCTCGGCGGCCATATTTGTTGACCGATCGACACAAAAAACACAAACTTGGTAGAGGACCTTGAGTACTTCCTTCCTGTAAAGTTTCATGAAATTCTGTGCAGCGGTTGCAGAGGAGATGTCGAAAATGTGTCAGCCAATCAGAGCCCTAGGCGGCCATATTTGTTGACCGAACGGCACAAAAAACACAAACTTGGTAGAGGACCTTGAGTACTTCCTTCCTGTAAAGTTTCATGAAATTCTGTGCAGCCGTTGCAGAGGAGATGTCGAAAATGTGTCAGCCAATCAGAGCCCTCGGCGGCCATATTTGATGACCGATCGGCACAAAAAACACAAACTTGGTGAAAGTTTACGCCGGACGGATGCCGGAGGGACGCCGGAGGGAGGGACGGACGACGCGCTATGACAATAGCTCACTTGAGCCTTCGGCTCAGGTGAGCTAAAAATATATGCTTTAAGAACTTCTTAGCCAAAATATAACTATAAGGTCAAAGTTCAAGGTCAAGGTCACTAGGTCAAATGTCTTGATATCAAAATGTAGTACTTATTGTGGTGAATGCATGTATGAAATATGAAAGCCCTATCACTTATACTTAAAGAGTTATCTGCTTTAAGAACTTCTTAACCGGACGGATGGACAGATGGACAGACAGACGGACAGGGTGTTTCCTATATACCCCCCAAATTTCGTTTGCGGGGGGTATAATAAATCTTGACCCTAGCTGCAAAGTTATCATACTGACACAGACAGACACTATTTGTGAACAAAGAGTGAGGCATTTTTTCATATATGCAGGATTTTATGTATATTTTCTTCTTTTAAATAACAATAAACACTCAATGTCCACAAATTTTCAGTCAAACAGCCTTTATCAAGTGGAAAAGCACGAATGCACTGGGCTTTATTTACCAGCAGTAAAGGATATTACGTAGAATTCTTTTATATTCGTCTTTTCTACTTGATAAAGGCTGTGTGGCCGAAAATTTGTGGACATTTAGTATTTATTGTTATTTATTATATATAAACTTCCCTACGGAGAACTTTACTTCATAAATAAATAGATTATGACACCGACATTTCAGCTAGGAAATAGTATGATAATTTTGAGAAACATGAATGCCCCCCGGTGGCATCTTTATTCGTGTATACACCATTTTCTGTTAAGTAAGTGAAAGGTCAATGTCAGGGTCACTGTTAACATTTTTTGGTATCAATGGAAAGGTCTTGTCACAAGGAATAAACATAGTGTAATCAAAGATTACAAAGCTCACCTCACTGCAGCAAAATTCAATTAAAACATATCTCTAGGTACATGTATATTGGCTTTAAAAGAAAAATCGCTTAAGTGGAAAAAAGTAGGTCAAGGTCATTTTATGAAAGTTTGATCAAAGATACATCCAATATGCAAGTTTGGTACATGTAGCACTTATACTTTGCTCAATATTAGCCTTTAAAGGCAAAATCACTCAAGCGGAAAAAGTAGGTCAAGGTCATTTTATGAAAGTTTGATCAAAGATACATCCAATATGCAAGTTTGGTACATGTAGCACTTATACTTTGCTCAATATTGGACTTTAAAGGTAAAATCACTCAAGCGGAAAAAGTAGGTCAAGGTCATTTTATGAAAGTTTGATCAAAGATACATCCAATATGCAAGTTTGGTACATGTAGCACTTATACTTTGCTCAATATTGGACTTTAAAGGTAAAATCACTCAAGCGGAAAAAGTAGGTCAAGGTCATTTTATGAAAGTTTGATCAAAGATACATCCAATATGCAAGTTTGGTACATGTAGCACTTATACTTTGCACAATATTAGCCTTTAAAGGCAAAATCACTCAAGCGGAAAAAGTAGGTCAAGGTCATTTTCTGAAAGTTTGATCAAAGATACATCTAATATGCAAGTTTGGTTTATGTAGCACTTATACTTTGCTCAATATTGGCCTTTAAAGGTAAAATCATTCAACCGGAAAATGTAGGTCAGATGCTGCATGATGCATGGGTTCACCTCAGCATCCCAAGATGAATCACTGGTGCAAGTTTGGTTACTGTAGCATCAGTACTTGGTCAGATACTGAGCTACCCCAAAAACTTTAACCAGACATTGACAAAGTCATTCAACCGGAAAATGTAGGTCAGATGCAGCATCCAATGCATGGGTTCACCTCAGCATCAAAAGATGAATCACTTGTGCAAGTTTGGTTACTGTAGCATCAGTACTTTGTCAGATACTGAGCTACCCCAAAAACTTTAACCAGACATTGACAAAGTCATTCAACCGGAAAATGTAGGTCAGATGCAGCATTCGATGCATGGGTTCACCTCAGCATCAAAAGTTTGGTTACTGTAGCATCAGTACTTTGTCAGATACTGAGTTACCCAAAAACTTTAACCGGACGCAGACGCGGACGGCGACGCGGACACCGGGGTTATAGCATAAGCTCATCTCAACTTCGTCGAGGTGAGCTAAAAATGTATAATATCAAAGCCCGATCACTTACAATTCTAAAGTTATGCCCAAGGTTAAAGTTTTTGAAAAGTAGGTCAAAGGTCAAGGTCAAGGGCACGAGGTCAAAAATTTTGGTATCAATGGAAAGGTCTTGTCACAAGGAATACACTTGCAAAATATTAAAGCCCTATCACTACCATTCAAAAGATATATACCATGTATAATATCAAAGCCCTATCACTTTCCATTCTAAAGTTATGCCCAATGTTAAAAGTTTTTGAAAAGTAGGTCAAAGGTCAAGATCAAGGTCACGAGGTAAAAAACGTTGGTATCAATGGAAAGGTCTTGTCACAAGGAATACACTTGTGAAGTATGAAAGCCCTATCACTTACCATTTTAAAGTTATGTCAAAGTTTTTCAGACAGACCAGACAGACAGACACTCCAAAAACTATATGCCCCCAACATCTTTGATTCCAGGGGCATGAAAAAACAGTTTACAAATTACTGTAGACTGTAAATGAGCACTTTCTTCAACATGTGTCTTTATCCATCATTATTACCCCCTCACAATAGAATTGCAAAGGGATATGTCCCTGTGTTGCATCTTTTTGTTTGTTAGTGAGGGTATGTGTGTGGTTCAGATTTTATTCTCAGCATAGAAGCCATAAGAATCACCATAGAAACATCAAACTTTCTACATATGTTCACAATGGGCAGAGAATAAACCCTATTTTTTTTAAAGGTCAAGGTCACAGTAGACTTAGGTTCAAACTCCTTGTGAACAGCATAAAGAACATATCATTTATCATAAGATTATCAAACCTTTCAGAAATATTACTCGGAGGAAAGGATGAAGCCTATGGACTTTCAAGGTCAATGGTCAAGGTCACATTCAATTTAGGTTCAAAATCCTTGAGAACAACATAGAGGACATATCAATCATCAAAGGATCACCAAACCTAAAGAATGTTACCCCTGGGGAGAAGATGAGGTCAATTGATTTTCAATATCATAGGTCAAGGTCACAGTGGATTTAGGTTCAAAATCTTTGTGAACAACATAGAAGGCATATCAACCAAACATAGGATCAGCAAACCTTAAAGGAATGTTACCCCTGGGGAGAGGATTAGCTCTATTGATTTTCGATATCAAAGGTCAAGGTCACGGTGGATTTAGATGAAATTTATTTATTTTCAGGGTCAAAGGTCAAAGTGACAGTTGATTTGAGCCTTAATATCATTGTGAACTGCACAGAAGATAAAGCAATCACCATAGGATCACCAAAACTTCCAGAAATGTTTTCCCTGGGAAGAAAATGAACTGTTTATTTTCATGGTCAAGGGTCAAAGGTTACTCCTTTTGCCGATAGCAAAGATCATGCAGTTGTGAGGGGATGCTATGCTTGTGTTGCCTTTATAAGTATTATTTGTTTTTTACCTTCTACATATCATTTAAGGCCATCCTAAATAAATTCTATGTTTAACGTCCCCCGCGCGCATAAGTTTTGGAAAATTTCCCAAAATAAAAAAATAGCAATCCAAGGAATGCTTGTGTCGCCTGCGAAGCGGTTTGATTATTATTATAGAAAGTGGATCAAAATTCTTGAAAAGTAGGTCTAGGTCAAATATCTAGATCAAGGTCAAATTTTATGGTCTGTGTAGAAAGGTCTTGTCACAAGGAATACACATGTGAAATACCAAAGCCCTATCACTTACCAATCAAAAGATATATCCATTCTTAATTTTTTTGAAAAGTAGGTCAAATATGTAGGTCAAGGTCAAAAGGTAAAAAAATAATGGTATGTGTAGAATGGCATTGTTACAAGGAAAATACATGTGAAATATTAAAGCCCTATCACCTACCAATCAAAAGATATAGCCAATATTACTTTTCTTGAAAAGCAGGTCAAATATCTAGATCAAGGTCAAAAGGTCAGATTTAATGGTCTGTGTAGAAAGGTCTTGTCAGAAGGAATACACATGTGAAATATTGAAGCCCTATCACTTACCAATCAAAAGATATAGTGAATCTTATCTTTTTTTCAAAAGTAGGTCAAATATCTAGGTCAAGGTCACAAGGTCAAAAATTATGGTATGTGTAGGAAGGTCTTGCCACAAGGATTGCACATGTGAAAAATCAAAGTCCTAACACTTACCAATAAAAAGATATATCCATTCTTAATTTTTCTTGAAAAGTAGGTCAAATATGTAGGTCAAGGTCACTAGGTCAAAAATTATTGTATGTGTAGGAAGGTCTTGTCACAAGGAATACATATGTGAAATATCAAAGCCCTATCACTTACCAATCAAAAGATATAGCGAATCTTATCTTTTTTTTCAAAAGTAGGTCAAATATCTAGGTCGAGGTCACAAGGTCAAAAATAATGGTATGTGTAGAAAGGTCTTGCCACAAGGATTGCACATGTGAAATATCAAAGCCCTATCACCTACCAATCAAAAGATATATCCATTCTTAATTTTTTTGAAAAGTAGGTCAAATATGTAGGTCAAGGTCACTAGGTCAAAAATTATGGTATGTGTAGGAAGGTCTTGTCACAAGGAATACACATGTGAAATATCAAAGCCCTATCACTTACCAATCAAAAGTTATGGGCTGTGACACCCAAAGTGTGACAGACAGACAGACAGACGGACGGACAGACGGACGGACGGACGGACGGACAGACGGACAAAGTGATCCCTAAGTGTCGCTATGCTTCGCAGGCGACACAAAAACGAACAAATTATTTTGAACATCCCGACTTGTGCAATCCGGATTTTCGTAACCATCGCAATTCTCTATGTTACATTCACGTTTTGGTTTCCATAAAGAAAATTCAGGAAAGTACAACATCTTGACTTTCTGAGACGTTTTATCCTTCACAAACGAACATAAGTCTTTACAAACAGCGAGGGTTAGTATAATATTGTGTACAAAAGGTTGCATAATATCCAGATACAAGATTGATAACCGGTACATGGAAATCAAAGAGAAGTGATTGTATATGATTACAACATTTTCATGATGTTTAATGGTCCTTGAAAATGTAACTGCAAACTGTGCAAATGTCACAAATACATTTCAGAATCTAAGTCTTGCTTCTTGGCATCTACTTGTCATCAGTAGAGATAATGTTCTGCCAAGGACCAGAGATGTCGAAGAGTGTCAGTCCGAGGCCTCCAAAATATCTTACAAATATTCTTCCGGACTGACAAATGTTGGCAGTTTTCATTGTTTGGACTGACAAAATTACTAAAATGTCTGACAGATTTCAACATCTCTGAAAGAACTTATGGGACATCCGGGAGGTAGTCCTATGATATATGCATGACCCTAGGGCAAACATAGGGTTTTACCCCCCCCCCCCCCCCCCCCATTCAAATTATCTAGGTTGAAGTCTTATATTATAGGACTACCCATGGCCAGGTGGAACCCCTAATGCAAGCTGATATTCTAGGATCATTTTATTTCATATGGTAACACATACTATCATGATTCAGTTACAAACATGGTGCCTATGTACAATAGAATGGGCAAGTTTTTGTCTGTCTGAGCCTTATTCTGCATATTTTAAAATCATCTTTATATATTGCTTCTGGGTTTTCATGTCATTTCTTGAAAGAGGTCACAACGCAATTTTTAATCAATTTAATATCTAATTATTAATTTCTATTGAAGCAAGGTTTTGTTTGAAAATTTTGATTGTTTTTTATTTTCCTCCCTCCCTCGTAGGTTTGGAAATTGAACCAGGACGTTAAACATAGAATTTATTTAGGGCGGCCTAAGTCTAATTTAGCTTGCAATCAAAATCTCCTGTATTTTTAGCTCCCCTTATGAAGTGAGAGGGAGTTTAAGCTATCACTATTTTGTCAGTGTCTGCATCCGCATCTGCATCAGTGTCACAAATCTACATTCAAACGTAGGTTATGACCTATATTTTCCTCTTTAATGAACCTGTTAGGAAGACTTGGGTGTCAATTTTAAGAAGTTTTATTTGTTTATTTTAAGTGCTAGCAAGGCCAGACTTGCAAAGTTGATAAATCTTATGTGTCGAACACAAATCAACGTTCAAATGTAGGTCATTATCTATATTTTTCCGCTTTAGTGTACATATTAGGAAGATTTTGGTATCAATAGCCTACTTCCCTTTTCTGCTGTTAGCATTTTCATTGACAGATTCTCAAATTAAAAATCATTCCAAGGAATGCATGTGTCGCCTGTGAAACATAGCAACACTTAGGAATCCCTTTTATATAGGGTGTGACATCAAAGTGTGACAGACAGACGGACAGTGGGACAAAGTGATCCCTAAGTGTCGCTATGCTTCGCAGGCCAAGCAAAAACTACGTAATCTTTAATCTTGTTTGCTAACATGATAAAATCTCCATGTGATGAGTCTGGTTTGTGATGTCACACTGGACAACTCTAGGGACACCTCAATATAGTATGTTAGATAAAACAGTTTGATACCTTTTTATAGTGGGAGTGTCTGTGAATGAAACAGTTTGGGACCTTTTTATAGTAGACGACGAATCAGCCTCTTTTAATCCTCTTCTGTCCGACATGAATGGTGTAATACTAAATGGGGCGTCTATTGTTTTCTTGGATCCATGGAATGCCATCATTTAATGATGTTAGATGAATTATATTGGTATATTTGTTCTGAAATTATAAAGTTCATTCAATAAAACATGTATTACCAAAATGGATACTGTATATGTAGAATAATTCGCTGTGTATTAACTTCTTCTTTCCTCGCGGTCTGCCTTGTACCACGAAAATTTGTTTCAGTGAATAAAATACCAATTGCATAATTCAATAGTTATAGAAAAGAAGCCACGAATCACTGCCCATGCAAAATGGTTTATTCTATAAAATCGCGAAAGAAAGTACCAGGGAATGATTCTACTTATACAGTGTTTCTGATAAGGTAATGAAGGTGTATCCCAAAAAAATATTTGTTTGAAATTTTCATTTGTGCTGCTTTCTTTAACAAAATTAGACCATTTCCATATTACTAGTGCTAAACTTCACATTTTAGACATTCCAAGACCTGATATCAAAACTTTTGACATTATCAAAATGTTTGAAAGACACTATATAATTGATTAAAAATCAACAAAATATAGATATGCAAAATAGCAACTCATCATTTGGCTTGCAAATTTGAAAATTAAGATTAACAAGAGGCCCAGGGGGTACAACACTCACCCGATACCCATGCAGGCTCTTGACATACTGACATTGCATAATGATTGTGCCAGTGCCAGGATTTTAGCCCACAACCTTTGTAAATAAGATTTTTGCTGGATGCAGACAAGTTTTTTTTTCAGACAACCTTTAAAAAGTACAAACAAGAAGAAAAAGTCACATGTCAAAACTTTACATTGTTTACTTATTTAAAAAGACAGATGATGTGATCCAAAATCATATGCCCAGCTAGTATAGTTCAATTATTAAACATCAAAAATTTTAGAATCATTTTGTAAAATTCCATGTTAATGTGCAGCAGGTGATAAAGAAGCAGACAAAATGAATAAAACAATGAAATAAACTTGAAATATGAAAGCTTTTTCACCTGCCATTCAAAAACTATGCCCTATGTTTTGGTATGGATGGAAAGGTCTTGTCACAAAGAATACACATATACCTTCCATTCAAAAGTTATGCCCAACGTCAAAGTTTTTCCGACAAACAGACGGACAGGCCAAAACTATATGCCCTGGAATCTTCAATTCAGGAGGCATAAAAAAGCTGTCTATGATGTATCAAATCTCATGACCCAGTGAAGCCACTTGATCAATTTTTTTGGCAAATGCTGAAATGCGGTGCTTCTCGCCTATGCATTTCAACAGGTGAGAAGAAGCATACAGTACAAAGTTCATAGAAAAAACTCAATCAAGTGGTTTCAATGGGTCTTGCAGTTTGATGCAGCATACTCTGGTGTATGCCGCTTTTAGGGAAACAAATTGATAGGCCCATAATGTTGTTAGCTTGTCAAACTAGCAGATCCACTACGACGTAACTAGTATTTACTGTTGATACGCCTAGTCGTAGGTCTGCTACTTGGACAAGTTGTTAGCTGACAGAGTTCATTAAAGTATCGGTTGTAGCGGATTTGCCGATAAAAAAATTATTTGGTCCAATAAAAACTCGTGTTGTATCTATTATTTGGACAGATAAAAATTCCAAAATATCGGACATTTCATTGGCAGATTTCAAGAACTCTTAAGTTGAATGAAATTTTTCAAGAATTTCAGATATATCAAATGTCCTATGCATTCTCACAATCAACACGAAGGGATTACTCATTAAATAGACATTTCTACAAGAACTCTGATGAATCATGAGCAGTCCGTCTCCTACATCTATGACAGAGGAAATTCGACCGAAGTAAATGAATGAAAACAAGTATGCAAGTGTTCTTAGTACATGTACATTATTCAAAAATCTATTCAAATATACCATTTCATTTCCATGATGGATTCTATTAATCTCCTGAGAGGTATCACAGTACTATAAAGGTGTATTTTCTTGGGGATTCCCATCCGTTCTGACTGGTGAACAGCAAACTTGGTAATGTACCCTCAGTACTAAGTTCCTATATGGTCCCGGTTTCACGAAATTCTGTAAGGAAGAAAATGTGGAATGTTTACGGACAGACAGACAGACTACGTAAAACTCATTTAAACCTTTGACTCAAGTGAGCTTCAAACATTTGTCAGCTTCCGAATGTCTTTTTTTTCAAGTGCACGTAATCTGGCACTTACCGTGAAGATTAGAATTGAATTCAAAATATCACTGTTTATATCTATATGACATATTTTAAAATTTATTTGTTTAAAATATATACTCACTTGTCACATAAAATGATACTGTGATACCAATTAAATATTTTTTATGCTTATTTCATGAGGAATGGATAATTAAACTTCATCCAGGGGCGGATACAGAATTTTCAGTGAAAGGGTTGCTCTTTTACCAAGCGTCTGGAACCCATCTTGAAGTGGGTTCACAGGGCGAAGTATCCCTCCTCCCCGACGAAAAGTATTAGAACAGTTTTTCGTTATTAAACAAAAGAAATCTGGAGAATTCCTATTAGACCCTAGAATCGTTTCAAAACACTTGGTTCGAACAGCCTTAATAGTCAGGACTAAATGTCAACATATTTTGTAAAACTCTTTCTCTGCTAAAGAGTGTGCATCCATCATGCCCTCTTCTTAATCCCCTGATATGAAATTGTACATAATGAAAACAAACGTACCTGCATGTATGTATGGACACATTAAAGATTAATGCTAGTAATGCAAAAGTGAGGAATACAAAAACCCCAAATACTTATTGGTTTATAAAACATTGCCGCAAATATATATACACAAGAGCACTTTGTGCCGATGTCAATTAGTGAAAACGGCGTCAGAAGTACGACGTCAACGTCTCACCAAGGATACTTTGAACGCACTTTTGGGCATCTAAACATTGTCCGATTCCTATAATTTATATATCAAATAACAGAGGAAGATGCCCTCTATGCCCATAATAAGTGTCTTTAATTTTCCGACCTTGGCCATTTTTAAGCCAAAACGCCCCTTGTCCTTTGACTTTGGAGAGGAACCAAAAACAAAAACACTTCTTATGACATCTCTCTAGATCATCCTGATGATTTCGGTTTGTCCATACATGCTTCGGTTCTGAAGAAGTTTGTCAAAGAGGGTACCCCGGTGACCTACTTTTTCCTGTGGCGGTGCCACCTGTTGACGGATGCAGACGAAAAACAACAACACTTGAAGGAGACCATGAGTACCTCATACCTACCAAGTTTCATGAAAATCTGAAAAGTGGTTATGGAAAAGAAGATGAAAGTGTATGAAAATTGCAAGCCATAATGTGTACCTGCAACTATGTTGCAAGGGGATAACAAATCAAATAGATTCAATAAATATTGTCCAGAAATCCGCAGTTTTAGAATGAAATATACCCTTTTTTCTCCAAAACACCACAGTTATGGATTAAATGTCAGTAAAATATACATAATCTGAAAAAGCATGAAAAGGTACACTAGAAAATAGCTTTCAATCATTGTGGATAAGGGATTTTTAAATTGATATCCAGAAATATCAGATATTCTATGATAAGCTGTCATGTAAAGTATGAATAGCTGTCATGTAAAGTATGATAAGCTGTCATGTAAAGTATGAATAGCTGTCATGTAAAGTATGATTAGCTGTCATGCAAAGTATGAATAGCTGTCATGTAAAGTATGATTAGCTGTCATGTAAAGTATGATTAGCTGTCATGTAAAGTATGATTAGCTGTCATGTAAAGTATGAATAGCTGTCATGTAAAGTATGATTAGCTGTCATGTAAAGTATGATTAGCTGTCATGTAAAGTATGATTAGCTGTCATGTAAAGTATGAATAGCTGTCATGTAAAGTATGATTAGCTGTCATGTAAAGTATGATTAGCTGTCATGTAAAGTATGATTAGCTGTCATGTAAAGTATGAATAGCTGTCATGTAAAGTATGAATAGCTGTCATGTAAAGTATGAATAGCTGTCATGTAAAGTATGATTAGCTGTCATGTAAAGTATGAATAGCTGTCATGTAAAGTATGATTAGCTGTCATGTAAAGTATGAATAGCTGTCATGTAAAGTATGATTAGCTGTCATGTAAAGTATGAATAGCTGTCATGTAAAGTATGATTAGCTGTCATGTAAAGTATGAATAGCTGTCATGTAAAGTATGATTAGCTGTCATGTAAAGTATGATTAGCTGTCATGTAAAGTATGAATAGCTGTCATGTAAAGTATGATTAGCTGTCATGTAAAGTATGATTAGCTGTCATGTAAAGTATGATTAGCTGTCATGTAAAGTATGAATAGCTGTCATGTAAAGTATGATTAGCTGTCATGTAAAGTATGATTAGCTGTCATGTAAAGTATGAATAGCTGTCATGTAAAACATAGGATTTAAATGTCCAGTGTGATATTGATATTCCATTTAGGGAAACTACAAGTACAGTGTGATAACCAGGGCAAAAGGAATAAGAGGGTGCTGTTTCAATGATTTATTTAAATTCAGACATGACGTTCAATAAATATACATATTCATGCATCATAGATAAAACAAAAAGAAGCACTAAGTCACAAACATACAAGGCATATTAAACAAAGATAAGCACAAAAGAAACATCACGTAAATTGAGCACTACGTTATTAGATTCACAGTTTTCTGCACAGAGTCACAGTTTTAGCACTAGAGTTAATGATTTCAAGGGATCCACTGAACGAATTCTGTAATCTTTGACTGTCGCTTGTTGGCATCCGTCGCTTGCTGGATGAATTCCTCAAATTGGTAAATAAGGTTGAAGTTTGGTGTAGGGCACTCTTCCATGAAACGTCTTAGTTCTGCGAGATGGCGACGGGCTTCACTAGTCACGGGTAGTGTGATCTCAGAAGAGAAGTCGTTGTCATCGCTGTTTTGGGTTGGTTGGGTAGCAGGTGCGTGGTTGGCGCATATCTCCTCATCTGTTGGTAAGCTCTGGCACTCCAATTCATCATCATGGCAGATGTAGTCGTTGAATGCGTCTGCGTCCATGCCGTTGGGGATAGGTACGTCCGAGTCTGGATCTGGGTCAGAGAGGTCTGGCGTAGTGTCCATGATGATGGGGAAACCGGCCTTCCTGGCAAACTTGGATACTGTCATCTGCTTAAGAGTCCTCCAGGCCTTACTGAGTAGACAAACAGCATCCAGTAGAGTGAGGCGGCGAGCTAGGTCCGTTGAGTCAATGTCGGCAATTACTTTGTGTACAACCTCGCTTCTGTAGTGGCCCTTCAGGTTGCGGATAACACCCTTGTCGCATGGCTTGATCACAAAAGAAGTGTTGGGTGGTAAGAACTCCATCCTGACATGGGAAAGTCTGTCAGCAGTGTTCTTTGGGTGGGCGGAGTAGTTGTCGACGAGTAGGATGATTTCTTTTTTCTGGCGGGCCATCTCTCGATTCAGGGAAGACAGCCAGTCAGTGAAGACGTCTGCAGTCATCCAGGCATTCTCACTAGATTTGTAGGTTACAGGTAAGGACTTCTTTCCCCTGAAGCAACGTGGATCCTTACTCTTCCCGATGATGAGTAGCCTCCTGTTGTCGGTCCCTGACATGTTGGTGGCAACAAGTGCTCTCCTTGGACTCCATGGTTCCGCCGCTGGTGTCTTCTTGTAGTCTAGAGTCCCCATGGGTAAGGCATGGAAGTAGATTGCAGTCTCATCAGCGCTGTATACATCGTCAGGTGAGACGTCTTTGAGTAGCGACAGCAGTATGCTGTGGTCGTGTCTGCATCCTTGGACTCTCCATGTAAGCATTTGTAGCCTATGTTGTTACGCTTTTTTCCACCTGAACAGCCAACCATTGGTCACCTTGAAGTCGTTGTTGTGCAAAAGCTTAAGTACTGCATCTTTTGAGTGAGATATTCAGGAAACTTGAGACTGCAAACATCCCACACTCTGCAACCTCTGCATTGGATTTGCCTTGTTCTAAGAGTTCAACAACTCAAATATCGCTTGCACAGAGTGAGATCATTTCGCGTACACTTCAATGACATGGCTTACTTTTCAATGCGGCTTTGAAAGCGGCTTACTTTTCACTGTGGCAGGAGAGTTGCTAGAGAAGGAACGGCGAGTCGGAATGACGATGACAAGGATCTTCAAGGGCTTTCAACATGTTCTAAGCCCATCCTCTGGATTCAGCGATCACTTTAAAATAAGTCGAGTTCATTATATTCACTTTCATGTATCCCGCACTCCAATTTAGCACCCTTATTATGACTAATAAACTTCATAGATCACGTATTTAAGACCTCTTTAACCCCTCCAATATCAATCACCACAGGTAATTGATTAATTGACCCAATCTATTAATTAGGTACAAATAACATGTGTGGCAATTAAGTTCTGCTGTCCCCCGAGAGGGGTAATTAAGTTCTACGGCTGCCAAAAACGGTTTTAAAAACCTTAGCGACAATTTTACCTGACTTCGCGCTATCAGGATTGACTAATTAGTGGAATCTACCTACGAAATTTTAAAGTTTTGAATTTTACAAGTCAATTGGCTTTTAGTCTAGTCAATTACAGCTACATTTTAGCATAGAATAGATAGGAAATGGTTTGATGCAGAGATAGTCAAGTCAATAAAACCAATGACCCGATTATGCGATAGTCAAATAAGTGGATGTATAAAATAATTTTTTAAATTTTCATCTTGAAAATTGAATTTTTCTGCATATGTCTGAAATAGCGTAAAATTCAGGGAAAATAACCTCAAAAACAAATTTGCTTTAAGAAGTCAGTAATGCCCATTTATATCTGATACCATCTCAAATAAAAGTAACTAATTGGAAAGATGGACAGGGCTCCAACATTTGAATATGGACAGGGCTCCCAACATTTGAATGTGGAGCCCCTAACAATTAAAAAAAAGTCAGCCTTAAGGTACGTACCTGTCAACATCTTCTTTAGTGAGTCCACAGAGGGGTCGGGCTTGTAATCATGTGATCCATCCATGTTTAGTATCCTAGATGTCATAAAAATATCAAAGCTTTAGTACTATAATACAAGAACCTCTACAAACATCATAGCTTTATTATTAATATATAATTACCTCTCCAAACATCATAATACTATAATACGATTACGTCTCCTCCTGAGGCAAAGGATACTGATATCATAATTATCAATTCAATTTTGAATAGTTAGGAAATAGTAATACATGTTATTCTCTCATACCCGTGTATGTGTTACAGAGTAGGCCCATGAAATACAGCTATGTGAGCTACTTCTGTATCACATATCACGTGACAGCTTTATCACATATCACGTGATGCTATTGTTTTGATTGATTACGATATTGTGACGTCATGATTTCATCCCCGCAAAACAAACAAGCTAGCGTTAACGTCGCCATAAAACTTCAATTTAAAGATCGTTTTTCAATGTACTCTTGCGTTTCATTTTGAAAAGCCTAATATTCGTAGTTTATTCATATAGAATAAACCATTTTCGGGGGTGTTGAATTCGAATATCGCAAAATTTTTGCGATTAGATCAACTTGACATTTTTTCAAATTTCGTCCCTTTTCCTTCAGTTTTGTTTAGACCTTTAGATATGAGAGAAAAATACTCTTCTATGTTCTTCTATGAAAGATACATCGTTTCCACCCTCAGGGTCTCAAAATTTTGCAAAACCCTCAGCAAGCCTCGGGTTTTACATGATTTTGAGACCCTTGGGTGGAACCGATGTATCTTTCATAGAAGACCATGAAAGAGTCTTATAATATTAAAAAAAGTTGTACTGTCTTGTATATTCAAAAAACAATAAAGCCTGTGTTTGTGAAACACGAATGCCCCCGGTGGCATCTTTGTTAGTATGAACATTATTTTCTGTTGAGTACATGTATGTAAGGTCACTGGGTTAAAAGGTCAAAGGTCAAGGTCACGAGGTCAAAAATTTTGGTATCAATGGAAAGGTCTTGTCACAAGAAATACTCATGTGAAATATGAAAGCCCTATCACTTCCCATTCAAAAGTTATGCACAATGTTAAAGTTTTTGAAAAGTAGGTCAAAGGTCAAGGTCAAGAGGTCAAAAATTTTGGTATCAATGGAAAGGTCTTGTCACAAGGAATACACATGTGAAGTATGAAAGCCCTATCACTTCCCATTCAAAAGTTATGCCCAATGTTAAAGTTTTTGAAAAGTAGGTCAAAGGTCAAGGTCAAGGTCACGAGGTCAAAAATTTTGGTATCAATGGAAAGGTCTTGTCACAAGGAATACACATGTGAAATATGAAAGCCCTATCACTTCCCATTCAAAAGTTATGCCCAATGTTAAAGTTTTTGAAAAGTAGGTCAAAGGTCAAGGTCAAGGTCACGAGGTCAAAAATTTTGGTATCAATGGAAAGGTCTTGTCACAAGGAATACACATGTGAAATATGAAAGCCCTATCACTTCCCATTCAAAAGTTATGCCCAATGTTAAAGTTTTTGAAAAGTAGGTCAAAGGTCAAGGTCAAGGTCACGAGGTCAAAAATTTTGGTATCAATGGAAAGGTCTTGTCACAAGGAATACACATGTGAAATATGAAAGCCCTATCACTTCCCATTCAAAAGTTATGCCCAATGTTAAAGTTTTTGAAAAGTAGGTCAAAGGTCAAGGTCAAGGTCATGAGGTCAAAAATTTTGGTATCAATGGAAAGGTCTTGTCACAAGGAATACACATGTGAAATATGGGAAAGCCCTATCACTTCCTATTCAAAAGTTATGCCCAATGTTAAAGTTTTTGAAAAGTAGGTCAAAGGTCAAAGTCAAGGTCACGAGGTCAAAAATTTTGGTATCAATGGAAAGGTCTTGTCACAAGGAATACACATGTGAAATATGAAAGCCCTATCACTTTCCATTCAAAAGTTATGCCCAATGTTAAAGTTTTTGAAAAAGTAGGTCAAAGGTCAAGGTCAAGGTCATGAGGTCAAAAATGTTGGTATCAATGGAAAGGTCTTGTCACAAGGAATACACATGTGAATTAAACAAAATGTTTTTCATAAAAGAACAGATGTCTCCCCCCTCCCTCTAAGTTACTTTGACCTTAGGCCAAAATGCAAAATGATGTCCTTTGAGTCATGGGCAACATCATACTAAAACATGAAAGTGATTCATTACATTGTTTGAGGTAAAGCCCAAACATGATTGGCATATACAATTTCATTATAAGCATATTTAAAGAAATTGACTTTGGTCACATGACTTGGATATAGGTGATCTGAAACCTACACTCACTGACGAGGGTTAAGTACCCGAAACATGCATGTCTGGTCCATGCTGCAAACTTATCTGCTTTTAAATGATGCTATTGAATTTGAAGACGTTTAACATTGTATGGATCATGAGCAACAAAAAACTGAATTAGTGATTAGATACACAGTTCAAAATATAAAGCCTAAACATTATTAGCATAGACAATTTCAGCCTGGACATGCTTAGCATATACAATTTCATTACCAAAGTAAGAAGCTACCTTAACCATGTGACCTTGGAACAATGTGATAAGAAACATTTAGTCCTTAGAAACAACATACTAAAATATGAAAACAATTGTAAGAAGGGTTCAGGAGATATAGCCCAGACAATATTAGTACGTACAATTTCATTAAAAAGAACTAAATGATCTTGACCTTGAGCATATGACCTTGGGTCAAGATGATAAGAAACCCTCCAATCCTGAGCAACAGCATACTATAGTATAAGAGTGATCCAGTATACGATTCCACAGATATAGCCCAGACTCAATAGCATTTACAATTTCATTAAGAAATGTAATACTTGACCTAAGTCATATGACCTTGGATCAAGGAGGTGTGAAACGTTTGGGTCATCAGCACATTCATACTAAAATATGACGTGATCCGATCACGGTTCAAAAGATTAAGCCTAGACATAATACATGTAACAAATACAATTTCATTTAAAATATACTAATTGACCTTGACTTTGGTCACATGACCTTGAGTCAACGTGATGTGAAACCTTTACGTGATAAGCAACAACATACTAAAATATGACGGTGATCTGATAAAAAGTTAAAAGAGATACAGCCCCAATGGGATAGCATGTACAATTTCATTAAAACGTACTTAGTAACTTTGACCTTGATCAAATGACCATGGGTCCAGGTGAAACCTTTTGGTCATGACTAAATACATTCTTAAACTTGAAAGAAATCCAGTATGCGGTCCAAGGGATAAAGCCTAAACAAGAATGTATCTACAATTTCATTAAAAATGTAGTAAGTGACCTTGGATTTGGGTCAAGGTGATGTGAAACCTTCGGGTCATAAGCAACAACATACTAAAATATGAAAGTGATCCGGCAAACGGTTCAAGAGATATAGCCCGGACAAAAATGTATGCACAATATCATTAAAAATGCACTAAGTGACCTTGACCTTGGTCACATGACCTTGGGTCAAGGTGATGTGAAACCTACGGGTCATAAGCAACAACATACTTAGATATGAAAGTGATCCAGCATATGGTTCAAAAGATATAGTTCGTACAGGAATATATGCATAATTTCATTAAAAAATGCACTAAGTGACCTTGACCTTGGTCACATAACCTTGGGTCATGGCGATGTGAAACCTTTACGTGATAAGCAACAACATACTAAAATATGAAAGTTATCCGGTAAACAGTTCAAGGGATATAGCACGGATTGGAATGTATGTACAGTTTCATTAAAAATGCACTAAGTGACCGTGACCTTGGTCACATGACCTTGGGTCAAGGTGATGTGAAACCTTCGGGTCATAAGCAACAACATACTAAAATATGAAAGTGATCCGGCAAACGGTTCAAGAGATATAGCCCGGACAGGAATGTATGCATAATTTCATTAAAAATGCACTAAGTGACCTTGACCTTGGTCACATGACCTTGGGTCAAGGTGATGTGAAACCTTCGGATCATAAGCAACAACATACTAAAATATGAAAGTGATCCGGCAAACGGTTCAAGAGATATAGCCCGGACAGGAATGTAATCATAATTTCATTAAAAATGCACTAAGTGACCTTGACCTTGGTCACATGACCTTGGGTCAAGGTGATGTGAAACCTTCGGGTCATAAGCAACAACATACTAAAATTTGAAAGTGATCGGGCAAACGGTTCAGGAGATTTAGCCCGGACACGATGTGTGACAGATGGACAGACAGACAGACGGACGACGAAGGCAAAACCAATATGTCTCCTCCCCGTTGGGGGGGGAGACATAAATATGAAAGCCCTATCACTTCCTATTCAAAAGTTATGCCCAATGTTAAAGTTTTTGAAAAGTAGGTCAAAGGTCAAAGTCAAGGTCACGAGGTCAAAAATTTTGGTATCAATGGAAAGGTCTTGTCACAAGGAATACGCATGTGAAGTATGAAAGCCCTATCACTTCCCATTCAAAAGTTATGCCCAATGTTTAAGTTTTTGAAAAGTAGGTCAAAGGTCAAGGTCAAGGTCACGAGGTCAAAATTTTTGGTATCAATGGAAAGGTCTTGTCACAAGGAATACACATGTGAAATATGAAAGCCCTATCACTTCCCATTCAAAAGTTATGTCCAATGTTAAAGTTTTTCGGACAAACAGACAGACAAACAGATAAACAGACAAACAGACGGACAGGCCAAAAACTATATGCCCCCGAATCTTTGATTCCGGGGGCATAAAAAAGAAAATCCCCAGTTTTTACTTCAGATAAAGACCATGTTGAGGTTTATATGAAGGCAAGATGCCTAAAGTGAAACAGGGAGGTGTTAAATAACCTGTGAGCTTCAGGCCTGGAAGTCTTTATTAACACCAACCTGTTCCCTCCTTGGGCATCTGACCTTCATACAGACCTCATGTTTTACATATTGTATTGTCTTCACTGTTCTACTTAAAGCGTTGTGAACTTTTTACTGTTTAGTATAAAAATGGTATCTCTTTTCAAATGGATAAATATTAACATCAGTAATGAAATAATTTACATGGTCATTAATGTTACATACTCCTTTGTAAATAATATACTGATTATGACGTCACATCATTCCTTTTCCTCAAATTCAGAGGGCATCACTTGACGACTCCAGAACCAAATATAGAATGACAAATATCCCAACTTGTGAGGTTATCTACGCTACTAATGTTGTCATTGCATCCACAGGGCACTACCTCATCTGAAATAAATACCATATATGATATATGTGATATACTGATGTTGTCATGGCATAATTAAATTAGCTGAGTATGAAAAATAATCAATCAAAGAGTTGTGACTGAGACAGGAGATTCTAATCCTCCTGCAAAAGATATGCAGCATCCAAAACAAAGTTTGCCGAGTCCTGAATCGCAAATCTGTTACACTCGGATAATATTGCCCTGTCTCAGTCGCAACGTCCAAATAGATTCTATGTAAACTTTACTACATATTTATTTAATCATTTTATTATGACAAGAAGATTTGACTACTATTCTAAAGATATGGAGGCCCTAAAAAGAGCCGTTTTCTTTACACTGTTGTTAAGGCCTCTATACAGTGTTGTCACTCAGTCTGCCACCAAGGATGTTTCTGTGATACCTTGACTGATTGTCAAATTCAGAATCAGACCATAGTCAGATAATGACACCTACTTCATCCTCCACATCAGTCTGCTGTCCAGTCATCTCCTGGTCTGGCCGTATATGTCCTTGTCTAGTCATCTCCTGGCCATATTATACCCTGGTTATGCTCCTGGAGCTTGTAACAACATCCCCATCCTGGAACCACAGCAACTCCCCATCATGACAGGTATAGACCATCTAATAAGCTACCTATCTGCTGGACACATCATTGTCAGGGTGGGATGGGACGTCAAATTCTGTGGAGCCTCAGCAGCACTTCCCCAAAGGCCCCTGTCAGAGACCTAGCCACAGGACCATACTCAGCAAGCAACGCCATCCGACACCAAAAGTCCAAACTGTTAATTTCAAATGTAAAATAAAGTTCATGAATTATACACTAGCCTTTTGGTACATAAAATAATCAACTATTCATAAATTACATAACTTTGTAAAACATGTCATTACAAAGCTTTGCATCCCTTCACAAAGCAACAAAATATGAATAATCCATTTGCCTTCATTCAGTGCCAAGAGTACCAGGTGTGCTTATTTCTCTGTAAACACTTGTATATATATTTTATACACTGCCATCCATAAATTAGTATACACCATATCTGTTCATGTTGCTGTTAGAAAATGCAAAGCTTCGAATCCATTGCTGTATAATTCTGAAGATGAATCTGATAGAAATCATTGGTAACAAACATGACTAAATATTTGCATTTTTTGAATTTTATTTTTTTTTTTTTTGGTATAATATTGACAGTTTTTGGAAAAAAATTATGCCAATGAAAAAAGTCTCTATTTACATTTTTGATATCAGAATTCATAATTGTGAATTATGTAATAAGCCAATTATTCTAGGTCTTTCAAGTTCAGAATTGAAAACTTTGGATAAACTAATAAAGAATTTAGAGTGATTTCCTTGTTTGTATATATATACTTATTTATGGATGGCAGTGTATATTGGGTATTGGGTTTCTTAGTGGATTTGGTTCAAATTGGGCTTTGGTAATCTTGGCTCTTTTAAAATTGGCAGATTATCTAAAACATCTGCCAAAATTAGACTTATTAAATTAATGGGCTTAATGTAGCTCAATGTGGCTTAATGTAGCTCAATGTATTTTCATACACAAGAACACATAATTAAAGAACCAGTGCAATTATACCTCAAAAGTATATGTTTTGTTCTTAAAGATGTATTCCCTGTATCTTCTAGAAAATTGAGTATATCATCTTATTTTATCATTTTGGTTTATTAAGAGCCGGGGAAATGCCCTCAACTGCCATCTAAATTTAAAAAAAATTCAGGGGGAGCATGCCCCTGGACCCCCCTAGAGGGCTTGCGCCTTCGGTACTCGCATCCTTTGATCAACTCCTACTTTTTCCTGATTCACCTCCTACTTCAAAACTTAAGGAAAACCCTGAGTCATATCGAAATTTCACATTTTTATCGAATCGTCTTTATCACTGGGATTCCTGGATACGTCCGTGATAATATCCTCCTGTTTGATATCACATCATTTTCTTCTGTGTCACAAGGATTCCTCGATACGTCCGTGACACTATCCTATATCCACGGGGATACCTGGATACGTCCGTGATAACATCCTACATCCGTTGTTCATCTTCGTATGTAAATACGGCGGTTCTGTTTTGTAAGTCATGTTGCCATCTAAGGTCCCTGCTAACTTTGTTGTTGGTTGAATCAGTAATACTCGATCATTCTTATCACAATTTTTTGATTTCCGCTCACAAATTAATTCCGTTTCGAATCTCACAGAATCACACAACAACACTTCTGATAGTGGTTTTATTTGCTTGGCTTTCGCTGGTCGTCTTCTTCTTCGTTTCGCGTTTTTGTTGGATTGCAAATTAGAGTCAATTTTATATGTCACTTTTGAACTACACAACTTCGATCCATTTGAATAACTTGAATCTTCTGCTACTTTCGGTCTCCGATGTATATCCTGAACAGTTTTTGAATCAAAACGTCTGTAATCTACACATAATTTCCATCTTTTATCTATCATTTGCACCAACACAAGTGGCGCTGACTGCGGGCTTAACGATTTCTCGGTTACCTTCTGCTTCATCTCAGTGTCCAATCCTTCTTTCTTGAAAATAGGAACTCTCGGGACTTGTTCCTTAAAATTCCCTCGCTCTCGCAGTTGATATGGGTAAGTGAACACGCATTTTCGCTCACGTAGAATTTTACACTTTCGAAACTTTTCAGCATCATCGGTTGAAAGATTTCTACATCCATAAGACACACCGCATAAAACTCTGGCAATTCTTCCGAATTCTCACTCTCCTGAATACAACACACGGACTCCTGTTCAAATAGATCACTGATGAAATTAACTGGTGCCAATATCGCTATCTGTGTATTCCCCTTGATGCATTCTTTTTGGTCACCAGGGTTAAAAACATGCACGTACAACATATTGTTTTTCGCGTTCACAAGCATATGTGCTAGCACTAATCCATATGTTTGGATAAACCTTTTCAAAAGCAATAATATTCCTTCACTGATATCAGATTCACAATTTAGTTTCGAACTCAATACACATTTATGTACCGCCACACTATCTTCAATAGTCACAACATTACAACCACGCCCTTCCTCGGCGAATGGCATTTCACAAAATACTAAAGAATCACTGCGATATTCCCAATGGCACTTATACTTCGCCATAAAATCTTGTCATAGTAGATTACTCTTCACGCCTCCTACATAAAATCAAAAATAAATGTTCGCCTCACCAAATGTTAGTAGCATCCTTGAAGTCCCTAACAGCTTTAATTCACTTCCGTCCGCTGTTTCGAATTTTCGTATTGCCCTCTCTAGTACAGGTCTGTGCTCTGGGATGATACTATAATAAACATTCTTGGTAATAAATGTATTTACTGCACTGTTATCTATTTTCCATTCTAATGGTGTCCCTTCTACTAATCCATTTACTTTCATTTCATGTTTCCCTTTCGCTTTAAATTCACTCACTTTTGAATGCATAAACTCCCTTTTAAGTTGAAAATCACTGGGTAAATGGCTGTCCGTTTGTGTCTCCTTACATAAAACACTTGATTTCACATCTGTACTAGGCCTTATTGGCGCACTGACCGACACACGGCCTACTGCCTCGGTCCGTTAATGTTTAAAGGTCTCTGTCTGTACGTGTTACGTCCATTTCCACTTTTTGTACGGCAACTTTGGTATGAATAGTCGGGCATTTTGCACTTATAACCGTATCTTTTCGATCCGTTGTACTCTCGCCTTTCACTTTGTCCGTTGTACACTTCGCCTGGTTTGTTCACTCAATAAACAGGTGGTTTATATTCACGTTTTGACTTTCTGTTCTCTGTCAAAGGAATACACTCTTCCTGTATAGATGCCGTTATTGCATCCTGTAACGTTTTCGGTCTCGTTTGTTTCACTGCAGACAATCAGAAAGCTCAGCGGTATAAATCCTCTATGGCCTGCCCAAAATTACGAAAAGACTCAGAATCACGTTTTCTACGCAGTTTGGCTTCGGTCAAATAACTTTCTTTGATTGGACGGTGTCCAAATCGTTCGTCTAAAGCACTTTTCAAACTATCATAATCGCTACATTGAAAATCTGACAATCCGTACGCATATGCTTTGGCCTGACGACGCAACACAGTAAATAACACTTTTCCTTATCTCTTGTCACTCCACAGATTTAATTCTGCGATATTCTCAAAATAACGAATAAATTCGCTCCAAATGTCGTCACCATCACCCTTAAACCTTCGTTTTACATCAGTTTGAGTGACTGTACGTTTGTCATCACGAGTATCATCCCTTGGTTGATAATGATCGCTTGTAAAAGTATCAGTCGAGCGAAACGTCACATTTCTTCTCGGTTCACGTTTAGGAGTCGATCTTCTAGCATTTGGATTGTTCGGAGTCCATTTAGTGTTTCTGGACACTATTTCACAATTATGCTCACGAGAATAATTCACAAAATACTCAAACCACCAGAAATCAAAATTTCCTTTGTCGGCCACAGTAGCACATATCCAAAAAATTCTGATATAGCGCAAAGAGTACCCCACTTCCTAGGAAATTGTCATAGTCCACAAAGTGACAAATGTACACCATCCAGGCTCTGTTGTGTATTAGTCCGTTAATTGATCACTAAAATTACCAGGTAAAGGTGTGCTCGTATAATTAGGCTCTTTCCCTACACCTTTTACACAGGTCTGGTCTTCATTGGCGTTTTCAAAATCTTTTAGTAAATTCCGTCGCACTGTTGACGGCATTTCTCTGATTGGACATTCAGGCGTCCTGGGCGTGTCACTTATTATCTGATCTGATACTCCCTCTGTCTTGTTCATGTCACGAGGGGTATAGAAGGTTTTATCCGCAGTAAACATGATATCGATAATTACAAAGGAGTGAACAATTAACGCAAACACTGCAAACAACTCCACAATAGTTTTTTTTCACGACGGGCACTAAAAATTATAAATGTAACACTAAGGTAACAAAAATTTGCAGAAAAAAATCATAAGAATAACATATAAAAACGTTTATCTACAGAAAATATTTACACACTGAAACATAGGTAATCAGATTACGAAGCTCACCTCGTGGCAGCAAAATTCAATTCAAACATATTTCTAAATACATGTATATTGGATTTTAAAGGCAAAATTCCTCAAGCGGAAAAAGTAGGTCAAGGTCATTTTATGAAAGTTTGATCAAAGATACATCCAATATGCAAGTTTGGTACATGTAGCACTTATACTTTGCTCAATATTGGCTTTTAAAAGCAAAATCACTCAAGTGGAAAAATTAGGTCAGATGCTGCATCCGATGCATGGATCCATCTCGGCATCCAAAGATGAATCACTTGTGCAATATTGGTTACTGTAGCATTACTACTTGGTCAGATACTGAGCTACCCCAAACTTCTTAACCAAGTCACTCAAGCTGAAAATGTAGGTCAGATGCTGCATCTGATGCATGAGTTCACCTCAGCATCCAAAGATGAATCACTTGTGCAAGTTTGGTTAATGTAGCATCAGTACTTTGCCAAATACTGAGCTACCCCAAACTTCTTAACCAAGTCACTCAAGCGGAAAATGTAGGTCAGATGCAGCATCCGATGCATGAGTTTACCTCAGCATCCAAAGATGAATCACTTGTGCAAGTTTGGTTACTGTAGCATCAGTACTTTGTCAGATACTGAACTACCCAAAACTTCGTAACTAAGTCACTCAAGCGGAAAATGTAGGTCAGATGCAGCATTCGATGCATGGGTTCACCTCAGCATCCAAAGATGAATCACTTGTGCAAGTTTGGTTACTGTAGCATCAGTACTTTGCCAAATACTGAGCTACCCCAAACTTCTTAACCGGATGCAGACACGGACGCGGACACGGACACGGACGCGCGGGGTATAGCATAAGCTCACTCAACTTCGTCGAGGTGAGCTAAAAATGCTCGAATTTGCACGTCACACTGAACTTTAAAATTCATGTACATTTCCGCCACACACTTCACATTTCTTTGTATGGTAACTAGAGCTGCAACGAGTCGGGAACTTCTCGATTCGGTTCGATTTCGAATTTTATGCTTCGATTCGATTTTTTTTTTGGTTCGATTTATTTACGATATAATTTTCCATGGATACGTTATTTTTTTTCCATTTATTTGAAAATTTAATTGAAAACCTCATCTGAATCTAAAAGCAAAGCATAAAAACCCAGTTCAAGTGAAAGCTTTGAATGATGAACATGTTTATTATTATTCAAAGATATCCCCCTAGCTTCCATAGAACAGCCTTCTTTGGATATAAAGTCAGTACTGTACACAAAGGATACATGATAATTAAACAGTTTGCACAAAGAAGTGCATAGGTCAACTTCTTTAAAAGAGGCATTTCAATATTTGGGGCAGCACTCGTCGATCTTCGGCAAAAGTCGCTGTTCGAATTTCCTCTGACCCTGTATTTTCTTACGAATTTCTAGGTGAAATGCACTTGAAGGGTTCACCTTTTATTCTAAATCACCACCTAAAACCATTCTTATTGGGAATCCTGCGATTAGTGAATCTTTAAAGTTGAAATTAGAACGTTTTTCTGCATTATTTAGACTATTCGACTCGAATCGTTTCTGACCACAACGACTCGCGATTCGAGTCAGAGCTAAGAATCGCGATTCTCGGTGCACCGCGGTGAATCGTTGCAGCTCTAATGGTCACTGTACAAACACTTCGGAAAAACCGCAAAACAACTTTCACACTCTACTCTGGTATTTGCACGTATTTTTGTCAGTAATTTCATACACTCGCACCAGAACTTTTTCAAACTCCATTTTTTTTTCAAGCTGTTGAGTAACACAAATAAATCACGTAAATCACTCACTATAAATTGAACACAACACTAGGAAAAGTAAATAACATACATGGCACTGATCACAACACAAAATATGTTGCGCACAAATCAACACTGAATATTCGCAAATTAACACAAAAAAAATAATCGCGCACTTCTTGCATAAAATTTTCACTTCACACGTAAGTCACGAGATTAACAAACCGAATATACAAAAAACGTGCACTACACACGGTATAAATTCCAAAATGAATCGTGCTATGGGTCTGGTAGAAAACAATCCCTTTTCCTTTCATTTATGAATTGAAGAATAAACATGCTAGTACAACAACTTGGTACCCTCGCGGAAACTACACATATTAGATCAGTGCTATATAACATGATATACGACAACGAGTATTTCATGCACGGGTGGCTTGCGACAGGTAATAACTGACCATTATATACATGTTATACTAGTAACTGACCGCTGTAGATACAGTACATGCCCTACAATTATTGACCAAGTTTTGCCGATGTGCTAAAATAAGTTTGCTCCAAAAAGTTTTCATTGCTGATTGTGCTAAATATTCTCGTTTTACAGTATGTTAGATACCATCTCAAATAAAAGTAACTCTGTAATTTTTTGTACATGTACATAGGAAAGATGGAACATTTGAAAACATTAACAAGAGCCCCAGGGGGGCACAACGCTCACCTGATATCCATGCACACTCTGAACATACTGACATTGAATAATGTTAGAGCCAGAGCCATAGTCAGAATTTTTTGGTCCATATGCCATAAATAATTAAAAAAAATATCATAAAAATTCCAAAAAAGTAAAATGCAATAAATGAGTGTGCAAAATGGAGAAAATGAAAATGGAAAAAGAAAAAAGAAGGTTTTTTTTTGTATTCAGATGATTTAAAAGTGCTTAAAAAGCTTGCAAAATGCAAAAAACGAAAAAAAAAAATTGGGATGCCAGTGCCTGAATTTGAACCCACAATCCTTGGGTCTATGTGCACGCACAGCATATCTAGATTAAAATAAAAAAAAAAAAAAAAATTCAAAAAATAAAGGTATAGCAAATAATGTATATAAAAGAATTGAGTAACTTAATCTGACAAACATGCAATAAATGAGTGCAGAAGATCATATATTTACTAAGTTATTAAAAGAAATAGTTAAAGAAAAATAATAAGAGCACCCTAATATCTCTCTCTTTCAGGGAAAGGATGGACAACCTAAAGAGGCATCAGATAGGATGTCATCCTTAAGAAATATTAAGTGCAGAAAACCACTGTTAGATGGAGTAAATGAAAGAAAGATTAGTATTTACTCTGATTAGTTCATTAATATACAAGCCAATTAGAAAAAAAATATTATTTTGTCCAGTTCTTATTATATCATCTAATAGAAAAAAAAATCTGTCAGCAGATGTTGTTACAGAAATTTTGACCCCCCCCCTTTTTATACTCTATAGAATACAAGAATTATTATAAATTCAAATTGTATATGTTGTAAATCAAAAATGCTATCACACAAGCATTCATTAATTTAATTTTACCTAGGATATAGGTTTCAAAATATCAATATGAACTCAAGGGAAATTAATATGGAGAAAATGCCAAACTTCATAAAAAATTCCAAAGTTCAAAAAGTGGCAAAAATGGCATTAAAATTATTCAGGTAAGTTAAAAATAGCATTCAAAGCTTAAAATATGGATGAAAAATGAAAAATAAAGAAAAAAATTTTTTAAGGCCCAGCCGGGATTTGAACTCGCTACCTTGGGACTCATTGACAAAGAAAACATGCCTATTTACAGTATTAAAGAAATCATTAAAAATCTAAAAGTCAAGATATTGAGAAAATTCTTTCACTGTTACATTCCTTACAATAAATATGATAAATGTTAAAACAATCATTCATGGGAAGAACCATAAAATGCCAAAAATGATGAAAATGACCATCCTCCCTTCCTTTTTTACAGTATTAAAAAAATCATTAAAAATTCAAAAATAAACCTAAATATTAAGAGAAATATCAATTTTTGCATTAAAAATGCAATGTCGAAAAAGACGTCAAAAACGCGTCAAAAATTAGTTATTGGATTTTAACGAAATGAACAAACTTGAATCGTACATCCTTCTAGATCACTTAGATACAATTAGTTTTTCAATCCATTCAGTGGAACTGGAGAAGAAGATTTTTGAAGAGGGGTACCCTCTGGGGCCTATTTGACCCCGCCCTGGATCCACCCCTGAAGGGATCAAGCGGAAATGAACAAACTTGGTAGAAGACCTTTAGTACTTCATGCATACCAAGTTTCATCAAAATCCCTTCAGCCGTTCTTGAGAAGAAGTTGAAAATGTTAAAAGTTTACGACGGACGGCCGGACGCCGGACGCCACACTATGACAATAGCTCACTTGAGCCTTTGGCTCAGGTGAGCTAAAAAACGGATAAAGTGGTCCAACGTCATATTCCAAGCTAGTATAGTTCAATTATGCAACATCAAAAATAAAATCATATTGTAAAATTCCACATTAATGTGCAGCAGAAAAAGAATAAAACAATGAAATGATTTCACAAATTAAGTTTATTTAAAATTGAACACAAAACCTTTCATTATTGATAGCTAGCATGCCAGAAATTATAAAGCCTGTGTTTGTGAAACGAGAATGCCCCCGGCGGCATCTTTGTTAGTATAAACGCCATTTTCTGTTAAGTATGTGAGAGGTCAGGGTCAGCGTAATATTGGTATCAATGGAAAGATCTTGTCACAAGGAATACACATGTACAATATGAAAGCCCTATCACTAACCATTCAAAAGTTATGCCCAATGTTAAAGTTTTTGAGAAGTATGTGAAAGGTCAAGGATATGGTCATGAGGTCAAAAATTTTGGTAAATACACATGTGAAATATGAAACCTCTATCACCAGCTTCCATTCAAAAGTTATGCCCAATGTTAAAGTTTTTCGGAAAACAGACAGACAAACAGACAGACGGACAGGCCAAAAACTATATGCTCCCAAATCTTTTATTCCAGGGGGATAAAAAACAAAGATTTTTCAGTTTTGCCTTTATTCACTGAAATCTATGAATTATGCTTTTGAATAGTATTGATTTCATCTCAAATACATGAAACGTACAGTTAAAATCGTTTTAATCCAATATTCATCAATTCAAGTGAGTTGTGCAGAAATTGTGCCAGTTTGTTTTCCAAAAAAGCAGTGTATGTTGTATCATACCTCATGACCCAGTGAAGCCATTTGAACAAATAATTTTCAGTAAATATGCTGAAATGCGACGCTTCTTGCCTATGCATAATTCAACAGGCGAGAAGGAGCGTCGCATTTCAGCATACGCTGTTCAACAACTCAAGTGGTTTCTCTAGGTTTCGCAGTTTGAAACAAATTAAAAGGCCCATGAAATTGTTAAGCTTGTCCAACTAGCAGACCTACGACATCGTTATTTACTGTTAACTAATTGTACACGGACAAGTTGTTAGCGGAGAGAGTTCATGAAATGTATCGGTTGCATTGGATTTGCCGACAAGAAGTTATTTGGTCCGATAAAAACTCATCATATATCTATTATTTGATCAGATAAAAATTCCCAAATGTCTTAACACAGGATCCTGTCGTTTTATGAGAGAAAATGTTTTATTATTCACAACCTCAGGCCTCTGTGTTCCTCTTAGAAATATTATACATACAAGATGACGAACACAGTGGCTTAAAGTTGTGAATAATAATTTATTTTCTCTATTAAAACAACAGCTTCTGTGGTCCAACATTTCATTGGAAGATTTCAGGAACTCTGAACGGAATTATTTATTTTCAAGAATTTCAGATATTAATGTCCTATGCATTCTCAAAATCCAGAGGAAGAGATTACTCATTAGACGTTTCTTCAAGAAATCAGTCCGTAAATTACTTCATCTAAGGGAGTCTAAGACAGAGGAAATTCGAGCAAACTTTATACATGATAACAAGTATATGCAAGTGTTCCAAGTACATGAATGATAACCATTATGAAAGTGTTCCAAGTATAAAAATCTATTCCGTTTGCACTGTATCTCCTGAAATGTATCGCAGTACTACTTTGCGGTTTGTATTGCAATGAAGCGCCTAGCGGAATACGATGCATCTTGGGGACGAAGATGAATTAATGCATATCTAGGTCATTGTCCTGTCAAATAGTTCCGATTATTTTCTTATTATTTTCAACAATTGGTGGAAAATACACACAATGTTTATCTTGAATTGTCTTCCCGTGATTGTTTACTAGATAGATGAAATAAAATTTTGAATATACTTTAAAGTGTGTGAGACATCTACATGTGTGGAAGAATGCGTGTGAAAATGGGTCCTCAGATCATAAAATTCGAATAATTCCGGTCCGGAACCAGGTACATGGCTTTGAAAAAATATTTAAAAAGTTGTGTACTTTTAATCTTTACGGCATTTTTTTTTTTTTTTTGTGATTCAAATAAAATTTCTTCATTCAAAAGTAGTATCAATGTGTTTAACCCGGTGCGATTTGAGAATTTTTCTCCTATTTTTGGTAAGAAAACATACATTATACCTATGTACAATCTTAAAAAATATTCCTTAAAAATCCAAAAGTGGATATCTTGACAAAATTCTTTCACTTGAAGGGTACCATGCATGAGTACCTCATACCTACAAAATGTCATGACAATCTGAAGAGTGGTTATAGAAAAGAAGCAGAAAATGTATGAAAATCACCCCCCCCCTTCCTTTTTACATAAGAAAAAAATTCATAAAAAAATAAGAAAATAAAATTTAAGCATAAAATACATATCAAAGCATTAAGTAAGTTATATATGATAAATATGCAGTAAATGAGTGTGTAAAATCATACACTTATTGAGTTATTTAAAGAAATAGTGCAAAAATTTGCATTTCTGGCTTAGTCCGAAGAGACGTCAAAAAAGCGTCAAAAATTTGACTTCGGAGTGGAACCAAAAATAACAACACTTCTTAAGACATCTCTGTAGATCATCCTGATGCTTTCAGTTTGTCGATATGTGCTTCCGTTCTGAAGAAGAAGTTTGTCAAGGGAGGGTACCCCCCGTGACCTACTTTTGCCTGTGGTGGCGCCACCTGTTGAGGGATCCGGACGAAAAACAACAACACTTGTAGGGGATCATTAGTACTTTATACCTACCAAGTTTCATCAAAATCCCTTAAGCCATTCTTGAGAAGAAGTTGAAAATGTGAAAAGTTTACGACAGACAGACGACACACGACGGACGCCGGACGCCGGACGGATCGCTATGACAATAGCTCACTAGAGCCTTTGGCTCAGGTGAGCTAAAAAAAATGTCAGCCTTAAGCTACATACCTGTCAACATCTTTAGCGAGTCCACTGAGGGGCGGGGCTTGTAATCATGTGATCCATCCATGTTTATTATCCTAGATGTAATAAAATTATCATAGCTTTAGTACTTTAATAAGATTACCTCTCCTCCTGAGGGAAAGAATACTTATTGATATAACTATCAATTCAATTTTGAATAGTTAGGAAATACTGGTAGTAAACATGTATTCATTTTTCAAAAAGTTGTACTTTCTCATATATTTATGAAATAATAAAAAAAAATCCCAAATGTTTACATCAGATAAATACCATGGTGAGGTCTATATGAAGGAGAAATGTCCAAAGTGAAAACAGGGTGGTGTTTTAATGACCTGTAGGCTTTAGGCCTGGAAGTCTTTATTAACACCAAAATGTTCTCTCTTTCATACCTTCATACATACCTCAAATTGGACTATAGCTTTACATATTGTATTGCCTGTACTGTGTAGTTTAAAAATTATACCTTTTTTCAAATTTACATAAGTTCATGTTACATACTCCTTTGGAATTAATATACCCATTATGACATCAAAGCAGTCCTGTAACTTTTCATCCAATTCACTTGACGACTCCAGCACCAAATATAGAATGACAAATATCCCAACTTGTAAAGTTTTCTACGCTACTAATGTTGTCATTGCATCCATAGGCACTGTTGCATCTGAAATGAATACCATATATGATAGAATTTAACTGAATGTAATGAACGTTCATTTGCCTCTAGAAATCTCGGAGATACAGGTTCAAGTGAAATTCTCATAGAGATTTCCTCTGGAATAGCATGAACACAGTACCGGAATCATTACATATGAAATTCAATCGACTACATTCCACAATTTACTAGCTATGAAGTCAAACTTTATAATAAAGGTCATCACCAAACCAGAAGTCTCTGACGAGACAGTAGCTCTCCTGGTTGATTTGTTTTATTCACTCATTGACAAGTGAATAAGTATACATACACATAAATAACAATTTCCATTTTATTTTAAACCAAAGACCATAGGGAGCAGGCACTCCAACAAATTATAAGTAGCACAACAAAACAACATATCTATTACTCACACTGACTGCAACTAGAATATCACTCATAAAATTCAATATATCCGAGATAAAGGATTTCAAAAAACAAGAGCCCCAGGGGGGCACAACGCTCACCTGATATCCATGCACACTCTGAACATACTGACATTGAATAATGTTAGAGCCAGAGCCATAGTCAGAATTTTTTGGTCCATATTCCATAAATAATTAAAAAAAATATCATAAAAATTCCAAAAAAGTAAAATGCAATAAATGAGTGTGCAAAATGGAGAAAATGAAAATGGAAAAAGAAAAAAGAAGGTTTTTTTTGTATTCAGATGATTTAAAAGTGCTTAAAAAGCTTGCAAAATGCAAAAAATGAAAAAAGAAATTGGGATGCCAGTGCCTGAATTTGAACCCACAATCCTTGGGTCTATGTGCATGCACAGCATATCTAGATTAAAATATAAAAAAAAAAAAAAATTCAAAAAATAAAGTTATAGCAAATAATGTATATAAAAGAATTGAGTAACTTAATCTGACAAACATGCAATAAATGAGTGCAGAAGATCATATATTTACTAAGTTATTAAAAGAAATAGTTAAAGAAAAATAATAAGAGCACCCTAACATCTCTCTCTTTCAGGGAAAGGATGGACAACCTAAAGAGGCATCAGATAGGATGTCATCCTTAAGAAATATTAAGTGCAGAAAACCACTGTTAGATGGAGTAAATGAAAGAAAGATTAGTATTTACTCTGATTAGTTCATTAATATACAAGCCAATTAGAAAAAAAATATTATTTTGTCCAGTTCTTATTATATCATCTAATAGAAAAAAAAATCTGTCAGCAGATGTTGTTACAGAAATTTTGACCCCCCCCCTTTTTATACTCTATAGAATACAAGAATTATTATAAATTCAAATTGTACATGTTGTTAATCAAAAATGCTATCACACAAGCATTCATTAATTTAATTTTACCTAGGAAATAGGTTTCAAAATATCAATATGAACTCAAGGGAAATTAATATGGAGAAAATGCCAAACTTCATAAAAAATTCCAAAGTTCAAAAAGTGGCAAAAATGGCATTAAAATTATTCAGGTAAGTTAAAAATAGCATTCAAAGCTTAAAATATGGATGAAAAATGAAAAATAAAGAAAAAAAATTTTTAAGGCCCAGCCGGGATTTGAACTCGCTACCTTGGGACTCATTGACAAAGAAAACATGCCTATTTACAGTATTAAAGAAATCATTAAAAATCTATAAGTCAAGATATTGAGAAAATTCTTTCACTGTTACATTCCTTACAATAAATATGATAAATGTTAAAACAATCATTCATGGGAAGAACCATAAAATGCCAAAAATGATGAAAATGACCATCCTCCCTTCCTTTTTTACGGTATTAAAAAAATCATTAAAAATTCAAAAATAAACCTTTCAGCAAAATTCTTTCACTAAAGCATTCCTTTGCTTAAAAATGGCTAAATTAAACTAAACTGGAGCAGAATTTTTCAATAAGAAAGAAAATATTAAGAGAAATATCAATTTTTGCATTAAAAATGCAATGTCGAAAAAGACGTCAAAAACGCGTCAAAAATTAGTTATTGGATTTTAACGAAATGAACAAACTTGAATCGTACATCCTTTAGATCACTTAGATACAATTAGTTTTTCAATCCATTCAGTGGAACTGGAGAAGAAGATTTTTGAAGAGGGGTACCCTCTGGGGCCTATTTGACCCCGCCCTGGATCCACCCCTGAAGGGATCAAGCCGAAATGAACAAACTTGGTAGAGGACTTTTAGTACTTCATGCATACCAAGTTTCATCAAAATCCCTTCAGCCGTTCTTGAGAAGAAGTTGAAAAGGTTAAAAGTTTACGACGGACGGATGGACGACGGACGCCACACTATGACAATAGCTCACTTGAGCCTTTGGCTCAGGTGAGCTAATAATGCCGCACCAATTTTTCAAGATCCTAGGGATCAGGAGCTGCTATCTCAAATGACCTATCAATAACACAATAAGACTGCAGATCCATTATATTATGCATTAAGAACAAAGTTTTCATTATTAATAGCTTTAGAAGAGTTGAGAGCACAATTATATAAGAGAAAATGACCACACCCATTTCCTAAGACCCTGGGGTCAAGGGCTCAAACAAAATATCAGGTGCACAACTTGACCACAGACCCATCATATTATAAAAAGAATCAAGTCTCCATCATTTATAGTGTCAGAGGAGTTGTGTGCACAAGATTACATAGCTAAATAGGTGAAAATGACCACACCCATTTTTAAGACCCTGGGGGGTCAGTGGCTCAAACAAAATATCAGGTGCACAACTAGACCTCAATCCCATCATATTGCAAAAAGAATTAAGTCTCCATCATTTATAGTGTCAGAGGAGTTGCGAGCACAAGATTACATAGAGTTATATAGGAAAATGACCACACCAATTTTCTAAGACCCTGAGGGTTAGGGGCTCAAACAAAATATCAGGTGCACAACTAGACCACAGACCCATCATATTGCAAAAAGAATTAAGTCTCCATCATTAATAGTGTCAGAGGAGTTGCGAGCACAAGATTACATAGAGTTATATAGGTATAAATGACCACACCCATTTTCTATGACCCTGGGGGTCAGGGGCCCAAACAAATTATCAGGTGCACAACTAGACCACAGACCCATCATATTGCAAAAAGAATTAAGTCTCCATCATTTATAGTGTCAGAGGAGTTGCGAGCACAATATTACGTAGAGTTATATAGGTGAAAATGACCACACCCATTTTCTAAGACCCTGGGGGTCAGGGGGCCAAACAAAATATCAGGTGCACAACTAGACCACAGACCCGTCATATTGCAAAAAGAATTCAGTCTCAACCATTTATAGTGTCAGAGAAGTTGCGAGCACAAGATTACATAGACTTATATAGTCAGTTGTTACCGTCAATAATAATAAGGATCATACAGAAACTAGAACTGCCCTAAAGTGGATGAATCATACCCCCTGCAGGACGTTTTTTATAAATGACACACCCTTATGTCCAAAGGAACATTTCTGTGAAACATAATTGAAATCCATCCAAAGGGGGAAGAGTTATGCTCTTGACAAGGTTTTACTAATGATGTCTACTGTGACCTTGACCTTTGACCTTGGTTCAAGGTCATGACACACCCTTATGTCCAAAGGAAATTTTTGTGAAATATAATTGAAATCCATCCAAAGGGGGAAGGGTTATGCTCTTGACAAGGTTTTACTAATGATGTGTATTTTGACCTTGACCTTTGACCTTGGTTCAAGGTCATGACATGCCCGTAGGTCCTAAGGAACATTTCTGTGAAATATTATTGAAATCCATCAAAAGGGGGAGGAGTGATGCTGCGGACAAGGTGTGATGGACAGACGGACGACAGACAGGGTGATTCCTATTTACCCCCAAACTTTGTTTGCAAGAGGTATAATTATATTAAATGATTCAATAACATGTTTATTCAGGCAAGTTATCATCCAGGGCAGAAGGGTTTGTTTAAATTTTGAAAGTTGACATGGGATAGAATACGGAACATTTGTACCTGTGATTGTATGGAAAAATGAAGAGAAAACACAAAGATAAATGGCTTTCAATTATTGTCATTTGTGACCTTGACCTTTGACCCTGAAGTTATGTTTCAGTAAGCTAAGATATTTTGAGACCTTATCATTATAACCACATCATTTGCTATAAACATTTATTGCACCTTGGACAAGTTTCTTTACGTTTCTTTACGTGATTGCCTTCTACGAGGAAGGCAATGGCAGCCTAATTCGAGGTGAGGAAAACAAGATGATTAGCTTTTACATTAAGAAGACAAATCAGATCTTGTACGACACAAACACAAATAAAAAGATGCTCATTTACCTAAATTAATGGTTATAGAATTACATCTTACTTTCTTAATTCAAAATAATACAACCAATGCTTCATTTCTCATCATCCTTCTTCTACTTTATCGACGTGTTGTTTGTGTATAATATGTTACGTTTCCACAGTAAAATGTTGACATCATTGCTACATCGAAGGCATGTGAATGAGAGCCAAATGACAAGATAAGTCTTTTATCTTTTGAAATAACCTTTCAGTTTCATTTGCAAATCTCATATTCTGCAACTCGGCTCATAAACATTTATTGAAAGTCACATCTTGGGTCAAAGGACATGGAATCAAGTAAAACTTCATGTCACAAGGAATCTACATGTGAAATATTAATATCAAAAATATAGAGATAATGCTAAAATTATTTTTGTTATAAAAAAGTCAGGTCAGAGACTTCAATCAAGGTCACTAGGTCAAAGGTCATAATATAAAATGAAAATGAAAGCTCATTTCACAAGTAATCTACCCGTACGATATAAACACCTCACATACTTTAGATGGAAACAATCAGCCCCACATTAAGTCATTTAAAAGTACATGAAGTTCAAAGTTCTAGATCAAAGTTCCAAGGTCAAATGTTAATGCATAAATTGAAAAGTCTTGTCATGGGCTACCTACCTGCCCAGTATGAAGATTGTACTGCATATAGTTTTCAAGATTTTGCTTCAATCAGAAACTTAAACCAAAGCTTTAACAAGGTCAAAGTCCAAGGTCAAGTCTACTTGGTCAAATGTTACGGCATAAATCGATGTCTTGACACGGGCAATCCACTTGTATAATAGATTCTCTTATGTTTCTACTGTATATAGTTTGGATTTTACTTCAAACAGAAATGTTCATTAAAATGTAGAAAACAGACGTCAATCTATAAATCTATAGACCAGAATTGCTTTGCAATAGAGTCAAAAAACATTATAATAGTAATAACAGAGATTCCAATATAGAGTTTTAGTTTCGTATATGAAGAAATGGCCAGGGACAACTTTTTTATTTCTAAGTGTTGAGACTTATATCTTTTGTAGTAGGCACAGTTAATGAAAAAATAAAGCCTGTGTTTGTGAAATACGAATGCCCCCGGTGGCATCTTTGTTAGTATGAACACTATTTTCTGTAAAGTACATGTATGTGAGGTCACTGGGTTCAAAGGTCAGGGTCACGAGGTCAAAAATTTTGGTATCAATGGAAAGGTCTTGTCACAAGGAATACACATATGAAATATGAAAGCCCTATCACTTCCCATTCAAAAGTTATGCCCAATGTTAAAGTTTTTGAAAAGTAGGTCAAAGGTCACGAGGTCAAAAATTTTGGTATCAATGGAAAGGTCTTGTCACAAGGAATACACATGTGAAATATGAAAGCCCTATCACTTCCCATTCAAAAGTTATGCCCAATGTTAAAGTTTTTGAAAAGTAGGTCAAAGGTCAAGGTCATGAGGTCAAAATTTTTTGTATCAATGGAAAGGTCCGTTCACAAGGAATACACATGTGAAATATGAAAGCCCTATCACTTCCCATTCAAAAGTTATGCCTAATGTTAAAGTTTTTGAAAAGTAGGTCAAAGGTCAAGGTCAAGGTCACGAGGTCAAAAATTTTGGTATCAATGGAAAGGTCTTGTCACAAGGAATACACATGTGAAATATGAAAGCCCTATCACTTCCCATTCAAAAGTTATGCCCAATGTTAAAGTTTTTGAAAAGTAGGTCAAAGGTCAAGGTCAAGGTCACGAGGTCAAAAATTTTGGTATCAATGGAAAGGTCTTGTCACAAGGAATACACATGTGAAATATGAAAGCCCTATCACTTCCCATTCAAAAGTTATGCCCAATGTTAAAGTTTTTAAAAAGTAGGTCAAAGGTCAAGGTCAAGGTCACGAGGTCAAAAATTTTGGTATCAATGGAAAGGTCTTGTCACAAGGAATACACATGTGAAATATGAAAGCCCTATCACTTCCCATTCAAAAGTTATGCCCAATGTTAAAGTTTTTGAAAAGTAGGTCAAAGGTCAAGGTCAAGGTCACGAGGTCAAAAATTTTGGTATCAATGGAAAGGTCTTGTCACAAGGAATACACATGTGAAATATGAAAGCCCTATCACTTCCCATTCAAAAGTTATGCCCAATGTTAAAGTTTTTGAAAAGTAGGTCAAAGGTCAAGGTCAAGGTCACGAGGTCAAAAATTTTGGTATCAATGGAAAGGTCTTGTCACAAGGAATACACATGTGAAATATGAAAGCCCTATCACTTCCCATTCAAAAGTTATGCACAATGTTAAAGTTTTTGAAAAGTAGGTCAAAGGTCAAGGTCAAGGTCACGAGGTTAAAAATTTTGGTATCAATGGAAAGGTCTTCTCACAAGGAATACACATGTGAAATATGAAAGCCCTATCACTTCCCATTCAAAAGTTATGTCCAATGTTAAAGTTTTTCGGACAAACAGACAGACAAACAGATAAACAGACAAACAGACAAACAGACGGACAGGCCAAAAACTATATGCCCCCGAATCTTTGATTCCGGGGGCATAAAAACTTGAAATTTTGGGGTTTATATAGAGAATAATTGTCTTAATTTGTGTTTTGTTACGGGTATACAACACACAGCAAGTGCATTTATCGTAAATGTAATGCGCGTTATGACATTTATTCTATATATATGCACCATAGTTGTCTGTTTCATTCTTGTTATCTGAAATTGCTTTTTTCTAGGTACATGTAAAAGGATGACGTTAAAATTCATCTTACCACGGGTTCAGTTTGCAGGTTAGAAAAGCCGTCGCGGCATGTTTCTTTAGATCTTATGCATTGTGACGTCACGAGTGTTAAACACGAATTGCAGCACATTCCTGTCAATAGTAACATCTCGGGGAATTACATTGGTTGTGCATATATATGAGTTTGGAAGGATGTGAAGAAGAGAACTGGAAATCAATTTTAGCCATTGGTCCATTTTTAAACAGCGATAGGAGATGAAGGCGAAGCGAGTATCGTGCTTCCTGATGCAGGTATTGCTGGAGGGGTACTTAGCACTCTGCCGGATATATCTGAAAATCCAGATGTTGAAAATTGAAATAAATTTTCATGATTAAAGCTTTTGATGTTCTCTTTCAATTCAGTATTAAATGATGTAGATAATGTTTTGAGAACAATGCTGTATTGACCTCACTACTTGGGCTACTGCATCCGTTGAACACATGCGCTTGACTGCCATTTTCACATCGTTCAATACTGATTAACGATTAAACGGTAAATCTGGCTGCATTTGTTTTCCCATCTTTTATAGATCTAGATGTATTGACTGTACTAAGGTCTGGTTCATAAAGTTATGTAAACTACTTTAAAAGTCTAATGACTTCAACTTTAGCATGACGTGCACACTTTTTGCGCCTTCAGAACAGTGCGCAAAAACTGTATATTGGAACCAGACACAACACTCTAAATGATGTGTAAAATCTTGATAATGAGAGGCCAAACAAACAAATGAAATAAAACAATAACACAACTTTAAAATTTTGTCTGTTTTGAACTTTCCTATCAAGGGGGAAGGGGTCCTGGTACTGAACATTTAAGGTCCTAACCTAAATAGCAATATCAATAAAGTATATGAGAGTCAGCCGACCCTGTTATATACCAACACTAATTATTAAGAAGTTGTAATCAGTTTAAACATAGACGTAAAATGTCTCATGTCATAAGAAAGCTCATAATTAGTTGTAGGGTTCACCTAGGAATTATAGATAAGAAATGGATCTGTCCCATTTTACGTAACCTGGTTGTTTAAGGTATTCAGCCCGTAATGCATTTTCAATGAGAATTATCAAAATACAGATTTTCTATTTCATTATATAGAATACTTTATACACTAATTTTGCTCATATAAATGATGCCACTTGTCAACCAATGACCCATGCAATTACCTCCGAACATTCCCGATAACAAAACCATCGGTATTTGTCGGAAATGTAGGAATAGTGTAAAAATTTTAACCGGAAGTAACTCTATTAGGGCGCGGGAACCTTAAACATAGGGTAATCAAAGATTACAAAGCTCCATATAGCAGCATTTTGTCAAAAATCAAATTCTAAAATCCAAAAAGTATTGTCGTGTGGAGTCTTTGCATCAATCCTATCACTCAGACAGCTAAAGATACAGCTTCAACATGAGTAATTATAAAGTAGGTTAAAATTTAAGGTCAAGGTCACTATGGTAATGGTCATTTTTTCAAATGAAAGATCTTGAAAAAAAATGAATATCAATGCATGAAAAATAAAATTTGTTTAAATTTTCAAAAGTAGGTCAGAGTTCAAGGTCAAAAGTCATGGTCTCAAATGAAAGGTCATATAACAAGGTATCTTCATGTGAAATATCAAAGCCCTATCCCTTATAGTTCAAGAGATATAACCCAGGTTAAAGTTTTGTCTATGGACCATGAGTACAATGATGCAGAGGGTATGGCATTAGCCCTCCGGACTTTTTTGTCCCTGCGACAGCTAAAAATACGCGTCAGATACAGCATCCGTACCATGCATTGAAGTAAGAATCTATACATGAATCATCCATTGATGAAGCATTTATAGAAAGATGGGAATGGAGGTGTTCTGTTTTCCTTAACCTGAGTGTGAACGTCAACTTCAGATAGCACAGGCCCCCCTCTGGTTTGTCAAGTTGAGCTAAGAAGTTAAAGAAGATCCAGACAATAATCTCAATAGCACTCACAATAGAGCACAAAATTGAGCACCGACGTATTGCCAATATAAAAGTTTTTTGATGGACAGACAGACAGCCATGCTGATCACTATAGAGCAACCATCATTTGGCTGGGACCTAACCATTGTAAGGTTTAAATAGCTATATCATGAAAACAAAAGTAATACATACACATACCATAAGGTTGCTCAGCACCCAGGTTGGTATCACTAGGCATGTTCACCTAGTCAAATTCAAAGTCAAATTCTTACTTGCCAAACACATACCTACAGAATTTTACAGGGATCTAACACAATGATCAATAGACAGGTTTAGTTACAAGTGCTTTCAACATGTACATATGACGTACAAGAACAGGTCATTATTTGAGGTCACAATCTGAAGGTGTAGGTGTAGTTTGGTTTTTTTTTTCAATTAGTTTAATCTGTGAGAAATGTACATTGAAATTAAATCAAATGTTTTTCAGAAAAAAACAGATGTCTCCCCCCTCCCTCTAAGTTACTTTGACCATGGGCCAAGATAATGTGAAACCTTTGAGTCATGGGCAACATCATACTTAAACATGAAAGTGATTCATTGTATTGTTTGAGGTAAAGCCCAAACATGATTAGCATATACAATTTCATATTTAGTGAAATTGACTTTGGTCACATGACCTTGGATATAGGTGATCTGAAAAATACATTGTATGGATCATGCGCAACAAAAAACTGAATTAGTGATTGGATACACAATTCAAAATATAAAGCCTAAACATGATAAGCATAACAATTTCAGCCTGGACATGATTAGCATATACAATTTCATTACCAAAGTAAGAAGTGACCTTAATCATGTGACCTTGGGACAATGTGATAAGAAACATTTAGTCCTGAGAAACAACCTATTAAAATATGAAAACAATTGTAAGAAGGGTTCAGCAGATATAGCCCAGACAAGATTAGTACGTACAATTTCATTAAAAAGAACTAAATGATCTTGACCTTGGGCACATGACCTTGGATCAAGATGATAAGAAACCTTACAATCCTGAGCAACAGCATTCTAAAGTATCAGAGCGATCCAGTATATGATTCCACAGATATAGTCCAGACTCAATAGTATTTACAATTTCATTAAAAAATGTAATATTTGACCTTGACCTTAGTAATATGACCTTGGATCAAGGTGGTGTGAAACCTTTGGGTCATCAGCACCAGCATACTAAAATATCAAATGATCCGATTACAGTTCAAAAGATTAAGCCTGGACATAATACACATAACAAATACAATTTCATTTAAAATACATGTATACTAATTGACCTTTACCTTGGTCACATGATCTTGAGTCAACGTGATGTGAAACCTTCGGGTCAAAAGCAACAACATACTAAAATATAAAACGATCGTGCAAACGGTTCAAGAGATATAGCCCGAACATTAAAATTGTACTACATGACCTTGACCTTGGTCACATGACCTTGGGTCAAGGTGATGTGAAATCTTTGGGTCATAAGCAAAAACATACTAAAATATGAAAGTGATCCGGCAAACGGTTCAAGAGATATAGCCCGGACGGGAATGTATTTATAATTTCTTTAAAAATGCACTAAGTAACCTTGACCATGGTCACATGACCTTGGGTCAAGGTGATGTGAAACCTTCAGGTCATAAGCAACAACATACTAAAATATGAAAGTGATCCGGCAAACGGTTCAAGAGATATAGCCCGGACAGGAATGTATGCATAATTTCATTAATCAGTTTGCAAGTTGCGAGTTGGCATAAAGTAACATTAAGACGAACATACAGAAGACAAGTATAAAACTGGCACAAATCAAAGTCCAAATCTATGCCTCAAATGCTTGAATGAGTGATTCTCACAATTCAAGAGTTGTCTCAAATCTAAAAAAAAAAAAAAGTCTGGAAATATATAAATATATATTAAAATGATAGAACTTCTTAACCAAATAACTGATTTTGAGGTCAGAGTTCAAGGTCAATATGATCATGTCAAATTTGTTGCAATTGTTATGGGTGTATGTATGAAGTATAATGTCCTATCACTTTTACTTTAGGAGATATTTGCTTTTGAAACTTCTTGACCAACTTAAAACCAACATCTTAGGTTTATTAAGTATCAAACTGAAAAACCTTTTTTCCTAGTCGGTAAATAGCTCATCAGAGCTAATGTTGATTGTTATAAATTATGTCTGACTTTAAATAAATATTATTGATTGATTTATTTATTCATTTACTTGTCTTTAGTCTTCTACACATCCACAATTTTTTTTTTTAAATCTAAGGTCTTTTTTATCCTAAATACAATACTTTTACCTATCTATCTAAAAATGGGGTGCTCCTTATACAGAGGAGGGAAGTACAAAGAAAAAAGATGCGCCATATTTTAATGTACTGACATCAACATGTGATCGCTATTCCTGTAGCATCGTTCCTTGTAGCATTTTTTGCATTCTCATAATGCATTTAACCCATTATTTACAACTTGAACTTAAACGTCTGTCTTCTAATATGTTCTTTTGTCAAATTGTAGTGGTCCTATTTCTTACTGCGCCAGTAACATTGTGCGTTGTTTGGTCCGTGCAGGGTTATCAAGTGCAAAGTTGAAAGCCATAGCAATGAGAGTTGGCTTTGCCAACTCAAAAATGTACTGAGTGACCTTGACCTTGGGTCAAGGTGATGTGAAACCTTCGGGTCATAAGCAACAACATACTAAAATATGAAAGCGATCGGGCAAACGGTTCAGGAGATATAGCCCGGACACGATGTGTGACAGACGGACAGACAGACAGACAGAAGGACGACGAAGGCAAAACCAATATGTCTCCCCGTTGGGGGGAGACATAATTCATAAAACATTGATGTAAAGAGAGTAATAATCCTAAATGTGCTTTACAACAGTGAAAACTGGGAATTAGATCAATGATAAGTGTGGAAATTTCATAGAAGTCACCTGTTCCATCTTTACGTGTAGAGCATCGTTTACACATCCATAACGTGTAGCATATATCATGTCATGACGTCATTTGATCAAAGATTGCAGGAAGTGATGACGTCATACGTACAAGTTGCACTAAAACGTGTAACTAAACCTCTCTAATATAACCTCGTGGATATAACAAACTCTCCAGAGTCGAACATTTATACTAAAACAGTAGTGGTTGGAGTAATTGATTCATTTGGGAGTTTGTTATGTCCGAGGGAGGAATGATGAACAGTGATTTTTATTCAACTCAAAATAATTCATTCGAAATTATCTCCCCCTTGACCAGTACAAACTAAATCAGTAAAGTTTAAATTTCTAAAATTATCTCCCTCTTGACAAGTACAAAATAGATATTTCTAAAATTATCTCCCCCTTGACCATTTAAAAATCTATTGAAGGCTGAACTTGACTTCGATTTTATTCATAGATTATTGGATTAGACCTTGATCATTTGAAAACGTAATATGCAAACAATATTGCTAATATTCATGCATGTCTACCCCCTCCCCTGTATATTGAAAATCACTTTGCTTTCTCTTTTAGGCATTTATCATATTACCACAATTCATAAATTCAGCATTAATTCATCAATAATTATTTTTGAATGCAGTGCATAGACTTCTTGGTCTGCCCATCTGTTTGTCCGTGGAAAAAACTTTTATCATCGGGCATAACGTCTGAATGGTAAATGATTAGGTCCTTTTTTATTCGTATTATAGATTGTATTCAATGTATCATTATACTTACTTCAGATATGCTGGTCAGCTACTTTATGACGATAAGTGGTACTAGCACCTTGAATGACTATAAAGGGAAAAAATTGAAACTTTGCTTATATTATGACCTAAAACGCAGATTGATAAAAAGCCCCCCACCCTCCCTTTTTTAGTTTATTTTTCTCTGGGGCATCATTCCCCCCTAGCTACAGCAACCCACTTTGTCAAAAGATGTGTATCAGTGACATACACCTTCTGTATAAAAGTGGCTTTCTTTAGCTCTTTAGCTAGGGGGGGGGGGGGGGGGGGGGGGGGCAGTGTTCTAAAAAACTTTTCCATTTTCCATTGATTCCTACAGAAGACATATTTTGCCCCAAAATTTAGGAAAACGATGCACGATAAATCTTATCAAACTGCTGATTATGATGAAACCAAGAACAGGCATCAATTTTGTGAAAGAATTTTCTTGAAGTTCCCATTTTGAAAATTCCACTTTTTCAAGGCAGATTTTACGCCTTACCTTATCAGCTCCTTTTCAGACATGCACAAAATGTTGAATGTTTGCTTGGAGTAAGGATACTACCATTTGGCTAAGCCCCAAGTATTTTAAGATTTTGCCCAACTATATCAAGAAAAGAAGACACCGCTAAAGACCCGAGCAGATTGTGATAGAAACACTATGTCCATCAAAAGCAACAGAGTGCAATATTTACATCTCTCCATTCAAAGTTTCAATGTGACATTCTATAAATATTCTAAAAGCTCTGACATACTTTAGTTTAATTCAAAATCATATCTTCAAGGTCAAGGTCAATCCTCAAGGTTATCTACCAGAAATCAGTTTCACTAACCATGTTCCACCTCTATGACAAGTTTAAAAATAATATTTCATAGAGTAATGGTGTAAGTCCAGTTCATAATAAAACCTTCAACAGCAAGGACAATACTTGAACTGAAGTCCAGTTATTATGTTCTATCTCCATGTAAAATTTTAATGAGCTATCTATTATTGTACAGTAAAGTCTTACTTGTATAACTTCATATGCATGTAATATTGGTACAACATAGTCTAAGTAAAAATCTTATTTTCAAGGTCGAGGTCAAATCTCAAGGTCAATACCTGAAATAAGGTCCACTTTCATGCAAAGTTTAAATGTGATATGGGATATACTATTCGTACCTTACTATGCTTAGGTCAAATTCAAAGTAGAATGCCCTAAAGTTGACAAATTATATATCATACTGCCTCCCAAATCAAAAATAATTCCAAATTCTTAAATTATCTCCCCCTTGACCAGTACAAAATAACACTAGAATAAGTCTGTAAGGTTGTAATTTCTTAAATTACCTCCCCCTTGACCAGTACAAAATAACACTAGAATAAGTCTGTAAGGTTGTAATTTCTTAAATTATCTACCCCTTGACCAGTACAAAATACCACTAGAATAAGTATGTAAGGTTGTAATTTCTTAAATTATCTACCCCTTGACCAGTACAAAATACCACTAGAATAAGTCTGTAAGGTTGCAATTTCTTAAATTATCTCCCCCTTCACTAAGAAAAATACTCAGTATACATGTAGCGTAAATGTTTTCTGAATACCAATGGCTGTCAATTCATCAGGAAAGATCATTTCATCGTTAGTAAGGGTCCCAAACATTATAAATAATAACAAGGGAAAGGGATAAAATAATGTTTCTATAACTTGTTTCTAATTTCCAGTTGTTACTGTTGCACAGAATTTCATGTACTTTACTAAAAGCAATTTGCACTCAAGGTATTTGTGGAATAATCTGCAAACTACCTCTCTCTTTTATATGTTATGTATTTTCGATTATAATCAATTTTTAAAAACTTTATCAATTAATCAAAATCGAAGGGTGTTAATGATATTGTCACCAATGTCGGAGATAATCGTTAAAACACTACTGTTTAGAGTGTATGTGAAGGTAGTTACTTGGGGTTGGGTCGGTTCAGGATTTTCTCGTATATGAATCGTCACTTGTATTATCATCATACTTACATTTTGCCAAACAAGTCACCACCAAGATCTTCTGTGCAATATCTGTAGTAGTCTGTAAATTGATTGTTACTGTTGAAATGTTTAGACATGCTGTAGAGGGACTCCTTCACATTTGGCCAGGATTATCATCTCACTGGGTAAATCAACCTACAAAAAATTATCATCTTTATTGGCAAACCATATTTCCACAAAATGACCATTGCCGATAAATCAAATAACAATTCAAAGTGAGGAAATATATGTAGTTTACTTAAAAATCTTAAATAAATGAGGACTACGTGAACACAGGTTCATTAATCCTCCATGAATCAAATACCTCCTACAGATTATAACAAGCGCTGTTGTGTAAGTGTTTGACCCTAGATTCAAGAGGGAATAATGAACAGTGTGTCAGACTCCTGTAAATGTGAATATACATAAACATTAATATTTTTGCACTTTAATCAGGCTAAGGGGGCTAAAATGTGTGAACTAGCATGTTTGTAGTTTTATCAAAGTCAGAATAATTTGAAAAATCTAAAATTGTCTCCCCCTTGACCAGTACAAAATAGAGCTGATTCGAGTTAATATGAAATTTCTTAAATTATCTCCCCCTTGACCAGTAAAAAACACACTAGAAAAAGTCAGTAGTTTTAATTTCTTTAATTATCTCCCCCCTTGACCAAGTAAAATACTAAATGACACTTACTCAGTATACATATATTTAGAAATTAATTCAAAAGAAGAGGTCTAAGTGGGCGTCACCTGCGTTGTGTATTGTTCACCTGATGCCTCGTTGTCAAGGTCACTCCATCCTACTATCTTCTTCTCAAATCTTTGGAATTCAAGTCACAGATGGCTTGCATGGATGCTGTGTGTTATCCAAGCTCTATTAAACTTTTGCTTCAATCTAAAATGGACAGCCTTAGGGTCAAACTCCATCGAAGGGGGGAAACTTGTTTTGGTCTTGGATAATAAATTCATTATCATATAATTACCTCATTATTACTTCTTAATTGGAACAAGGGGTGTGGCTATATTCACAGTTAGTTACAAAGGTTTTTGTTTCTTATTTCTCACAGGGTTATGTGAACTTTGGGGTTTACATGATGATGATACATAAGCTCTACAGAAACATGCAGAGATAGCTGTTCTAACCAACTGAACCTACATGGACCTAATTTTCATCTCTTAACATGGAAAAATGCAAACTCAGAAAAGAAGAATAAAACTGACAATTGTGATGTATATATAGAGAGTAAATGTCATAATTTGTGTTTTGTTATGGGTATGCAACACACAGCAAGTGTATTTATGGTATGTAATGCAGTTACGCGCATAAGTTGATAACATGTTTGATAAATGCACTTGCTGTGTGTAGCATACCCATACCAAAACATAAATTAAGATACTAATGTTTTATAAATATGTGGTCCATTACAGGTTTGACCCAAAATATAAATAAATTTCTGTGCTGTTTGTTTGGGTTCCTTACTATACATACATGAATGATTTTAAAAATGAGATTTTAAAGACTGACCTGTTTCACCAAGTCATCATATAAATGAGATCTTGATCTGATGTTGAATCGTAGAATCACATTTGATAAGTGGACACATTCTGCATCTTTAACCGTTGCACTTCTCCTGATCTCCTTGCACTTGTAAATGATGGAGAATCCCCATTTTTTAATGTCTGCCTCCTGTTCCTACCTCATTAACAATTTTTCTGGTATCATAATGTTAACATCCCTAGTTTAAACTACATTCTATGATGGTTATTAATAAGCTTGTAACAAAATATCTATGGTATTTATTGTGAGGTCTGATAGAGGATGTGCAATGACTCCGAGGGCTTCAAATTCTCACTTGCCTGGTTGCCAATGGCAAGTAATAAAGCCTCCTGACAAATGGCTCTCCATCTCAACTTGCCCGTTTTGAGAATAAAAGAAATTATATTGTAAAACAATCATTTTCTTATGATGTACGAATTATTGAATATAGAAATAAAATTTGACTTAAATCACACAACAACAAATATTTTCACTTCAATTTTGTTTCCATAAATACATGTAACCAGAGCTCTTGCAAAACATTGACACTCAAAGCCACATCACACCTAAATATGTAATCGGGGATTCCCCTTTGTGCATCGTATGTAAACAAGTGTTTACATCGTTTTTCAATGGTAAAAAAAAACACCGCTAAAGACGGTATGACCGGATTGCAAAGTAAGTTTTTGTCACCAACTGGGTCAAGGTCACTAGGTCAAATATTACAGCATACGTTGAGAGGTCTTGTCAGAGGCAACCTACATGTATAATATAAAGTTTCTACTGCATAAAGTTCCTTAGATTTTGCTTAAACCAGAAACTTTAACCAAAGTCTTTAACAAGGTCAAAGTCCAAGGTCAAGGTCACTAGGTCCAATGTTACGGCATAAATTGAAAGGTCTCATCATGGGCAACCTAAATGTATAATATAAAGTTTCTACTGCATACAGTTCCTTAGATTTTGTCTCAACCAGAAACTTAAACCAAAATCTTTAACTAGGTCAAAGTCCAAGGTCAAGGTCACTAGGTCCAATGTTACCGCATAAATTGAAAGGTCTCGTCATGGGCAACCTACATGTATAATATAAAGTTTCTACTGCATACAGTTCCTTAGATTTTGCTTAAACCAGAAACTTTAACCAAAATCTTTAACTAGGTCAAAGTCCAAGGTCAAGGTCACTAGGTCCAATGTTACGGCATTAATTGAAAGGTCTCATCATGGGCAACCTAAATGTATAATATAAGGTTTCTACTGCATACAGTTCCTTAGATTTTGCTTAAACCAGCTACTTTAACCAAAATCTTTGACTAGGTCAAAGTCCAAGGTCAAGGTCAATAGGTCCAATGTTACGGCATAAATTGAAAGGTCTCGTCATGGGCAACATACATGTATTACATTAAGTTTCTACTGCATACAGTTCCATAGATTTTGCTTTAACCAGGAACTTTAACCAAAATCTTTAACTAGGTCAAAGTCCAAGGTCAAGGTCACTAGGTCAAATGTTACAGCATAAATTGAAAGGTCTTGTCATGGGCAACCTTCATGTATAATATAAAGTTTCTACTGCATATAGTTCCTTAGATTTTGCCTCAACCAGAAACTTTAACCAAAATGTTGACAGCAGACGGACGGACGGACGGACGGACGGACGGACAGACGGACATCGTCAATCTATAGACCGGAATTGCTTTGCAATCCGGCCAAAAATGTATAAACAAGCAGAAATGCAATTTTGACTTGTTAGTCTGTTATCAAATAGAAATAAATTATACGTAGAATACTAGACACTTCGAGTTATCTTTCTTTGTTTACTCTATCACTTGCCGATCAAAAGTTTTGGGGTGTGACACTCAAAGTGTAACAAACAAACAAACAAAGTGATCTCTAAATGTCGCTATGCTTTGCAGGCGACACAAAAATATATCAATTTCAATATATTTACCTCATTTCATATGATGACTTTGATTTTTGACAGGGTTTTTAATCCTTCTTTGTCCTCTTTTTCCTTCTCTTTATCTTTTGTACCCTGAAATATGTTTATATACATGTATATTGATATATGATTAAAAGAATCTATCACCAGATGTAACTATTGCTCTGGTAAGATTTATAACAAACACAAGAGTAATTATGGTTCATTTCATTGTTTTCTGTTTTATTTTGCAACAAATTACCGTTCATATCTATTTTCTATACGTCATGTATTTCATGGCAAAGTGCTATTCATTTCAATTTACTATACATTTACTTCAAGTACAAGCTTGTAAGTAAACCTTGTTTAATGTTTTTAATCGAGTCAGAATAATTTGAAAAATCTAAAATTATCTCCCCCTTGACCAGTATAAAATTGAACTGAAATTATTAATTTCTTACATTATCTCCCCCTTGACCAAGAATAATACTGTATGTGTACTTATCTTAGCGCAAGCAGGGTAAAATAGGACAAATTCACATATTACCATAATCACGAAATAGCACCCCTGACTCATTTTCAATATTAATCTGTAAAAGTTCAATAATATAGCATAGTTTGAATTAGCGCAGTCTTTATTAAGCGCCAACTCCACTAAAATATGAATCCTGCTAAAATAAGTACACATACAGCATTAAATGACACGTACTCAATAAATTCAAAACAAGAGGTTCAAGTTTGCCTTACTTTTTTTCCCTAAAAAACATTTTTCTTTCAAATCCCATTGAACAATCTAAAACACCTATAACAAACCCTTGAAATAAAAGTCTGTGTCATAAGCCACCCCGTCATGTCCTCAAATTGGGACAATCATCTGGTCAGAGTTAAATGTATTATAACTGCCTCTATCTGTAAGAACATTATACTGACCAGCTTGACTTCATTTCTTCTCTCATAATCCTGTTGTATATATGAACTTCTTTATCTTCTTTATCTGTAAGAAATCAAAGTGGAAATACAAGTAAGAAGAAAGGATTGCATTAACAAAATTTATTCATGAATCTCTCAATAACCAATATATTATAAAACCTAGGCAATGCAAAGCGTAGCATTCCCTTGCATTGCAAGAAAATCAATGTTCCGTCTAGGCTGTCTGCATACAAGGAAATCCTCTTGTCATAAGCAATAAGTGTATGAAGTTAGGTTTAGATCCAACCAAAACTTTTACCTTTTCCAAACTGTGACCTCGACCTTTGACTTATGAAAATCAATAGGGCTCTTCCTCTTGTCACAAGCAATTAGTGTATAAAGTTTGATTAAGATTCAATCAAAACTGCACCCTCTAGGATGTATACAATGATCTTTATCATTTCCAGTCGGTGACCTTGACCTTTGACGTATGACCTTGAAAATCAATAGGATTCTTCCTCTTGTCATAAGCAATTAGTGTACAAAGTTAGATTAAGATCCAATTAAAACTGCACTCTCTAGGATTTATAAAATAATTTTACACCTTTTTCAATCTGTGACCTTGACCTTTGACATAAGACCTTGAAAATCAATAGGGTTCATCCTCTTGTCATAAGATATCGGTTCATGAAATTTGAAAATACAATCAAAACTGCACCCTTTAGGCTGTATACAAGGATTTTTTTTTTTTATAATTTATTTATTTTTGTTGTCATTGTATAATTACAGAATATTGTAATGGCATCATATGACATATTTTTTATAAAAACAAAACACCCACTCATATCCTTACACACTCACTCGTATACCCTCTTTCTCCTCTATCTTTTTGTGATTCACCATTGCTATATTTCATTTAACATGTGAAGTATATTATTGCTTATTATCAAACAAATAACAAATTTATAGATCTTCAAATATTTTAGACCATATTTTCCAATTATTGTTAAATTTATCTTCCTTTTGGTTCCTTATTGCTAAATATTTATGAAGTTTGAAGTTATAATAAATGTATTTCAATAATGGAATTATTCGTGTGATTTTATCCTGCCTTGAGCATTTGTAAATAAAAGATTTTGTATACATTATAATAAAGTTAAGTGGAATATTTCTTTTATGATGTGGTTCTCCAAATATTATATTTTTAGTACTAAAACCTATTCTGCTTCTAGTTTTAATATAAATATGATAGCTCAGATTTACCCACAATTGGGAGATACTGGGACATGATATGAAAGTATGTATGATATCTTCTTTTTCGTCACAAAACCAGCAATCATCTGATGAACGAACACCTATCTTTTTTAAATAACTTTTTACCGGAAGGATTCTATGCAAAATTTTGTATTGAAGCCACTGAAGCGAGGAATCTTCTGTCACCATGAAACATGTTTTAAAGGCGTCTGTACAAGTTGGAATCTCATTATTCATAGATATTAATTCTTGTTCCCATTTTGTAAAAGAAGTTGGTTTTAAATTTACATCTTTATTTACAACCTCGTATATATATTTTGAGCATTTTTCTTGAAGAATTATTTTCCTTAAATGTGTAGGTAAGATTGGATGTTGAGGATAAATAAATGTATCTTTATTGTATTTATATTTCTTTAGAAAAGATGATATAGCAGATTTTATACTATTATAATACATTATGTCAACAGTAATATCGAATTTAGTTTCGAATGCTGTTTTTGAGAGAAAATTACCTGATTCATCTATAAAATCTACTATATATTTTACACCTCTTACATACCAGCTCTTTTTAAAAATAGATGAATTATCAATAGTTATTTCAGAGTTGAACCATACAGGTATAAGAGTAATTTCAGTCGAGTCTTTACATGTATACATTTGTTTCCTAAGAAAATGTTTCCAACAGATAAATAAATCAATCCAAAAATTATTTTTCGAGCCATCTATCAAAATTTGGAGATAGTCATCACCCATATCATATAGAAATTTGATACAATCATTTCCATAAGAATAAATAAGTAGATTTAACCACATTTGCCCTCCTGTGAATATTCTTTTTATCCATGAACATTTCATTGCAATCATGTGATTGTTTATATTCGTCATCTTAAGGCCTCCCATATTTTTTTCTTGTGTCACAATATCACGTTTAACTTTATCACATTTTGCTTTCCAAATGAAATGAAAAAAAATTTGATTAATATTTGTAATGAAATGACTAGGTGGATTAGGGAGAGATATTATTAAATGATTGAGTATAGGTAAAACTAATGACTTCACTACAGTTACCCTCCCAATAGGTGTCAGAATTCTTCTGGACCAATGATTAATCAAAGCTAACAATTTTGACTTTTTGCTATCAAAATTAAGAGTTATCATTTCCTGTAGATTAACTGAAAAATGTATTCCGAGTAATTCAAATTTTGTCTCCCCCCATGCCAAATTCCATCTTACATAATGAAATACATCTTTGGAAAACTTTTTTGAACCAATCCATATGATCTTTGTTTTAGAGCTGTTAATATGAAGTCCTGAAATGTTTGAAAAATAATCTAGAGTGTTTAGTGCAGCATAAAGTGATCTTTCAGAACCGTCAAGGATAAGGGTCGTGTCGTCAGCATATTGGGAAATTCTGTAATCATAATTGTTCAGGATTATACCATTGATTTCATTGTTATTTTTAATAAGGATAGCAAGGATCTCAGCACATAATAAAAACAAATAAGGAGCGACGGGGTCCCCTTGACGGCATCCCCTGGAAACCAATATACGATCAGATATAAAACCAGATTGAAGGATAGATGCTTTAAAATCTTTGTTTAGAATTTTGATCCAAGTTATCAAATTTTCTCCAAATCCAAAAAAAGACATAACTTTGTAAATGAAAGACCAAGCAACGGAATCGAAAGCTTTTTCGAAATCGATAAGCATCAAGAGACCAGGAATAGAATTATTTTCAGTATATGACATTAAATCGTAAATAAGCCTAGTATTTTCCCCAATATACCTCCCTGAAATGAAACCGGTTTGATTATTCGAAATTAGAAAGTTTAAAGGGTAAGGTCACCCAGACATATGCAAGTGCATAGAATTAAAGATATATATCAATTAAAAATAAAACATCATGGAACCCCAAAACAGATGGTCACGTTCCAGAGATAATTGGTCATAAACTAGTGTAAATTCAGCATTCTACGCTTATCAGTAGACGCCGCCATATTGTGCTCAGCGTGAGGTAATAACTACGGTTCGCGATATACGGTATACTGTATGTGGACGCAGAATAGCGAGTTTTTATATGAAAATAATAAATCAATCACAATGTCTGAAAATGAAATTATGGAATTAGATGCATATGCATTCGAACCTGAATATTCAGAGGAAGAATTGAGACATCGTTCGATCGACATTGATGAAACTTCAAGTATCAATGTTCTAGATACGCCGGTGTCGGAATGGTGTACATGTGAAAATTGTCAAATAATGGATACTGCAGAAGAGTGCATGTGCTGTGCAGGATGTGAATATGTCCATCCTAATATAGAGGACAATACATGTATAACTGATCTGTCCTTTGCTCTTTCTCTTTTCACCTGCTGATCTGATGACCTTTTTGCCGGAGCGGTTTTAATTATGTCACTGACCGTGTCAGTATTGACAATTGTTGGCACTGCGTTTGGTATTAATCGTTTCCTTTTTGGGTGAAAATTAAGAGATTCAGCGACAACATTCCTTTCAAAACAATCTGCAGTAAAATGGTCTTCACATACTATTTTGGAATCTCCGTATTTGAATGTATCAATTGATAATTTGCCGTTCTTTAAATTTGTGATCCACTGCTTACATAAACGTTTCTGTTCTGCATTTTTATTTTGATTCGGAATTCTAAAGAAACTTTTTTGACATTTTCCTCTTTCATTTGTACAATTAAAAGCCTGACACGACGGCATTTTGCAAAGAAATCACTCTAACTACATATATTTGTATGCTGCTGAAGATATAATGCAAACCGTAGTTATGAGATAAGCGGACATTTGGCACGCATCTGGAGGTTACGATATACAGCGGGGGTTTTATCTTCCGAGATGTCAAGATGTCTGCCCGCCGTAATCCTTCTGAATGGTGATAATTAATGCAATATTTCATAAATATAAACAAGGGTCTGACTAATTGACATACTGCAATGTGTTTATATATGTATCAGCGTAAAAAAAAAGTACCCATGTATTTCTGACTGACCTTTCCCTTTAATGTTGTCTTAATTCTTGCACTTACGCATCCTGAAATCAATTTATACAAAACATTTAAAAGCGTAATGGGTCTCCAATTCTTGAGGTGGTGCCGTGCTTTGTCTCCCTTTGGAATACATGTGATAATGCCTAGTCTTTGGGATACTGGTAACATTTTTTTCTCAAAAATTACATTAACTGCGCTTAAGATAAAGGATTTAAGATCTTGCCAAAAAAATTAAAAAAATTCCGCAGAAAACCCGTCACTTCCTGGACTTTTGTTATTTTTCATAGATTTTAATACAGCTAAGATTTCTGATTCCGTAATTGGACCTTCGAGGCATTTTGATTTTTCTTCACTTAAACGTGGAATAGGTAGGTGTTGTAAGGAGTTATTAAGGTCAATTTCTTGCAATTCATGTTCTTTACTTGAATAAAGTTTTTCATAAAAAAGTTTGACTTCGTTTAGAATTTCTGATTGTTTCGTGATTACTTTTTCATTTGTTTCTACTCTTTTTATTGTTTTGTTTAAATAATTTCGAGATTCTAGATTTAAGAAATATTTTGTAGGCTTCTCTCCTTGTTCAATCCAGTTGGATTTTGAACGGATAATTAAGCCTTGTAATTTTTCATGTCTCATAATTTCTAGTTCATCTCTTTTTTGTTGTAATAAATCATTATAAGTATTTGTTTTTTCTAGTTCTTCGATTTCATTAATCAATTTCAATTCCTCCTTATTTTTTTGTTTTTTCTTGTATGAAGCATGCGAAATTGTAAGTCCTCTGATTTCCATTAGCAAAGTTTCTAGGAAAATATCACTGTCAATTATTAAAGATTCATTTTCATTGTCATTACTATATTGGGTCTTAACTGATTTGATTAAATCTATATTCATTATCCATCAATAAACTATTATTAAATTTCCACAGCCCCTTCCCTCTTGTAAATTCGTTAAATTTTAGCTCTAGAATCACTGACGAATGATCGGACCTATATCCCGGTTTAATTTTAATTGATTCGATTATGTTGCCTAAGTTTTCAGATGTTAGAAAAAAATCAAGACGACTTTGTTTCAAAGGATTCTTTTTATGCCAAGTGAAGGTGCGACTGTCCGGATTTAGTACTCGATAATAATCAACAAGGTTCAAATCGTTCATAACATCTAATAACTTACATCTCGCTTGGGGGTTTCCTACTGAATTATAGTTAAAAGTATCTAAATCTTGTTCCATGACTAGGTTAAAATCACCACATATGATAAAATATTGGTTGTCTAATTTTAGTAAAGTGTCACGAATCAAGTCATAAAATTCAGGCCTGTCAGTGTTAGGACCGTACAAGTTTACAAGGGTTAACCGTGTATCATCTATATTCAAATCTAAGGCAATCATATTTCCTTCATCATCAACTATTTTGTTGTGAATTTTTAATTCAAAATTATTATTAAAAAACACGGCAACACCCCGAGAATTAGACCTAAAAGAATTAAAAGCACATGTATACCCCCATTGAGCTGTTATATGCTGAAAGTCTGTCCACTAATTGTAGAATCACATGTGATAAGTTGACACATTGATCATCTTTTACAGTTGCACTTATAAATGATAGAGAGCCCCTATAAATGTCTGCCTCCTGTTTGATTCCAGGGCCAGTAAAATTTTCTTCTCCGCCTGTCACATTGTTAATGAAAAAGATGAAAGTGCAAATTATAGTGAAAACCACAAATAAATATAGAAAAATACTTAATCAAAACCTGCCTTATTGGCAATTTTTTCTACTAACATAACAGGGAAAGGGGGGGGGGGGGCATGTGTTTATAAGTGCTGTTTATATATTTTCACTTATCAAATGTATTCTACCCCTTGACAAGTACAAAAAACAACCAAAATAAGTCAATCAAGTAGGAGATGTCTTAAATTATCTCCCCCTTGACTAATACAAAATACCACTAGAATAAGTCTTTAAGTTTAAATGTCTTAAATTATCTCCCCCTTGACCAATACAAAACACTACAAGAGTTAGTATGTAGTTTTAATTTCTTAAATTATCTCCCCCTTGACCAAGAAAAATAATTTACATGTATTTGGAAAATAATTCAAAACAAGACGTCCAAGTATACCTTGTTTTGGTCTATATAAACTCACCTGCGGCCATTTTCACAAAAATACTTGCGATAAACTTGAGGATTTGTCGTAATTTTCAATTCATCATATTTCAGTCAAATAAATCACAATATTCAAACAGTTTTGATTTTCTTTCTCTAACTACTAAAATATCCAAAATGTGGCATAAAATTTAAATATTGAATATGGATTTTTAGAAATATATATACCTAAACGTTAAAATGGCTGCTGATGCCTTTGTACACATCAAAGTTACATAGCAGAACTGACTCAATAAAGCTGTTGAGACTAATAAATTAACAGGTAAAGAAGCATAGCATCTGGTCAGAATTAAAAGTTTTATATTAACTGCCTGTATCTGTAAGTACAATTGTACTGACCTGCTTGACACTATTTCTCTTCTCCTCTTTATCCTGCTGTATACACTTCTTTATCTGTAAGAAACCAAAGAGGAAACATAAGTCAGATTGCATTCACAAAAATCATTCATGAATAAATATCTCAATAACCAATGTATAATTATAATAATAACTAAACGTTCAAGATCAAATATATGCACAACCAATGAAATTCCTTGAAATGAAATTATTGAAAAGAATGTGTTGCATTTCACATGAAAACGTTTGTGCCATCACAATGCATCACTGAGTGTAACCCACAAGGAAGCTCGTATCTCACATGCCCACAGCACACAGCAAAATGATTTTAAGCCTAAGTCCACAATGACCTTGACCTTTGGCCCTTGACATTGTAAATCAATAAGGTTCATCCTCTCCCTAGGGGGAACATTTGTGGAAGGTTTGATGTTTCTATGATAGTAACTTTGTCTTCTACTGTATGCTGTTCACAAGAATCTGGACACACACACGCACTAACACACAAACTGACGCACGGCAGCGATGCTATATCCCCTACGCAACAGAGTTGTGAGTGGATAATGAAAACCTTTAGAAGGTTTGTTATGAAATAAGGCAATCTCATTGGTTAGCTATGCTTTAAGCCCCTAGGTTGACACTGTCATCACATTACAATTTCTACAATGATGCACTAACTGTTCAAGAAACTGACAAATTTGGTGCATATATTTATCGAATAAAAGTCGTAATTTGTGCTTTGTTAAGGGCGTGCAACACACAGCAAGTGTATTTATTATATGTAATTATGCACTGACGCGCATAACATGTTCAATTACTGCACTTGCATTGTGTTGCATACCCGTACCAAAATACAGATTATTATACCTCTACTTGTTTTTTCCTTTATCAAAAGATACTGATTATAACTAGCTGTAATTCGCCTGATGAGACTATTTCCCTGCAAAGGGTGCGTTAGTTGGGAAGACTATTTCCCGAGGGAAATAGCTTCTAAATGGGGCAGAGCTTCAGTGAAATTGGGCGGAACTTCAGTGCGTGATGCCACAGTGACGGTATAATAAAACAGTTAAAGTATACCATTGAGGGAGTTAGCAAGATTCTAGTTTCCCTCGACCAGACCTTTTATCCCTCTGCTTCACCTGAGGAAATAGGTCTAGTCTTGGGAAACAAGAATCGTGCTAACTCCCTCAATGGCATACTTTAATTGTATATTAAGACACTTATTCTATAAATATGTGGTCCATTTCATGTTTGACCCTAAATATGTGACCTTGACCTTAAAAGGTTAATGGATTCATTCATTAAAATGGGATTTTCATAAAATTTTCTTTCATGGGAGGTATTTTCATAACAGGATAAAGTTTTCCCTGTGAATGAGATAATTAAGTCTGAATTAGTCACTATTCCTAAGGTAAGGCGACAGAAATTTAATTTTACAGATTTTATTTTTTCAAAATAGGGTAAGAGGAGGGAATAAAAATAAAATAAAAAATCAGTAAATTTCAATATTTCATGTTTTGTGCCACGATCACGATCTTTAAATTCAGCTTGTTTATCATGTTTTTAAAGCTACATTCTCTATAACACATGCACGATAAAGAAAAGTAATAACCAGTAATTCGGATGAGTGGAGGAAAACAATGTATAATCAGTTCATTTTTTTTTTCCAATTGTGGTAAAATTAGGGTCAGCGGATCCGTAAAACTAAGAATTAAATTTCTGTCGCCTAAAAGAATTCAACTTGTACCTCATCCAAGATAGGTAACAGTTCGTGTCTGCCACTATATTGACTGCTAAAAGTTGATTGTCGAGGGTGTGATTGACTCCCAAGTGTTCTGTTATGTCTTTCCCCTGTTCCTCTGTTTACCATAAGTTAAACTTCTGCTTTATTTTCCATTCTAAGTAATGGATAAGACTGCACCAAGGCTATAGTTACATGTATATCCGAAATAGAATGGTTAAATTGTACAAAGTGATTGTAAATTGAGGAAAATTTCTGTGCTGTATGCAAAAGTTCTTTATTATATATGAACCAGATCTTGATCTGATGTTGAAAGTCTGTCTCCTAATTGTAGAATCACATCTGATAAGTGGACACATTGATCATCTTTCACCGTTGCACTTGTCAATCTCCTGTTCAAAATAGGGCCAGTAAAATTTTCTTCTCCGCCTGTCACATTGGTAATGAAAAAGATGAAAGTGAAAATTACTATAGTGAAAACCACAAACAAATATTGAAATTCTGGATCAAAACCTATAATCTTCTTTTTTTTAAATATTAGCAATTTTTTCTGTTACCACAAAGGTTTACATTGATGATTTTCAGTTTGGAAAACATTGCCTGAAATAATGTTATCTCACACCACCGTGAGGGAGGGATGGCAATTTCTCAACCTGAGTGTACAAATTTTGCTTGTCCATGACGAGGATTTTTTACACAAGAGTTGAAAATGAGCCATACGTCACTCATGGTGGTGTTTGAATGTTTTTCTCGCACGTTGTTTACTAGGAAAAAAGCACCTTACGGTGTATGTTAAAATCACCTGTTTGTTGTCTTACCTCCATAACGTATCTTTGGTAGCAAAGAGGTCACATGGTGAGATCACTGACATCACAGGGCGAGATCGATGTATCTCACCCCAGGAAAATTTGAGAGTTCTCAGTCTCAAGTGGGAGAAAATGTTATTTTAGATGTTCATGTTCAAGGAATGGGATACATTTAAGCTACAAAATGTAAGCAGAAATGACTAAGTTGCAAGAAAAATACCTGGTAAATAGTTGTCGTGTTATTATGTGGTACCATGCAACTGTGACACTTATTTGCCTTGGCCCACAACAGTCTGTGGGAAGGTTTTGAAGCCCTACCACACATAAATACATGTAACCAAATAGAAACGTGTTGGGACAGGTGAAATATTGAAGCTACCTCAGTGAATTTGATATTTGTTAGTATAATAAGTTTAGTAATTTTAGTGTAAGTGTGACTAACAGATAAGACTGACAGACGGATGCAAGGCAGAGTGATCCTTAAACTTCTCACTCTCCATTGTTTTACATGAAAAATTCAGTTTGAAATCTCAGATGAAGACAAGAACTTAATGTATGTTACATAAAGCTATCGTCTTTTTATATTTTGAGTGGTCAGTGGTGCATCTAAAAAATCATAAACTAAACATCCCTAAAACTGTATGGAATTATCATAAAGGTCAAGGTCACAAGTGAGAAGATGAGAAGGACCCCCAAGACCTACTTTAGGTTGCAGTGATGCCCTTGACAGATCAAAAACTAAAATATCATTTGTATTGTATTTCCCCAAAAATCTTGAAGAAAAACAATATGTAACAAACTTAATGATCCCATGGTTAAGATTCTGGTTGAAATTATGAAATTGGTGTCAGTCCTTGAGGTCAAGGTCACAGGGTCAGAAATCAAGGTATCAACAGAATGGTCGTTTTACAAAGAAGGCACATGTGAAATTTCCTCAGAGTGTTTCTTTTTTTCATAAAAGAAGGTCAAACTATCAAAGGTCACAGACTTGATATTGTTCCAAAGTACTGTAAACCATCTTTTATTCGCGAACGTTTTATTTTCGCTATACATTTTTGTATTCTTAAGGGCTTTCGATTGGCGAAAATAACTTGCCACAAACCATTTACCTCACTCATGTAAGCGAAATTAAGACACCGCGAATAAAAGACGGTTTGTAGTAATGGTTCTGGTTAACAGGGTTTTATTTTTGATAGGAATTCTAAAATTGAGGTCAACCATGTAGGTCAAGAGGTCGAGGCCACAAGCAAAAAATCAAAAAATCAAGATATCAATACATGTATTATTGTTAAGTCATAAGAAAAGCATGTGAAATATGAACATTATATCTATAACGATATTGCTAAAAGACTTAAGTGTCAAGGTCATGTAGTCAAAGGTCAATGTGTCAATTAAAAGATCTTGTCACAAGCTATTCACATGTGACATATCATGCCCAATGTTAAAGTTTTTTGGACAAACAGACAGACAATGACTCTACCATGACAATCTTTTCATCTTTTTGTAAAATTATTGATGAAAATTTCGATGAAAAGTTACCATATCTTCTTTCCTTCTCCCTTCTCAGGCTTCTACCTCCTTTCCCTCCTTTACACGCCAGACTTTCCTCTTTCTCTGTCCTGTAAAGAAATAAAAAGCATCTTTGTCATTAAACAGCTGAAATGTCAAAACTAGTTCACATTTTAAGGTCAAGGTGACAAGGTCATATTTGGTATCAATGGAAAAGTCTTTTCATAAGGAATGCATATGTGAAATATGAAAGCCCTGCACTTATCACTCAAAAGTTACGGCCAAAGTCAAGTTTTTGTGGACAACAGACCAAAAACTATATGCCCCTGAACACCTGATTACGGACAAAATGCATTATCATACACATAATTAAATTGTATTTACTTTTAATTACATTGTATTTAGTTTGATATACATATATTGATTTTGAAGACACACATTATTATGAAATCACCAAAATTTGTTATCATTTGAAAGAATTTTTTTAACGCTTTCAGACCGACATCAAACATACATACAGTGAAACAAGGACTTATAAACATTAGTTTACAAGTCCTTAAGTGAAAGTACATAAATTAACCTGTAACAGATTGAAGAACGACAATTTCATATAAACATGATAAAAGAAGAATTCACCATTCGTAAATGGAAAAAAAACCACTTTATATTTCATTTTCCATATAGAAGTTTAAAATGTCCTGCCTAAAGTCATTCAAGGTCGGATATCATATAGAGTTGTAGAGTCGTTCGTCAGGCGTCATTAACAAATCAGAATTGTTGGCAAATTTGGAGGGGGGGGGGTGCTGATCCCCGAACCACTCTACATCCTATTCTTACTTTGCAAATTCTGATTTTTCATTTTTTTTTTTACCTTAAACAGTTTTTGTCAAAAAGCACAGACAAGCTGTATCCCAGACAACTCAACCCCCCCCCCCCCCCTCCTTCTGAAAAACATTATAGATTCGCCGGTATCAATTATAAACTAGCCGAGTCGGAGTGAAAACCTATTAGTAAAAACCTGTCCTCCGTTCGTTTTCTGGGGTTTTGGGTAACCTCCATCCGCTGAAAGTGACGATTTTTTCCACGTATAACACTATTCTCTACAACTTTCGTGACAGACCTTGTCAAACTTTATGAAAAAAAATACGCCCCTCCCCCCCTCCAATGTCTTAAAAGAAAAGATCTTTTGCTGAACATTTCTACCAAACGGCATAACCCATAGTATGGTACATGTATAATGACGAGCATGTGTATAGTAATATACAGTATCGTATAATGACTTGTAAGCATGTGTATTAGTGATAGATCCCCATGAGAACTAAGTACCTCCTTTTTTTTCTCACCTTCTACAAACTGATCATCAACGCAGAGTCCGTGTGAAGAATGAAATGCTTCACGGTTGATCAAGCACGGCTCTGAGAAGAAAGTCGGTCAAGGTGTCAATCTAAAGAAATGATAGAGACGATGATTACAGGGTACGAAGTAATAAATATCATTTTTGCTGTAGCCTGTAGCGGAAGTAAAACTTGTTGACATCAGTGACATAATACAGAATTCAAAGCCGAAAACGCTATCTACACAAGTGTCCACAAGTAAAATGACGATTTTCTCACCCCCCCCCTATCTTTTTTCGTTATAAAAGTACTATTATCATGCGTGGATCAAGCATTGGTCCAAAATTTTAGGAAGTCCACCCATCATGTAGGCATATTTCGGTGCGGATCACGGGGAAGGGGTGGGGGCAACGTGTGCACTAAGGATTGATTTGGTTATATATCGTGTAAAATTTTGTTAGCTTTCCTTTCAAATGCATTTTTTATATATGAAATATTTTAAAATTTGTCTTGATTCTCTCCAGATGATAATCTATTACATTGAATATTTTACGCCTTATGTATCGGCGAGCGGAGGGAGCCGCGAACATTGTGAAAATTTGATTAATTTACATTATTGTTTGTCTGTATTTCATGAGAATAAAAAGATAACAGATGATAAAATTATTTGGTAACTGTATAAAAATTGAAAATAATTAATTTTAGGTTTTAAAGCTTTTTTACGCATTTTAGACCCTTTAAGTTTTCGACTAGAGATGTGTCAAAGCTGGACCCCATCTCCGATTATCTAAGGGGGGGGGGTTGTCCAGACCTCCTGTCCCCCGCTGGATCCGCGCATGACTATATAAATACATGTCATGGTTTCGAGGGTCAGTAGATCAGTATATACTGAAATATGTGGTCATTTTTTCTCATTTTTATGATCACTCTTATCCATTTGTAGGTTTAGAAGTTAGATGGGTGGGTGAAAGGGGGTGGGGAGGCTGCACGTCCAAGTTTGATTCTAATAGAGGGGGCTGGCACATTTTGTAAGTTAATTAATAATTCAATTGAAGTAAAATATAGGAAATTCTCAGAAGTTTTTCTATGAATGAGAATATCATTTTTATGATGTCATTTATTTATCTATTTATTGCTTGTCGAGTTTGCTAGGTATTGAAAAATAATAAGTGATCTTGAATCTCTCTCTCTCTCTTTCTCCGTCTTAAAAAAATTGGCCGGCTCTGCGTTTGAATAAATCATCTGACGTGATATTGACAGATAAAAAATCCAGCCCCCCTCCCACCTTCTCAAATCAAATGGGCATCCCCTTACAAAAAATATATGATAGAAATAAATTGTTCTGACTATCGCTGCTCTAACCAAGTAAAGCAATACTAAGGATTATAAAAAAAATCCACAGGAACGGTCAGAGCCTAGATTACTATTTGACTTTTATTTCTATTGAACACGCCCCTCTAACTTGTATTTTAAATCATGTACCCTTCCCGATCCGTCAATTTTCTAACGATTATGCATTATGTTGGACAGGGCCCTCCTATCTCAGAACACTGGAGGGAGGGGGGGGGGGGCTGCAACTTCTATATCCATCTCGCAAGATCCGCCTTTGTGCATGTAACTTACGTCCAAGTACGATCCGGCAGATCAGGAAATCATTTATAAAACACCACATATGAAAAGAAGTTACACGCAATAGGTAGACAATGCACGAATCGGATGGGGAAGGGAGGGGGAGGGTAGGAGCAGCCCCCCCCCCTTATTTCACCGCGTGTAAAACCTGTTGTTTCATTAAATCATTAAAATGTCACCTTAGTGACATCAATTTTCCGCGAACCATGGACCAGGGGCTCAAACACTACAAGGAGTTGTTTGTTGTCTAAGCGACACAACCATTTTCTCAAACCCAGGGGTCACGGCTCAATCAAAATACAAGATGCACAACTCGACAATGGTGGGTTTAGGGGGATAAGAATTCATGTTCAACTCCCCCTCCCCCCCCCCCCCCCTTCAGGTCTCCGATTTTTTTTTTTATTGGCAAAACATATAAGCACTCCTACAAAATCCTGTAAACGGAACAAAACATAGTGTAATCAAAAATTACAAAGCTCACCTCATGGCAGCATTTTATCATGGAAAAAAGCAGTTGAAGATTACACCGTTTTGAATTTGAAAATCTGTCATAATGAGAACCAAAAAAAAAAATGTTGCCACATAAAATCAAAATAGAAAAGGGAAGTAAAGAATATTTCATTTATTGACCATTGATACCCAAATCTTCCTAACGTGTTCTCAAGCGGAAAATATTATAGGTCATGACCTACATTTGAATGTAGATTTCTGTGCAAGTTTGGACTTCCTAACACTTATAATAAAGAAATGAAACTTTTTAACATACTAGTGTGGACGCCGACGCGGATGCTGACGACAAAGCTCCCTCTCACTTCGTGAGGTCAGCTAAAAAATGTCAAAATGTGCACCAGAAACTGAATGCCACTTTTTCAAACAATATTCACACATTCAAAATTTCTGATATATTCCACCGTCATACAGAAACTCAGAAACGTATTGGAGTACACGGAGCACACCATCCAAAAAACTCCAGTAATTCATAACAATGAATGAATGAAACAATGAACAATGAAATGATTTCATTTTACGTTGTTATAAATTACTGGAGTTTTTTTAAGGTCGCTGTCTGCACAAAGGTGAGGTATCATCGCTTGGTCACAAACCCTTTCCTCAATACAAACCCTTTCCTCTATAAGTCTTTAATAAAAAACCCAAAGGGTGGACACTCTCTTTGTACACGATCATGGCTTTCTCTTTTTTCCTTCCTACAAGCTGAACCTACGAGCCAATTGACATGATTTCTGGTTTTTTAATCTCAAGATGAATGTATAAAACAAATCCAAATCGAAATTTCATCCTAAAAAGCAGATTGCTAGAAGTTGTGTACAAAAGATTTATGTAGCTGTTTATATAGGAAGTGTTGGGGTTTTTCATATAGACTCATAAGTCATGGTATCAAATGCAAGCTCTGGTCATAAGGAATCATGTGAAATATCAAAGCCCTATCCCTTATATTTAAAAGTAGGTCAACGGTCATAATAAAGGTCACTAGGTCAAACATTTTTGTATCAATGGAAATGTAAAAAAGATGTTTTTTAGAAGTAAGTCAAATGTCAAGGTCAATGTCATAAGATAAGAAAAATTTGGTATCAATAAAAAGGCCTTGTCACAAGGAATACACATGTGAAATATCATCATCCTATCACCTACCATTCAAGATTTATGCCCATTGTTGAAGTTTTTGCCATAAACAAACAGACAACAGACAGACAGGCCAAAAACTATTTGCCCCCAAATCTTTGATTCAGCAGTTTGCCAGTTTCTACACTGAAAATGACCTTTACCTTTGATGAATGACCTCAAAGTATCTTTGTCCTGATGGGGCTATCCTAAACAAAAAATTATGTGAAATATGATCAAATTACTGGTATTATGCAAGTTATGGAGATATGAGCTTTGATGAAAAGATGCACAACAGCAACTATATGCTCTACCCAAATTTATAAGCATGCATGGCCTGAGAACAGTGGAAATCTGAGGCTCATGGGCCACATTGCTAGCCTGAGAACAGTAGAAATCTGAGGCTCATGGGCCACATTGCTACCCTGAGAACAGTAGAAATCTGAGGCTCATGGGTCACATTGCTAGCCTGAGAACAGTGGAAATCTGAGGCCCTTGGGCCACATTCAATGCTAGCCTGAGAACAGTGATGGCTCATGGGCTACATTGCTAGCCTGAGAACAGTGGAAATCTGAGGCTCATGGGCCACATTCAATGCCTGAGAACAGTGGAGGCTCATGGGCCACATTCAGTGCCTGAGAACAGTGGAAATCTGAGGCTCATGGGTCACATTGCTATCCTGAGAACAGTGGAAATCTGAGGCCCATGGGTCACATTGCTACCCTGAGAACAGTAGAAATCTGAGGCTCGTGGGTCACATTGCTATCCTGAGAACAGTGGAAATCTGAGGCCCATGGGTCACATTGCTTCCCTGAGAACAGTGGAAATCTGAGGCCCATGGGCCACATTCAATGCTAGCCTGAGAACAGTGGAGGCTCATGGGCCACATTGCTAGCCTGATAACAGTGATAACAGTGGAAATCTGAGGCCCATGGGCCACATTGCTAGCCTGAGAACAATGGAAATCTGAGGCTCATGGGCCACATTGCTAGCCTGATAACAGTGGAAATCTGAGGCCCATGGGCCACATTGCTAGCCTGATAACAGTGGAAATCTGAGGCCCATGGGCCACATTGCTAGCCTAAGAACAGTGGAAATCTGACAGTGATTTATTACTTTGCTTCTGATGCATTTTCAATAAGAAATGTTAAAGGTATTGACCAACCGGCACTTAAAATACAAACTTGGTCATGTTAGTAGAGGACCCTCTGTGTTTTTTGTATATCCGGAACAATTTTATCCGTTTTCCTTTTGTTTTAGTTTTGCGGTTAGAACTCTTAAGTAAAGCGTAGGTGGTACGTTTCCCTACCAGTGCAGTAAATTTGAGCTCGGCCTAGGGCCTCAAGACGTAAGGACGTTTTCTTAATCCACATAACTGCAACTCGTTTGCTGTCTCTATGGTGCAAGTTTTATCATGTTTATATTGTATGATCCGACATCTGTCTTATCTTTGTTTTCCGAATTTGTATATGTCTGTTTAAAAGTTGAGTATTCGTGTATATTCATCATGCATGTTCGTAACAATCAGATTTTCAGTATTAACTTTAAACATTGGGTTATAATTGTCAAATCAACTATTGAGTGTGATTCTTGTATTTTTCAGTATTTACCCTTTGATGTCTCATCAATAGAGTTAAACCTTTACCAACTCTTGCCTTATGAATGGACCTGATGGGACAAGGGTCAAACTAGCCGCAGACGTTAGGGTCAAGGCAGTACACCTTCAGTACTTGCTTCTTGTAAGAGAATTGTGTTAACGGATGGACGTAAAGACAATAAAGAACGAGAAGATGAGTGAATCTGACTAGCTGTATATCTCACCTTACTCATATAAATCCAAATATATCCATCTATCTTTTTCCTCTGGTTTTCTTCAGTCCCTCTATGATGACCGTTTGGTTTTGCTGTAATAGCTTGATACTCTGTTCTTTCTTCTTACGTTAACTTTGTGTCTGGTTGTGGTGGTCTTTGTTGTATGCATCATTGTCAATCAACAACAGAAATCTATAATATAACCAATAAATATGTATCATTCTGTATGTTCTGAATGAAAATTTTGCTGAATAAACCAGAACTGCCCTAAAGTGGACAAATTATACCTCCCACGGGACATTTTTTATTAAAAGGACTATTTCAAATCTTTCTAACCAAAATTGCAACAAAAGCCCAAAGTCAAATTCAAGATCACAATGTCAAAAGTCATGATAATAAACTGTAGTGTTCTTTGTGGTTAATGTTTGTATGAAATATGAAAGCCCTAGTATGAAAGAAATCTGCTTTCAAAATTTCTAAACCTAATTTCAACATACGTCCAAAGTCAATGTCGATGGCACAGGGTCAAAAGTCATGGTACCAAAATGTAGCACAAGTACTCATTATGGTGAATGTGTGCATGAAATATAAAAGGCTTACCATTAATAGTATAAAAATAAAAACCTGTGTTTGTGAAACACGAATGCCCCCGTTGGCATCTTTGTCAGTAAAACAGATGAAAAGTAGTTTCATATTTAGGTCAAGGTCACAAGGTCAAATTTAGTATTCATGGAAAAGTATTGCCACATGGAATTCATATGTGAAATATGAACGCCCTATCACTTACCATTCAAAAGTTATGGCTAATGTTTAAATTTTCGATATAGGTCAAACTCCAAGGTCAATGTCACAAGGTCAAAAATTTGGGTATCCATGGAAAGGTCTTGTCGCAAGGAATGCACATGTGAAATATGAAAGCTCTATTACTCACCATTCAAAGGTATGCCCAAGGTTAAAGTTTTTCAAAAGTAATTCAAACTCCAAGGTCAAGGTCACAGGTCAAAAATGTTGGTACCCGTAGAAAGGTCTTGTCACAAGGCATGCACATGTGAAAAATGAAAGCCCTATCACTTACCATTCAAAAGTTATGGCCAAGGTTAAAGTTTTTGCGGACAAACAGACAGACAGACAGACGCCAGACGGACAGACCAAAAACTATATGCCCCAGAATCTTTGATTACTGGGGCATTAAAATCTGCTTCCAAAACTTCTGAACCGGGCAGACAGACAGACGGACAGAGTGATTCCTATATCGGTATATCCCCCTAACTTCATTTGCAGGGGGTATAAAAATCTATTGATGAAGAAGTAGCTAGGATATATATATATCTATATACCAAAGATGCTTAAATTGTATTTTTATCTCGTGGATTCATAATAATCAGGATAGGCCCCGAAATGACGTTTTTCCAGAAATTTGGCAAAATGTACCATTTTCGAAGCCAAAATTGTAAGAAATTGAGAAAGGCAAATAAAGGATATGTATAATTTCATAAGTAGCCTACATTGTAGAATAAATATTGAAGAAGATGAATGAACACATGTATACAACTGTACTGTAGTACCAAGAATATTATATTTCAGATCGTGTATATAGCAAAATAGATAATTGCTTGTCAGGATCGTAACAGGCTGAAAATAAATATTCTACCTTGAATTACTGGAAACTAAATAATATGGCCAGCCCTGCAATGAAAATGAATAATCTGACCCTAAAAAAATTGCAAGCCCCCCCCCCCCCCCCCCCCCCAAAAAAAAAATCAAGTGGTGGTCCCCTTACTCTGATTCTGACTAAAATATATTGCAGGTGGTAATGTTGCCCGATGCAAGAAAGATGACTGCATATATGCATCATGATTCATGAAAGAAAGTATGACTGGTTGTATTACTTGTCAACAATAGAAGCCTATAATGTATATGTACAAAACATGCGAATAATAAAGTACATTCAAATCGATTTCTCATCACCTAGGTATATTTCTGTTAAAAATTCCCAATTTCAGCAATTTTGTCGCTATTTTACTCAATTCAAAGGGTATACGGCACGTTTGAAAAAAAAAGGAAAGAAACACTGATCGTCAAATCAATGTGAGTTGTCAAGTCAAACAGTGCTGAAATATCAGAAAATGAACCTAACAAAGAACTGATAAGATAAGGGCTTCAAGCCCTGAATCTCATCAAGTATTTCTTCTACACAATGATCTATACAAAAGAAAAATTTGATCATTACTAAAATGTAATGTATTTGGAGATTCCCCATGGTCATACAACTTTTATTTTCGTAAGCTTATTTCTAGATACTTAGATATGTAGATTAAAGTTCAAAGAGTAGGGGGTAGCCATGTTGAAAAGAAGCTAATATCAATCAAAAGCGTTGAAAATTAAGAATTATACCTGGCTAATATGGATATCTAGAAACTTTAAAACATAGTTATAGTCTAAACAAGATACTAGAAATCAAATTTAAAAGACAGGTCTCAACTTTGTCCATAAATTTTAAAATCTCGAATCTGAAATGCGGTTGTATTTTGTATTCATTGGTTACATAGTAGGCATTTTACCGCGAAATACACACTGTGTAGAAATAAACAGCATGCTCTTGTTTATTTCATTCCAAAATCTTGTGCATTTCATGTGAACATGTTTAGAATAAATAAATGAATAACTTTAAAAGGGAAAAAATGAAACTTTGCTTATATTATGGCCTAAAACACAGATTCATAAAAGCCCCCCACCCTCCCTTTTTCAGTTTTTCGTCTCTGGGGCATCGTTCCCCCCCCCCCCCCCCCCCCTAGCTACAGAACCCCACTTTGTCAAAAGATGTGTATTAGTGATGTACACCTTCTGTAAAAGTGGCGTTCTGTAGCTAAGGGGGGAACAATGTTTTAAAAAACTTTTCTATTTTCCATTAATTTCTAGGGCTGGGACAATTCAGGCATCCTTCAATTTGGTTCGGTTTTGAATCACAAGGCCTCGTTCGGTTATTTTTGATTTGGTTCATTTGAATGAGAAATAATACAAAATAGTGTGTGAAATGAATGAATAAAAAAAAATTACGAAAAAAAAATGATTTGACCAAACTATCACTTCAGTCGTATAGAGCATCAATTTACATATATCTGAAGAATGTGAGGGTATATATACTGTGATTTAAAACAATCATCCAGTGATTTTTTTCAGTAATTTGGGAATGTGGTCGGGGCCCGTGCAATTGGGAAAATTAACGACATTTGGGAATATTTGGGAAATATTTAATACTGAATATGAAAGTAAAATGACAGTTTATATAATCAAAAGTTCAGAATTGAATGTTTAATCATATAATTTTCTTTTAAATATGATTTAATTTCTTATGCTTACAACAATATGGCAAATAATTAGTAAATTTGCTACTTTTGAACCAGTAAATTTCACTATTTTCGCTGATAATTCCATCTGAATGAAATTGGGAAAATTTAGAGCCACAATTGGGAAAAAAAGATACTATTTTTCATTGGGAATGGGGCCGAATAACGGCCCCAAAAAGGGGCAAAAAAAATCCCTGTCATCAGTTTTACATCCGAAATTATTGTTCCTGTATGTGCTCCAACGTACAGTATGTACTGTGAGAAATCAAATGTAAGTACAAAGTTCAACACATTTTTTTTCAACAACCAAGTATTGACAGGTCTTAAAGCACTTTTACAATAAATATTTTAGTGGACATAGCTTTCCTTACATGATATTTGGTGACTAAATTTCCCGTTTATTCTTGTTGCTGCTTGTACAAAAACTTCCTCTGATCAGTTCACAGAAAGCGAAAGTAGATCTACTTTTAATACTTTCACTTTCTGTTTCATGGGAGGCCTGCAAGTGAGGGAAGTGCAGGTAAATCGGTGCGACCAGTCAATGTATGCTCTTTTCTTACTTTCCGGCTTTCTTTAATGTAATTTCTAAGCTATTTCAAACATTTTCTGGTCACTATTTCAGTATTTGGCTTCAGTTTACTTTGATAAATTACGTCTGAACCGAATCGAAATCTGCAATTCTACGTCGATGCATCGAACCGACAATGCTAATATTTTTGAAGCACCGAAATTTTCGGTGCACCGCCCAGCCCTATTGATTCTATAGAAAAAAAAGATATGTTTTGCCCCCAAATTTAGGAAAACGATGCACGATAAATCTCATCCAACTGCTGTCTATGACGAAAACAAGAACTAGCATCAATTTTGTTCAAGAATTTTCTTTAAATTCCCATTTTGAAAATTCCACTTTTTCAGGGCAGATTTTACGCCTTATATTATCAGCTTCTTAGCAATTGAGTGCAAGTATCAAGAGAAATACACTATTGGTAATAAAATCCAATTTGGAAGCCACACTATAAACACATTCTCTCCCGGTCACATTCTGACAGAAAAATTCTACCGTATAAAACAGGGAAATAAAGTTTCCAAGTGTTTATATCCAATCCAAATAAAACCTTGCTAACTCAGCTCAAAACTCAAAACCCCAGATTGTTTTATAATACAGAACTAGCAATGTATAATAGATGAGACATATGTATGACATAAACAATGTTTCAAACTTGCTGTAAAGTAACACAGATTCGCATGTACTCTTTCTCTTATTTTGAGATAGCCCCTCTGACCTGACAACTTCGGCCCACGTGCACGTCGCTTCATGCAGGTGAAATCACATTATGCGTCATTCATTTTTGACTTTGCGGTTAGTAATCAATTAATTAATTGTAATTATACCTGTCTCTTTCCTATTTCCTACTGCAAAGTGTTTGAAGGCTGCTTATTGAAGGGACATCCACAGCTATTCGAGCGAAACGTCGTCCATGTTGTCTACTTTCTATTTTTATAACTTTACCCATGATGCATTTCGCGAGTATCCGTCCCACGTGCAGGTCGTTGGCGGGTATTATGAACATGAGAAGTCTAGACGATATTTTATGAACTGATTTTCATTAATGTCATGTGGTAAGATTGTGTTGATACTGTACAGCTTGTATATATTATTGGTTATGATTTGTCTAACTGACGATACGAGTATCATAATCGGCCAGAAACGATTCTCTGACTCTGGTTCAACACCCCCCCCCCCCCTCCCTTTCCAACTGAAGACTGAGGTGGTGACATGCATACTGAGAGGTATTGCAACCTTCAGATTCCAGATGATGTTGAGCACAGAGATATAATTAGGCACGGTCCATTTGATATGATTGGGGGGGGGGGCGCTTCTTGGATTTTTCCCACACCAATGAATAATTTTGCTCTGAATATTAATTAAAAGATCATTTGTCTTCGGTGTAACAGAAAAATTAAAAAACTTGCTGTTATAAGTCCATGAATATAATATGAATTTAAAGAATTACCAATCCCCTGACTCTGACAAAATTCTGAATTTAATAAATGTCTGCCATGGTCTCCATTCGTTCATCTGTCTCATAATTTCTGCTAGACTTCACTCGCCATAGTTTTCTATCTAAACCTGATTATTTAATTGCAAAGTACGTATTGAAGTACCTTTGTTCATAGTTTTGTCGTTTGTGCATACAAAATGAACATATATACAAGATTGTACATTTTTTTGCCCAATTTACCGCCGATTTACCACCGAATATGGGTAGTTTTCCCTGTCAAATTTGGCTTTATTGGGTTAAGATTAGGGATTGCTTACTCCTTCCGGGCACCTGGTCCCACCTCTAGCTTGCTAGGGGTCCGTCGATGCTCAGTTTGGTGCTCTGTTGGGAGTGCTGTTGAGATTATCGTCAGGATCTTGAACTCATTTCTATTGAGAAAACGCATACAAAATTGTAAAGCAAAATATATGCACAGCAACATTACACGATAGACAGAGAAAAAATTACTTCAACTTTGCCAGGACAAATAATTTTGTCCCAGAATTTTTTTTCTCCCCGAAAAAATAATAGTGCCCGAAAAAACCCCAAGCACCCGCCCCCAATTCAATATCAAATAGACCGTGCTTTACCTTCAAGATATCAGGGATACAATAATACGTAGATGTACGATATCTTTTATTTTGAGACATCCTTGGTCCATGACTCTGTATGTGTCACTAATATGTGTGTTAAAAAAGTAGCAATGCCAAGTCTAAAAGGCAGAATAATTCGAACTGTTCTTCTAAACAGGCGGGGGCGTCTACATGTACATGTTCTTTGTCACACACTCACACACAGATTCACAAATCTCAGATACGTTTGTAACTTTCAAGGAGGCTGGGACTTATTCGTTCCCTCGAAAACACAAAGGCGTACAAGAAAGGTGGAATGGGGAGCAACTAGGACAAGTTTTATCCTCCTTTTCGCAAAGTAGGGGCACAACAATGGATCCCCACAATTTTAGAGCATTTTCTCTTTTAGATAACATGAACATATTTACCAAACAAACTTCGCCGAAAATTGCTGACTAGCTAGATATTATTCACCAATCATCGTTTGATTATCAGTACAAGTTCAGTTCAAGTATTCATTTCTTTGTGCCAGAGTCACATCAGAATATGGAACATAAATACAATATTTACAAAATATGATAATAAATAGTAATGAAGAACTGGAGTGTCAAGACACGAGCATTAAGACAAAACTCCAAATAGAAGTATATAAAAGATCTACAAAGTATGCGGGATTCATGTACGTCATCGGAATTCCCCAACCCCTGTGAGAGACAGCAAAATATCACTCGTTCGATGCAACTTAACCCCCTCTCCCTATTGACTGACCTTTCTAAAATTCTTGTGTGTCAAAATATCATATGCAACAACAATCCCTATACCCCTTTTTTCCATCTGAGCTACGCCGTTGAAATGAACATTTTTCGTGATAAAGATTCATAAAGTGATTTCTAGTCTTGATCCCCTCCCCATTTCTATCAACCAACATTCTTGCATTTTTGGACTTGTGTCTGCGCCTTAAGACCACGTGACTTAGGTAATCTGTTGTGATCAGAGAGTGAGATCATTTTTCGCTTGATTTAACAATACAAGAATTTGTTGTGAGTAGTTGTCACGTTTGAAGACCATATAATTTTCTGCCTTGCGATTGCTAATTTGACAACTTCAACACTGTTCAAGAGAACTCCCCCTCTCTCTTTCTTGGTACTAGTACATGTCGTTATTCGTTTTCCTTTTTTTATAGTACATTTTACATTATCATTTATATATGTAGATGTTAGTCCGTCGTCTTATCCTGATTTGACAGCAGAACCCCCCCCCCCCCCCGCATTTCCTCACGAACATTCGCCTTCCTCATTTTTGTGTTTATCGGACATTTTACAATATATATATATATGTAGAATATGTTAGTCAGCCGTCTTAATTTCCTGATTTGACAACAGACCCCATCCCCCCCCCCCCCCCCCATTTTCACACGAGCATTCTCCTTCCTCATTTTTGTGTTTATCTTACTATTTACACTATATATGTAGAAGATGTTAGTCAACCGTCTTAATTTCCTGATTTGACAACAGACCCCACCCCCACCCCCATTTTCACACGAACATTCTCCTTCCTCATTTTCAGTTTATGTTTATCGGACATTTTACACTATATGTGTAGAATATGTCAGCCGTCTTAATTCCTGATTTGAAAACAGAACACTCCCCCCCCCCCCCCCCCCCCATTTTCACACGAGCATTCTCCTTCCTCATTTTCAGTTTGTGTTTATCTGACATTTTACACTATATTTGTAGAATATGTGAGTCAGCCGTCCAAATTTTTGTGTTTATCGGACACTTTACATTGTATTTGTAGAATATGTTAGTCAGCCGTCTAATTTTTTGTGTTTATCGGACATCTTACACTATACATTGTATGTGTAGAATATGTTCGTCAGCCGTCATAATTTCAGGATTTTTGTCTTACAGCTGGTATCCCATCTACATTTTATGAATTGAGATAAGACATGACAAGCTTTATATGTCTAATCTTCTCCTCTTTTTGGTACTACATTCGTCGTCGACCCCATATCTCAAATATACTTGTATGGAAGTATAGTATGCATTTTTTTTTCTATGAATAATTCACAAGTTAAAATTTCATATATTAAGATATTTAATTAAAGTCTTAGATACTTGTGCAGAAAAGGCTATTTTAGCATGAAAATAAAACTGACCTTGACCAATGACCATAATGTTACCAAGGGGCCATATCATATGACCAAACTTGTGCGATATACATGTACGTTCAAATTCTGAAGAAGGATTATTGTTATTATCATTAAGAAGTAAACGAAAAAGTTCCTCAATTCCACGTACATGTTCTCACAATTCCTTTTAAATTACCTGGTAAATCTATATCAATTGATGGAATAGTACCGCTAGCTTTTCCTCACGGCGATTACACGTGACCACTGAAGCGTTTTAAGATTTCACTGAGTAGCATTCTGTCAAGCGATTTTCATATTTAAAGAAAAATAAATGGTTGTTTTGGAATAGTTACTTCAATATGTTCAACATATATGAATTAAAACACAGAAATGACTTTAGTTGAATGAAAAATCATAAAGAACATTCTGAAATATTGAAAACTGCAACCCCTATTTTTTTCGGGGGGGGGGGGGGTGAGATGCAGACCTGTCTATTTTTACAATTTTTGACCTACAAATACGCTCTAAGCTTTTACTGCTCATTTTTATACCTAAAACATATTTCCAATACGCATTACTTTTAGAAATATAGAAATATTTTAAACAAAACAAATATTCGTTGTTACTTGAATTGCGTAAATTTTATTTTAAAAAAATGTCAAAGTAGGGAAAAGAAGATGTTTTTATCTCAGCATTGCAATCAATTGTTTTTACTACACTTTAAGATACAGTGTCCCTGAAAATACATTTGATTGAAAACGTAAAATTTATTCCAAAGGGTCTAGAAAGAGGGAAAAAGGAGCCATAAAAAGTTTTATTTGAAAATATGCAGTAACGACCCTACTATTGTCGAATTTTTAATAATGAAATCTCCAAATACTTCTATTGTTAAAACTCAGTACATTGTAGGTGGCGCCAGTGAAATAAATTAGAGCTGCACACCCCAAATTCATAAAAAAAATTACGTTTTTAAAGGTCTGTAACTGCGAATGTATGCGTTAGATTCGCCTGAAATTTGAATTTATACAAATGAGAATGTATACTTTCGTATGAAAAGAAAGATTTTGCATTCCCAAATTTTGTAAAATTAATTAATTTTCAGGGACACCGTCCCTTTAATTTTCCTTAAATACACTTTCTTAAACAAAATTTTACACTTTTTGGTAAGAAACAGGTACTGGGAGGTCTGGAGAAGAATCCAAATATCCATATTTTCCCGTGTCCATACTTTATTCATTATTGAATGTACGTGTGCTATTGATTTCGTACATGGAAAGAGGGTCCGTGTTTTGCTGAAAAAATATATACATATAAAAGAAAAAAAGAAATGTTGTCTGAAAATAGAGAATATTGATTCACATTTGATAGTTCCTATGACGTTCCCATAGATAGAGTGCATGCCCCCCCCCCTTCCGATACACAAGTCTGAACCCCCTACCCATTTCCCCGCTCCAAATTTCCTACAACCTGTCCTTGGATAATCACCATGGTAATCAAAAGAAAGATTCTTTAATTGATTTAAATTTAAACAAAACTATACATGTACCACTAGGTAAAGATACGGTTTGAATACCCGTTATATGTAATGCTTCAGTGGTCACGTGTAATCGCCGTGAGGAAAAAAACTAGCGGTACTATTCTATCAATTGATATAGTTTTACCAGGTAATTTAAAAGGAATTGTGAGAACATGTACGTGGAATTGAGGAACTTTTTCGTTTACTTCTTAATGATAATAACAATAAGGAGATATGAGCTCTGACAGACGGACGGACGGAAAAGACAACGACAGTATGTTCCCCTGAATATTGTAGGGAGGGACAAAAATAGTTGGAAAAAGAAAATATTCTTTATCTGCATATAATGAAAAATACAAAATTCTGGATATGTCCAATTGTTTCTCTTTTCAACCATGATGATATGAAACTATAGAATGTTTAATCAGTCGAGAAGAATTTTAAAATAGATGACGGGGGAATTCGTGTTTCGCAAACACATGTTTGGGTTTTTTCGAAATAATTTGAAACTTCTTCTCAAAAATATTTTTAAAGTCTTTCAAACCCCCAGTCTCCTACTTTCTCAAAATTTCCCCATCATTCGATGATAATATCTAAGAGACGGATAATGGAGGCTCGATCAACTTAAAGATTTTTTTGATTGGATATCTCTCTTTAGTTTTTCCACGCCCAGTTTGTTTTGTTCAGACCAAATAAGGAAGATAGTTACACCCCGTCATCATCTGACTAAATCCAACCATCTATTGACAGATTTGTATTGGTTTAACAATGTTACCTAACATTAAAGTATCAAACTTATATTACAATTTTGAACTACCTTGCCTATTTTGCCCCGGTTGGATCCATTAAAGTATCATTAACGTTCGGTGTCCATGCCTTATCTCATAGATCTAGATGGGATATTGAATGTGTTCTACCCAAATGTCTAACTCGTTAAAATACTATAAACCCCCGTTTACTGTATACAACGATAGATTTATGGCTCTCTTCTGACATGTGTCTGATACATCAAATTTTCTCAGCGGGAAATCTCTTTAGATCGTAATAAAATGTAAAACTCTGTCAATGTGATACACAGTAATTTTGTACGTGCAGTAGGCTGTGATTTTCCGAGGATGGAAACAAAACGACACTCGATAACACCCCCTTTCCCTTTTTTATTCAAATATTTATTCACATTCTATATATTTCATAATAAAAAAAAAATCTCGCCTCTCATATAATAAATTTCTGTCATTTCTATAAACTGCTAAATATATTGTCAAAACTATTCTCACACGAAGCACAACAAAACACCTTCAAGAAATAAACTTAAATAAAAACTAAAAAAAAAAAAGCTGAAAATTTATTTATACACATATTTCATAAGATTAAGTCTCAATTCCCCTTTTGTTGTCATGATATTTGAAATTTGTATTAAAAATCTTTCATTTTGGTAATATTTTGACGTCAGCATTTAAAAATTTTTCTCTGGCTCGCGTCCGCTCGGCAGAATTTATTAAATACATGTACGATATTTTCAAACGATATACATTACACATTGGTCAATAAATAAGGGTACTAAGAAAACGAAAAGAAACTGAAAAAGACACGAATAGTGGATTTTATTCCAATTCTCGGGGGAAAAAAAATTCGCTGGCTCGCTTTAGCTCGCCATTTGTTGTATATATTAACAATCAAGTAAAATTTATGATGTGAAAATTCAAGATTTTGATATTTTTGCTCGCCATTGCTCTCCAGTTACCTGTTTTATTAATAATTTGAAACAGAACTGACATAAACTTTATTTTCTTGCGTTTGCTTTTTTTTTCTTCAAAAATTCGACCCTAACCCTCCGCCCATGCAATAATTAATTTTGTCCATAACCTTGATATAGAAAATACAGAGTTTGTCTCATACTAAATAGAGAAAAAACTACGACGAGAGTTGACAAGTTATACTACATGTAGATCCATTGTGAGGAAATGAATTCGGCTTGATAAATTTTTTTTTTTTTGCCTTCACCTTTGAATTTGTGACCTTGAATTTGAAGTTTGACCTACTTCAACTTTTTGTAAATTTCTATAGGAGGCAGGGTTTTTATTTTCTTCTGACAATGGACCATGATGAAATGTTAATTTTTGTCTTTACCTTGGAACTTGACATTGGAGCTAGTGAAGTTTGACATTTTTTTTAAACATTTACTATATCGCTATATCTTTTGAAACGTAATGTTTGGAGCTTACACATTTCACTCCTATATTTCTTGCCACAAGACCCATTGGCATCGGACCTTGCGGTTCGGTATACTTAAAATTTAAGTTTTCAAAACCCTTAAACTTGACTACATCTTTTGAACCAAAGGTGGTATTGCTTTCATGTTTTACACGTAGAATCCTTATGGCAAGTTTAAAGACCTTTAATTTGAAACATTGTCATGACCTTGACCTTAAAAATGGCTATACATGTAATTTCTGAAATATTTGTAGGAAGTAGACCTTTCAATACGGTATGTAACTCATGGATTCCTTTAAACGAATACACCAGATAGATCAACTGATACTAACTTTAGCGGTTTAAGGTTTGTTTGAACAAGTTCAATAAAACTTCTACAATTTTTCCGCGGAAAATACCGAATTGAATCTGTAATCCACCGGAATGATCATTCATGAATTTCCGATTCTACGGAAAATGCCGATTAAATCCGCAATTCATCGTGATCTTCATTCGTGAATTTCTAATTCTACGGAAAATGCCGAATTAAATCCATAATTCATCGGGATGCTCATTCGTCAATTTGTGACTTAGGCATAAGGAACTGATATTTGGCATAGGATATAGGAGCGTTACTACACACCATGTTTAATTTCTACGAGCAGTATCTGACACGGAATGAGGAGGTTAGAATCAGGGAGAAAATCAGGCGGAAGTGTCGGCGGGAAAGAGCGTGTTTTGTATGGACAGGGGAGCGAACCGGGGACGGATACGGTATATTAAGGATCATGTTTCGCGGCCATAGGCTCAGGCTAAGAGCTCATCACGTGATCTATTACCTGGAGAACGACTTTGAGCCGATGGCGTCATCCGAATTCCTGTCACACCTCTGCCACAACAGGCTGTGCGTCACACCAGAACACCTCGTCCTTGAACCCTTGATGGTAAATCTACAGCGCCGGAGATGTAAGGTCGCGAGGCATTGTCAAGGTCACGGACCGTATAGACCTTGTTTGATTGGCCGGTCGGCATTTCAAGGTCAATGAGGTTTAACGAACTCTGCATATTTTGACTTTGTCAAAAGTAACGGCCCTTTTCAGGGCCATGCGAAATTTTCGAAAAGTCGCCATTACTTCAACCGCATAAAGAAAGAAACATGTAATTTTATCATCTAAAAAAGAAACGGAAATGAAATTGAAATATATAACATAATACAATATACATTTCAATACCATGTCAAAATGTCACACCATCATACAATCGGACTCGATGGTGGTCATCTTGTATTGGCCATCTTGTATTGTGGGTTGGGTGGATAAACACATTTTTAGATAGAGAACGGTCGGTGTGAACTTGCTTTTTATTAGGCTTTTTATTGTATTGCTTTTTATTACAATGTAATCGGATCCATTTCAAAGGATGGATTTGAGGAGCTAAATGCTCATTGGTCTTTTTTACGTAGACTTTTCTCAAGAAATAATGACCCCCCCCCCTTCATCTCTGGAAACTATATCCCGCATGCCATGAGTACTTGCTGGTGTTGTGCTCATGTAGGGGTATACCTGGAGAGACACATGCTATTTGCTACTTTACTGTGTTGGCATTTGTCAATTGATATTGCACATAATCAATGATTTCTTCGAACACAGAATTACTGGGAATTAGTGGTCACGTATGTTTACCGGCGGAAAATATATATACATATGTAAGGCTATACCAAATTAATTTAATGTTCTTTGGATTTCCCGCACCATATTTTTCAAAATTCAAAAAATAATATTATAAAAATAAAATGCTCGCCCGCACCATTAAATTTCTGGCTCAAGAATTTTTTAGGGTCGGTTCTGATTTCTGCAAATCTTAAAGCTTCTAGAAGTCTCAAATTGTGCAAAATTCGAAGAAAATGATACTTCTTATGTTTAAAAAATTTTGTTGGAAGCAAATTTGTTGTCCCGTATACATAGCACTGAAAGTCAAGGAGGGGGGAATGTTCGAAAATCTTTTCCGTACTGCTATGTGCCAGGCTTTCTTGTCAACAGATTCCTATGGGGATTCCTTTTTGAGTACGGAAAACATCAGAAATGTATTACTGGGGTAACCTATATCAAAAATAAAATTATTTCATTCGCTCGCACCTTAAAAACTGCAAAACCTAAAAAAAATAAAATAATTATAGTTTCGCCCGCTCGCACCCCTTTTTTCGCAAGAAAATCCAAAGAACATTTAATTAATTTGGTATGGCCTAACAGAACTATTTTTAAACATTCCGACTACTTTTTTGCCAATTGTCTGGTTTTTTTTTTTTGCAAATTGTTTATTACTATTTGCTGATGAAAGAAGTAGACCTCATTTTATGCTCAGTTGCAAAACTCGACTCTAACTTTTATGTAATGTAACTAATGTTGATTTTTATGTCTGAAGGTCAAGGTCATAAGTATTTGATAAAAGAACCAGGTTCTCGGACCGTAACTGAGTTTGTATTGCGTCTATCATGGCCTAACTTACCAGGAACGTTCCTTCTTCTCGGACAATAACTGAGTCTGTATTGCGTCTACCATGGCCTTACTTACCAGGAACGTTCCTTCTTCTCGGGCAATAACTGAGTCTGTATTGCGTCTACCATGGCCTTACTTACCAGGAACGTTCCTTCTTCTCGGACAATAACTGAGTCTGTATTGCGTCTACCATGGCCTTACTAACCAGGAACGTTTCTTGTTCTCGGATCATAACTGAGTCTGTATTGCGTCTATCTTGGCCTAACTTACCAGGAACGTTCCTTGTTCTCTGACAATAACTGAGTTTGTATAACGTCTACCATGGTCTAACTTACCAGGAACGTTTCTTGTTCTCGGACCATAACTTAGTTTGTATTGCGTCTACCATGGCCTAACTTACCAAGGATGTTCCTTGTTCTCGGACAATAACTGAGTCTGTATTGCGTCTACCATGGTCTTACTAACCAGGAACGTTTCTTGTTCTCTCATCATAACTGAGTTTGTATTGCGTCTACCATGGCCTAACTTACCAGGAACGTTCCTTGTTCTCGGACAATAACTGAGTTTTTATTGCGACTTTCATGGCCTTACTTACCGGGAACGTTCCTTGTTCTCGAACAATACTGAGTCTGTATTGCGTCTATCATGGCCTAACTTACCAGGAACGTTCCTAGTTCTCGGACAATAACTGAGTTTGTATTGCGTCTACCATGGCCTAACTTACCAAGAACGTCCCTTGGTTTTATTTAGTTTTGAGGTCAAAAGGGGAAATATCGAGGTCAAAAGAACTTTGATGAGTGGGTGAAGGACATAGATTTTTGAGGTCTAAGGTCAATGACTTTGTTTCCGTACAGAACTTAGTTTATATTTCACCTACTATCACAAATCTCAATAGAAATGATCCCGATGCGTGAAAGATGTCATCTGTTGATTTTGAGGTTAAAGGTCAAGGTGATAGAAATTTGATTAGTGAGTCAAGAATATCCCTATTGATATTTATGTGTAAAGGTCGAGGACATAGAAGTTTTAATCCCCGACAAAAAAGAGTTTGTATTGTGTCTATCACAGTTTCGCTGACCGAAAATGTTTCCTTTCAATAAAGGATACCCCTGTTTAATTTGAAGTTTAAGGTCAAGGTCAAAGAAATTTTATGAATCATAAAGGTTCAAGGTTACGATGTCCCATTGATTATAGGGGCCAAAGGTTAAACGACTTTTATAAGAATGGCTTTCGAGCCATAGCGTTTTGTACTTTGCGTATCATTGAAAATTAGCAGAATTGTTTCTTTTAAGTCAAGCAATCCGCGAATCATATATATATACCCGACCAAAAAAGAAACGCACATCATATTATATAGTGATTTTTTTCAATTGATCATAAAAAATTAGTTTGACATTTGATTATAGTTTTCTTTTTCTAGCACTCGAATAACCGAGGATAAAATACGTTTCGATCATTTTTTCGCAACATATCACAATGATAGTGCTGAATAAAGCGCGTTGTTTCTAGCTCCTGTTGCATGGCCGCAGGTTTGGTATCCTTCTGAAATTTTGTTGTTTGACAACTTTCAGCAAATTTTCAGTAAAAACATAGATGAATACTGGTTTCTCCATTCAAATGTAGTCAGAATATGCCAATAAATCTGAAAATTAAATGTCTTAGTGGGAATATCCGTATATTGGGGTATGTTTTACAATGAAGGAGATCAATATTTGGCAATTCTGATCCCAAAAGAAAACTTATTTTTTCTTCAGCCATTTTTATTTATCTGTTGCAGATTTATCTTTAACATCGCATTGAAATAATCAAATGAAATACCAGAAAAGCTTAAAACTAACGTCAAAAACCGTTGAAAATGCACGTAAAAATGACCTGTCAAGATCGAGGTATTGTTTCTGAAAACTGTGGTTGCGAAAAAAGGTAAGATTCTAGCTGTAATAGGGTAATTTTGTGCTTTTGGACACATTTAAGGGCGAAAAATATCACACCACGGACTTCATTTTCAAAAGAGTTGATAATTGGGATGTTTTTCTCAAATTTAGATTGCCTCTTTAATGACGTCATTTGAAGCAATTAAATGAATTTGTATTCAGGGAAAATTGTTTATCATCACTTAAAAAACAAATCGCGATGCCTGATATATCAGTTTGGAAATGTTAAACAACTTTTATCATTTCTAAAAAGTGAACGGAATTCTAAAAAGCCATTTTGTGACATTGCGTTTTGAACCAAGTGTCTTTATCATTGTGCTGTGTCTGATCATGAAGACGGATTTGTTTGGCGTTTGACAAAATAAGTCACTCGTATACCTACGATTTATGATGGAAAAGAAATGAATACCTATAGAATACATAATTCATTTTATAGAATAAAGATTAAGTGGTGCGTTTCTTTTTTTGTTGGGTATATATTAACAAATGGAATGTGAGTCCGTCGTAAACTAGTCACATATATGACTTCAACTCAAGAAACACTTAGGGATTTTATTAAACTTGTTAAGGCTCATTTAGACTATTTCTGTATTTGCCTGGATTGCGAAACCCAATCCATCTTGTGAAATGGCGATGTCCGCCCTCATCTGATCGTTCGTCCGTCTGTCCGTCTGCGTTGACAATTTGCTGTTGCATTTAAGTTAGTTATGAAAGAACTATAAGGTATACCACCTGCAAACTTGGTACAGAGATATAGTAAGAGGATCTGAATGCAGATATTGTCTCTGACCTTGACCTTGAGGTGTGACCTTGAACTTGCAAAGAAAGTAAATTTGAGTTCAGCTCAATTCTACCAATACTATATGAATTTTGCATGTATAAGATAAGTTGACTTGGTTTCATGTATTGATCTTGACCTTGACATTTGACCTTCTGCATGTAGATACGATGTTGACTATATCATAATAAGATACCAATACTAAATCAAATATCACGTTAAACTTGGCGTGGAGATTAATCAAAGCAAGTGGACCTAATTTCAGGCACATATATATACATGTATATGTATTGACCTTGACCAAGAGATTTACCTTGACTTTGAAAATATGATTTTGAATTGGACTATATCATACCAATAATAAATGAATTAAAACTTACAGAGTAGACTTGATTGGCTCCAAGTGTTGACCTTGGCCTGGAATTTTGACCTTGACCTAGAGGTTTTTGTTTTGTCCTTTTAGAGGGAATTTTCTACCAGTAATGTATAGAATGTCAATCAAAAAAAAAAAAAAAACAAGGAGTAAAATTGATTGATTCCTTGATCTAGATGCTTTACCATGGAGTTCAAACTTTGAATGAGACCATATGGTTCTGATTCTATGCAAAATATCTCATGGAAGATTTTAGGATTGAACAATGTGATGAGTGGTCTTGCCCTTAATCCCAAAGGTTGACCTTGACCTTGAAAATGTAATTTTTAGTCAGACTTTATTGTACTATCTTGAATAGCATATTAGAATTTTAATTGGGTGTAGAGCATGATGGCTAGACTTTGTTTCAAGTATTGACCTTGACCATTTTTTTATGATTTGGAAATGCACCAAATCGTTTATTATTCTACACAGTATCAGTTTAAAACTTGACATGGAGACAGAACATGATTTGTATAAGAAAGTGGAGCGGTGTATTGTTTATTTATTTGTTTTACGGATCCGTTCATCCCAGTTTGTAGCAATACAGGTAAAAAAAGAAATAGAAATCAGAATGCGATTGGGGGGGGGGGGGTCCGCTGATTGTTTCAACATTATATTTGTAATGAACTAAAGTCACGGAAGTCTGAATACTCGGATGAAAATAAATACGCACCTGTATAAAATGTTATGTATATAGGTCGTGTCATGTAGAAAAAAAAGTAAAGATTATTGAATCTGTAACGTAAGAAGGCTAAATGTCAATGTCGGGCTCGCAATACACTGATTTTTTACGTCTACCTTTGCTCGCTGACATGTCACATTGTAATGTTTAATCCACATTTCAGTATACTGCATCACAATACATTCCACAAAAACAATATGCTAGTTTTAGAGAAATACCAGTGGCACAACACATAATTATTATATACTAATCAAAATTTCTAACTTACATTTTCCCAGTTACTTCTATATCTATATTTATAATAACAACGAAAGGTCTTTTTAAGTGTAAATGAATAAATGATCATCCTGCTATGTGTATCTTCAAATTCTACAGCATTTAACATGTAGCAAAGAATCATCCGATTCCGGTATGTAAGAAAACTTTGTCTCTTGACTGAAAAAGGCTATAATAGAAAAGTTCTTTCGGTTATCGTGCGATTCGTTTTTCGGATTTTGAAATATCTGCGATTGAAACTGTTATTTCGTCGTGATATGCTTACAAATTTTCTGATGCGTTACGAGTCAGTAACACTTCCGGTATCATTGATATACCGGGTAAGGATTTTTGTGTTGAAACGTTTCCTGTAAATGCGATATTTAATGTTTCCTGTGATAAGCCACTTTTCATGAAAAGTAAGCATAGAAAAAACTTGATACAAACAATTCTTTAAAAGTGGTTTGATTGTAATTTTCCGATAAAATACGCGAAATTCATGAAAAGTGTTCAAAATTCAAATTTCGTCACGGTCTGTTTCCGTTGAAAGAAATTTCTTTTTGTGAAATGTTGTATATCAAATCCAATTATTAGGTCTTCCGACTTCCGTCGGAAGACCTATTGTTTTCGTAACCGTGGAAAATTGGATCAGCGATTTCTCAAGAACCCTGTAAGCTAGGACAATGAAAGTTCTCCAACGTTACGTTTGGAGTAAAAGCTAGATTGGTCTTTTTTATTTTTGGTCTCTGTTATTTTTTTTATCATGTTTTTTAGTAGATTCAAATATTTGACGGGAGCGTCGAATTACTCAAAAGGACCGAAAATTTCATGTTTTGCTATTTGTAAGCTTAAATATCTCGTATTTTGCTATCTACAATTTCCATTCTTTTTGAAAGTCGACAGCCATGCAAGATATGAAATGCTAGATGCACACTGTAACGATTTATTACGATGACGTCCTTCACCGTCCTTCATATTTCCAAATTCAGAAGTTCATAGGAGGAAGACACTTTTTTGCTTATAATAGTAAACAAAAATTAAGCTTATGAAGTTTCCTAAAAATTTCAATATTATTATTTTTTATCCATATATCTGTCTTATTTAGTCTTTCTGATTTTTCCTATCTCTTACTGTTGAAAAGATATGAGCATCGAAATTTTGAGTTGGGTATTTCGATACACCTTCACGCCAACAGATCGGGCGCACACTAAAATTGGTAGTCCGAGTCCGACTCGAGAAAAGCAGTGTTGAGATTTTCAAATTCCGATTTCACGGCAATGATGAATATGCATTTCATAAATACATTTCGATATACACAATTTGATTTTAAAACAGTTGATTAATTTAGAAGAGATCAGCTACAAACCAGAATTTACAAACAAAAAGTGGTAGTTTGATTCCGATTTCTAACCTACAAACCTGTTTCTAAACTTCAATAACTATATTTTGAACATCAAGTTTAATTTCTAATTCTAGCAAACGTTCGAACATAATTTTCGGTTGGTTTATTTACAAATTGATGAACAATTTCTCCAATATTCTTCCCTCTCCTCGTTTTTCGAAAACAGTTCTGTTTATATTGAACGATGTCGCCATGATGGAAATTCAAAATAAACTTTGAAAAAAGGGAAGGGGGGGGGGGGGGGTCCAAATTTGAACCTGCACAGCGAGAACCTCATGGTATTTATATATATATATTGAACGTAACTTGTTATTACCATTTCTCTTCTCAAGAAAATTGGTTCTACAGCTACGAGCTCGGCTTTTATTATGGGGGAAGGGGGCAGGAAGAATTTGCAAAAAAAAATCCGGGCTCTGAAAAAATGCTGAAAAAAATATTCCGGCCCAAAGGGCCGGCAATTTTTTTTCCCGGACCATGCAAAAGTAAGGATACATTGCATGATATGGAAATTTTTGCTGGCCCTTTGTGCCAGACAATTTAATGTCAAAAAATTAATTAATATAAATACAAACTGTTCACATAGCTGTATCTACCAGAGACCTAATACGCATAGGCACAAAAATCTAGAAAAGGTTCTATTTAAACATCATACAATCTGTCTGAAATTCGCTAATTGCAAAGAGACATATGAAGGAACGGTTATTAACTCATACTCTGTAACAGCGGGGAGTTTAACTTACACAGACATTCACAACATTTGACAATTTGTTAAAATCCGGCCCGAAGAACCGGCGAAAATTTTTCTCCGACTCTGGTAATGGCTGAAAAAAAAATGGCCTGCTCAGAAAATTGCTGAAAAAATTTTACCGACTGGCAATAGAATTCCTAACCCCCCCCCCCCCCCCCAAAAAAAAATCAAATGGTTGCTCACCAACAATTATCGGTTTGAAAATTTAATGTTACTGCTATTTGAAAACTTAAATATATAATATAAATACATGTAATGTGACGTCCTTCATATTTCCAAACCAAAAATTGTATAGGAGGAAGACACTCTTGTTGCAACCGCAACAAGAAACCTTTCTAGTCGTTAAATTTGAATTCCTCATTAACGAAAATCCATACCCGTAGAATGGTAAGTTAGAAATTTTGACAAGTATATATGTAGGAAATGAAACTGATTTAATGCTTTGAAATTCAACTACTGGCATAGACCTCTCTATTATGAATTATGAGCTGTAAAAACTTAATTTATCAATGCAATAAAAGAAAAAGAAATCATAGTATTTAGTCGAAGTCAAATATTAGAAATTTTCAGGCGGAATTGATTTTCTCCTTTTCCTTTAGTTTTGATTTTTTAGGGGATGAAAATAAATATTCTGACGTTGAAATCAAAGAAAATGACTAATTCGGCCGGTTTTGCATTATTATCAAATTAACGGGAAGTTCTTTGCATCGCAACTCGGCTTCTTCACATCGTAACTTCACTTCTTTGTAACTTCGCCTCCTCGTAACATCGCTTCCACGGTACTTCATGTCTTTGTCGGAGATCCCCTCCTTTCCTTTGTAACTTTGTGTCTTCGTAACTTCGCATCTTAATTGAACTCGCCTCTTCATAATTTCGCTTCTTCGTAACTTCGCGTCTCCGTAACATCGCTTTTTCGCAACTTCGCATCTTTGCTTATTCGTAAATTCGCGTCTTCGTATTTTCGCTTCTTTGTAACTTTGCGTCTTCGTAACTTCGCTTCTTTCATATGCATCAAGCGCTTCTCGTATAATGTAATTTTCTATCAATTTTACGAGTTGATTCTTCGATGAACTAAAATCAAATCTATAAATGATTTCTTAATTAAAAAGGATATTGGTGATGATAAATCTCTCTTTCTTCACAGTGTGTAATTCGCGCCTGAAAAATTGTGACTGTCTAGTACAAAATGAGATGGCTGTCAGTTTCCGGATTGCGGAGTCTCCGATTAATTTACATATACTTGTACCTGGGGGTCGATGCATATAGTACGCATTCAATTTATTTCAAATAATGCAGTTTAATGTACTTTGTATGTTTTTGTCGTTTTCAGACATTGTCACGCCTACCTCTTCAAAACGTTACTCAAAAATTTAACAGCAAATCTGTTGAAAAAATATTTTGTTAGAACATCAGCACCCTGTTTCACAGAAATACTCACAAACATTTTCAGGAATTCGTCAGAAAATAAAGGTCTCAAAAGCGTTTCCTTTTAGATTGTATGATGTTATATATTCTATACTATCATCTCTACATACTTAATATAAAATCTTGATTTTTGGCTTCCAAGAAGAACCAACCGATCAGAAGTTACGACAAACTCCTAAAATTTTTCGTAAGGACTTTTGTAAAACAGGCTGCAGGCATCTTTCAAACTTGCAGGTATCGCAAAGAACGATGGGACTCTAGCAGTGACTGGCACTCTGCATGCAATAGAAATCAAGGTCACCTGGTAAGGGTCAAAAAAGCGTTTTTGTTAAAAAGTTTTTAAAAAATCTTTCGAAATTTATTTCTTTACGCAATAGAAGTCAAGGTCACCTAGTTAGTGTCAAACAACCATTTTTGTTAAAAAGTTTTAAAAAATCATTTGAAATTTATTTCTCTACAAAGTGTTTGAAACTTAGTTTTGAATAAAGAAGGCGCCTATAATTTGATACGCAAAAACAGCGAATATGCGATGTCCCTGGCAGAGAAGAACAACATAGAAATCGGAGCTCATGTATATTTATGGACAGGAGTTGGACTTCATGATTAACCCATCCTTGATTTTTAAGACTTTTTCTATTTCGATTTCGCTTTATGTACTGAAATCGGAGCCAAGATTACTTTGTATAAAATGTGACTTTTTATGGTAGCATTAAAAAGAGCACGAAGACACAGAAGAAGAAACAATTTTAAAAAGAAGGGGAGGGGGTTATGTAAATAAATCTGCCTTCCAAATGTCGTAAAAGATTAGTCGTTTTTTTTTCAGATGTTAAATAAACTCACATAGAAATGAGAATATTTGTAGATATTACTTTTTAAATTTAGTTATGTATAATACTACGAGTTATAATGAATTATCTTTATGCTGTCTGATAATGGATATATCTGATATGATCCATGACTGAGTATCTTGTCACACCTGTGTGGTCATAGATGGTTACACCTGATTAGGTACCTGATGATTAGTTACCTGCAGGTTTGACCAGGTGTGTGTCACGTATGATTGACTTCTCACAGGATAGATGCGTACACTATGTAGATAGACAGAAAGAAAGAATATATTAAAGGTAATATTGAAAGAAGGTAAATACCAGTGGTGTTTCGAATTGAATTCAGAAAGTGATTCTCTGCTACATTTCTGTATCGTGATGTGCGCCCCCCCCCCCCTTTCCTTTTTTTTCAGAGTCCTGAATACTGTGACACTGTGAAATTAAAGAGAAATCAACGGACGCTGAATGGAACCTTCAGGTCCAAAATACTGATACTTAGTTTTTAAGAGAAAGAAAAAAAATCCGGCTTAAGAATGGCGATGTCTGTCTGTTCGTCCTTGACCTTGCTCAAGACCGACCAAGACCTTGAAAAAGTAATTTTGCGTGTAGGGTATGTCCTATGACATTAAAATTTTAAACATGCAATAAAGTCGTCATTATTGCATGTTTAAAATTTTAATTTTAATATGTCATAGGACAGTTAGTTGTCTTCAAGCTTGGTACAGAGATATAGCATAGCGAGAGGATGTGAACTCAGGTATTGTCCTTGACCTTGGAGGTTTGAACCTGACTCGAAAAATGTAATTTTGTATTTACGTTAGATTTGAAAGAAGTATAAGGGCTATAATCTTCAATCTTAGTATAGAGATAATACAGACTGAGAGGATCCGAATGCAGGTACTGATTGTGACCTTGATCTGGAGGTTTGACCCGGACATGTAGAATCAAGGTCAATTGGACCAATACGATAACGAATTTTACATTCCAACTCTGCATAGAGATATGAAATAATGAGTTAACCTTATTTCAGGTATTGACCTTGACATAGCAATGTGAACTTGACCTAGAAAATAAATATATTGTAGTAAGCTACCAATAGTATATATATGCACAACCAGTGTAATTCCCCGAGATGTTACTATTGAAAGGAACGTGCTACAATTCGTGTATTAACACTCGTGACGTCACAATGCATAAGATCTAAAGAAACACGCCGCGATGGCTGTTCTAACCTGCAAACTGAACCCGCGGTGAGATGAATTTTAACGTCACCCTTTTACCTAGAAAAAGCAATTTCAGAAAACAAGAATGAAATAGACAACTATGGTGCATATATATAGAATAAAGGTCATAATTTGTATTTTGTTACGGATATACAACACACAGCAAGTGCATTTATCGCATGAAATGCGCTAACGCGCATTACATGTACGATAAATGCATTTGCTGTGTGTTGTATACCCGTAACAAAACACAAATTAAGACACTTATTCTCTATATATTACATTGAACGGTGGCATGGAGATAAATCTAGGCAAATTAACCTGATTTAAGATATTTAAACTGACCTTAACCTTGAACATAGGAATCTGAATAAGACAATGATGTAGTAATATTTAATGAAACCTTGAGTAAGACTTCACTGTACTTTATATGTATGAGATAAACACATCAAAAATTTATATGAAGGTAGAACATGATGACTGGGCTTGATTTCATGTATTGTCCTTGACCTTGACAGTCTTATACACCAATACTCTATGAAGTATCAACATTACACTTGTATTAGAGGTATAGAACATGATAAGTGTAGCTGTTTTCTGGTACAGAAGTCCAATTTGAGGACTGACCTTGACCTTGAAAATGTGATGTTTGTCAAAACTATATATAATCTTGAAAGGAGATATTGAAATTGCACTTTCTTTCTTGCAATGGAATATAGTCTGGGATAGTGTTGTAACGATTATCGCCGACATCTGCGACATCATCGCTAATACCCTTCGATTTCGATTAATCGATTATGTTTTTAAGAATCGATTATAATCGGAAATATTCAACATGGAAAAAATGACACAGTTTTCGGTCGATTTTCGTGTATGACAAGTATGAATAAAGAGAAAGTAGATCAACGATCGTTTCTACGAGTTAAAGTTCCGGACGTAGCATAAATAATTTGAAAAGGATACACTTTCTAAGGCATAGAATTGATGGAATTAGGATTCTCATTGATTTTAATAGTAATGACAAGTACTCTTATAGAAAACTTCAACATCAAATACGATACGTCTAGAAAAAAAATGTTTAGTTTTTTCGCCGAGCTCCTGAGCTTTGTAAGAAGGACAAGGTCAGTGAATTTCACAGTACTGTTAGCCTACTGTTAACTCTACGAAGATATTCCCTGCATCTGCCGTATAAAGTTGTCGACTATTACAATCACATATTTGTTTTGACTCCATTACTTATGTGATCTTGACAAAATATTTCATTTACTAGACAGGATTTTATCATTCTGTGGTTGGAGTTCTTTCTAGATATTTTGCTATGTATATTAGCATAAGATTTAGGGAAGTTTATTCATTACATGTCATATTCCTTTCTGTAAAAACAAGAAAGATTTTTTCCGATTAAATCGAAATAATCGATTAAAATCCTCTCCGATTATAAACCGATAATCGATTATGAAATTTGTCCGATTATACAACACTAGTCTGGGATGTATCACTGGGATGGGTACACCCCCCCCCCCTTGATCCTTCAAAACCGGCCCAATGTTGTAGCTTTTTTTTTGCGCTCTTTCAGATGAAAAATTGTCTCATGGAAATTTCCAATGCAGAAGTGGTGGGGATTTTTTTTTGGGGGGGGACATGTTTTTTTAGTCAAAAATCACTGAAAATAGGAAAAAATTATAACTTTTATATGGTTGATGTATTTTAAGATTAAAAAGTGTGAATATCTAGTATTTTCAATGCTCTTTCAGATGAAATAAGTTGCAAGTTCCAATTCCTATTTTTACTGTGTGTTTTGGGGTACAAAAGTTAAATTTTTGCCAAAATTCACAGAAATTTGAGGAAATTTTAATTTATTCCGGCTTCTCAGCTCCTCAATATTGCATATGATCGTTCAGTGATGATTTAAAAAACATCTTTAAAGTCTCTTCTTTCAAATGACATATATTTTATATTCTTTTTTTTTTTTTTTTTTTTTTTTTTTTGCAAAATTCTCGAAATTTATTATTTTACACAGAAAACTGTATTTTCAATTAGAAATCTCAGATTTCTGTATATTTATTTAAAGAACCCTTATTAATTATGAAAGGAATGATTGAAAGCTATTTTCTAGTGTAACTTTTCACACTCTTTCAGATTACATATGTTTTACTTTCACTTCATTCAAAATCAAAGTGTTTTTGGAGAAAAAACTTTTTTTTTAATTTCTTGAAATGATAGCAGGAATGTATTTTCAACTGTAATTATTAAGGTTCAAACATGAATTACATGTTTGAAAAATAATAGGTATATTTTCTACTTAATTTAGGGGTCTGTTTTTTGTAAAAAAAATATCATATTTCTGGAAAAATTCCATTTATTCATTATCTTTGCTAAAACTATACATTTAAAGCTATTATCATAATGGAAAGTAGTGATCTTGTCAGATGATTGTGAAATTAAATATAATAATTCATTAAAACCAACATTTTTGGGTAAAATATGCATTTTTTATGCAAAAACCTTTTATTTTGAGAAAATAAGTACTAGCTCTCTTAATTTGCCTAAATTTAAATCTTTTAGCTTTGATATTATGCTGTTTCTTATTATAAATGGATAGGAATGTCATTTGATAACTTTTGGTCTATCCGTCCGTCTGTCTGTCTGTCTGTTTGTCCGCAAAAACTTTAACCTTGGTCATAACTTTTGAATGGTAAGTGATAGAGCTTTCATATTTCACATATGTATTCCTTGTGACAAGAACTTGACCTTGGAGATTGACCTACTTTTGAAAAACTTTAACCTTGGCCATTACTTTTGATTGGTAAGTGATAGCGATTTCATATTTCACATGTTTATTCATTGTGACAAGACCTTTCCATGGATACCAATAGTTTTGACCTTGTGACCTTGACCTGTTTTACCGACAAAGACGCCATTCATGTTTCACAAACAAATGTTTTTTTTTTTATTTTTAATCTATATTTTTAGAAGGGAGGAGATCTCCAACAAGGCCCCGTTGCAGCATCAAGCATCACGAAGTGAGAGGGAGCTTATGCTATCACCCTGTCGTCGGCGTCTGCGTCCTCGCCCGCGTCGGCGTCCGCACTACAGTATGTTAAGAAGTTTTATTTTTCTATTATAAGTGCTAGGAAGTTCAAACTTGCAAAGATGATGCATCTTCATGAGTACATCACAAATCTACGTTCAAATGTAGGTCATGACCTATATTTTCCGCTTGAGTGCACATGTTAGGAAGATTTGGGTATCAATAGAGTACACCCATTCAGGCAAAATTTGGGTCAATAAATGAAATACTCTACTTCCCTATTCTATTTTGTTTTTGTGCGGTATCATTTTTGTTGGTTCTCAGTAGGACAGGTTTTCAAATTCAAAACTGTGTATTCTCTGACTCCTGCCATGATAGAATGCTGCCATGAGGTGAGCTTTGTAATCTTTGATTACATTGTTTTATTTGATTAAAGCTGGAGAGGTTTCATATAATTGGATGGCAGAAAAGTGATCAAGTTTGAGGAGTTAGAAGAGATTTCTTCAATTATGTTGCTATTTTGGTTGGAAAATCTCAATTTTTATTTAAAAATCGCTGATTTCTGCAAAATCCTTATTACTATGAAATGTGTCATTATTATTTATATTCAAAAGTGTTCCTGGGTATATCATAGTTTGTCCTTGTATGTCATATGTATTTGAAGTATCCTCTGTTCATTTCATTGGTATTTCGGCCAAAAAATATGTTTATATAAACATAAAGCCTATATCAAGAAACTTACTATAGAAAGTCTCATATTTCAAACTATGACTATTATCCTCTGTATTTCTATTATTCTTGAGGTTATTATATCAATATAATCGGCAAAATCCTCAGTTCGGAAACTTTAAAACGGTTTTATTTCGTACTTATCAGCCACATATGTAGCTTTCAGGCGCGAAATACGCACAGTATAGAAAAAGACAACTTTCTTGTTTATTTTCTTCCTAACGGTCAAATATTTGATCAGAACATACTCTGAATAGATTGTTCTATGATATTAAAAAGGAAAGAAGGCAATATTAATGTATTTTACCTCTCTAAGGACTGATTCTAAAATAGTCATTTTAGATTCTAAAATAGTCATTTTCGTTTTTGGTCTGTAGGACATTGTCCCCCCCCCCCTCCCCTCGGTTCAGACCCCCACTTGGCCCGAAAATTTCTTTTATTGATATACACTTGGTGAAAGTGGCATTCTAATCCGGGGGGGGGGGCAATGTTGTAGAAAACTTTTCCGTTTTCCATAGATATTTCTATGGGAAAAACGCTTGATTTGACCCAAAAATCGGTCTTATTTGAGATAATTTACCTAACCTCACAGAAGATTCATTTCTGGACAATTTACTTGTTATTTTTACCGAAAACAATTCTTTATTTTTTGCATTTTGAAATTTCGACTTTACGTCTTATCTTAACAGCTCCTTTGTTAGTGAAAAAGTAAACAATATTTTTTGTTGAATATTGATTAATTCGAAACTATAGATAAATAATTCAATTATTTGCCGAAAGCGTATCAAATGCCAATTACTATTTCTCTGTTAATTTTAAATCTTTCCTTCACCCCTACCCACCCAATCGCATTTTCGTAGATTAACTATTGTTCCCCTTTTGAAACTCCGCTTTTGCAGAAAATTTGTATCATGAAAATGCATCTGAGGCAGAAGTGGTGCCGTGTTTCAGGGGGGGGGGATATTTTATGAAAACTTTTCCGATTTTCATCGATTTCTATACAAAATAAAGCCTGTGTTTGTGAAACACGAATGCCCCCGATGGCATCTTTGCTAGTATCAACTTCATTTTCTGTTAAGTATGTGAAAGGTCAAGGTCAATAATTTTGGTATCAATGGAAAGGTCTTGTCACAAGAAATACACATGTGAAATATGAAAGCCCTATCACTTACCATTCAAAAGTTATGCCCAATGTTAATGTTTTTGATAAGTAGGTCAAAGGTCAAGGTCACGAGGTCAAAACTTTTGGTATCAATGGAAAGGTCTTGTCACAAGAAATGCAGATGTGAAAAATGAAAGCTCCATCACCTTCCAGTCAAAAGTTATGCCAAATGTTAAAGTTTTTTTGGACAAACAGACTAACTAACTGACAGACAGAGAAACAGATGGACAGGCCAAAAACTATATGCCCCCGAATCTGTGATTCCGGGGGCAAAATAAGCACATCTATACTCAAATTTCTCTCTATTAGAGCAATGTCGTGAAAAAATTTCTCCAGATTTTGAAGAGTTTATCTTTAACATATTTCACCAACCCGATTAAAGGAATGAAGTACTTTGAAATTTAAAATTTTTTTTGGACAAATTTAACGCATTTAATTTATCAGACTTCACATTAATGAATAGAATATGTTCTAAGAAAATGGGCTTCAAAATCACCATTCCTTTCGAAAATTCTTGTCTTTTAATAGATACGAAAAATGAAATTTTTATACTGAAAGATATTCTGTTCGTGAGGAAAAGAAACCAAACAAAATTTTCAAGGAAGTTCGTAACTTTAAGGAAATGCCGCTATAATTAAAAAAAAAATCTGTGTGAGAAGCTCGTCAAGGTGAAATTGTTTGAGGAAAATTCTGAAATTGAAGTTAGTCATGATCGTAGGTCAATGTCATTGGATCAGAAATTATTTATGCTATTACACGGGCAGGAACACGTTACGTCGCCTTACAGTACCGTTGTCAGAAGTATTTAAAGTTCTGCACTTAAAACCGTCCGTTGACATTATGCCACAGGTGAGGATATGTTGGAAACCATCCGTTGTCATGAAAATTATCGACAAAATTTCAGTAAAATCACAAATAAATCATTAGGTAACCGGCTATTTCTTTTAAAAAGCCAACGGGGGGTAGCCACACGCTTCAGTAATACATTATTACCATGAAATGAATAAAACTCCTTTTATGTTATGAGGAGATCTAATTGGCGATGACCTACTGTCAGCAACGAAAACGGAAATTGAACAGGAAAACTATCCTGTCTCTTAATTATTTGATTTTATATACCAATTTTATGTAGAAAATTATCGACAACATTATACAAACAATATATGTGAATGACCGTCTTTTACATTGTATATTTATTGTATACTTTGATTATTTGATAAAGAAAGTCCGTTGTTATGACAAGACAAGAAGATACGGTCCGTTGTCATGACTCTTAACGGTATTTGGGCATGAATGGGGAATCGAATTGAACAGGAAAACTATCCTGTATATTGCACCCGTTTATATTGCAATATTTATTTCGAATCTAACGCCGAGCAATTAATTTAGCTTAGTTAATTCTTAAAGACAAACACGTAATAGAAGAAAGTTTTCGGAAAGAGGAAGCGTGTATTTGATGTTTTGAATGCTGAAAAGCTTTAACTTCCTGCTAAAAATAGCTCATGGTGTGTTTACATAGTGTCATAGCAACGAAGCCGATTCGTATTTATGAAACACGTTCGAGAACCGTTTCGCTCTTCATCTTTTTAAAATATACTCATTAAACTTTTTTTTTTTTTTTTTTTTTTTTTTTCATTTCAAATTTTATTTCATTATTCTTTGTCTAAAAATATGAATATCAAAAAAAAAAAAAAAAAGAAAGAAAAGAAAATAATAGTGATAATAGTATTATAGGCCTACATATAAACAAGATAATTTCATCGTCAGAACTCACTTGACGTGTCTAGAAAAGAAATGAATATAAAAGAAATAATATGCATGATAACATTAATGATTAAAATATTTGTACATGTACACAAAAAGTATAAATTACTTATAACTTATTCCATTATAAGTTTACGGTACTCAGGCTAGTATTAAGAGTTGGAAACAATTCTAGAATAGGAAGAAAAAAAACATAATCTATGAAGTATCAATAAAATACGAGTTTCACCAACGGTTTTGTTTGCCTTTTTTCGATTTTTTCCCTTTTTTCTAAATTGCGGTTTATAAATTTCTAAAATATGTTTAGAATTATTCTTTACTTAAAATACCATTTAATTATAGATAACATCATTTTTCTCACTTCAATCTCGGTATCGTATTTCTCGTTGATTTTATTTTAATTATGATGTCAAGAGTTTTTGTAATCTTTTAACTTTTGAATTGTTGTAATAAAGCTTTCACATTCAGTATGAATTCCTTGTGAGAAGACCTTTCCATGTATTGGCAAAGGCGACCTTGACCGCGGAGTTTGACATACTTTTAAAGTACTTTTTTACCGACTTGTTTGTTGAAACATGCTTTAATTGAGAAAAAAAAAAAAGGGCATGATCGTGTGTGGTGTTATTTTTTTTTTTTTTTTGTTGGGGGGGGGGGGAGGTTAGCTTGAAATAATAATTACAAAAACCGTCTTAATTAACAAGACGAATCTCCCGGCCGTGCAAATCATATTCCCCATGACAAATATAGAATGTTTCATTTCGCTAGATAAATAAATAAATAAATCGTGACAGTGCCATATCTTTTTTATAAATTTATTTATTTATCTATTTATTTACACACCACTACCACCGTCATCACCATGCACCATGCACCTGACTTGCTTTTCAAGATCCGTTAGATAAGAGGGACGAACATGGTGCTCTGTACGGACATTGTGAAAAAAAAATATTGCTTATCCATCAAAATGGTTCTGACATTCCAAATCCCAAGAAATAAAGAATCTTGTATTTGTATCCGATACAGTTTCATTGGCGGATTGGAGCATTATTGACTGACAAGGATAATCTGATCTTAAATTGGAATTAAATAAACAACGTCAACTAGCACCTGTGAGGGGTGTGAGAGGCACCCCCCTCCCCCTAAATTTGCCAAAGTGAGGGGTAAAGTACTTAAATTTGATTATTTTGACAACCACTTTTCAACCAAAATTGTCCAAAAGGGCGACATTATGCGACATAACCCGATGGGTTTAGGTACCAAAAGTGCTAAAACAATTAAAATTGCGTCGGGGCGATCATCCCCCTGAACCTCCTCCCTCAGACCTCTCATCTGTATTTGGTTTGGGGCACGCTCCCTTACCTGGATCCGTCCCTGAATTTATACATCAATCTAATTGATCAAAGGTAAATGAAAGAATTATTCAACTTTTTAAGCTATTTCTGACGTTAAATTTGTCGCTTTCTTGTGGATTTGTTCCGCTAGGTCAGTGCAGGGTGGTCATGCTGGAGATACTTTTATTTTTATTCCTATGTGCGTGTATAATATGATTTTTTATCAATCGTTTCGGGGGGCAGCTCTCTAGACAACGAGTTCATGTGTTACAGCAATACAATAATGTGGAACGGCCAAATTCTTCAGTTTCCCGTCAGATTTATCAGTTTTTTCCACTTTTCTTCTTGCAAACGTTGTTTTTTTTTTTGCATATCTTTAGATAATTTTAATTCATGCAGTTTCTAACAAATTATACCCTTATTTTGTTTCTTACTCAATAGTTCGTTGGGGGGAGGGGTGCAATCTAGACGACGAGTTCATGTGTAACGGCACGAATAAACGGCAAAATGTGGAACTGCAAAATTCTTAAAAGTTTTCCATCAGATTCATAAGCTTTTCCATCTAACCCAAACCAAACGTTCAGTTTTCTTCATTTTTCAAAACATGAAATCAATCAAAACGCGATTTTTCCCAGGATTATTCATCGTTGTCAAGGATTTTTCAGTCTCCAACCAAAAGAGTTCCACACGTAAGTTATGCGTAAGTCTACGCTTAAGTTTACGTCTACGTGCAAAGTTACGACCTTTCGTAAGACGCAACTACGCAAACGTAAATATTGTCGTAACTTGATTTACGCCTAAGTTTACGCTTAAGTTTACGCAAAAATTTGCGACCTTTAGTAAAACTGACGCCAGGACAGTAGGTGTTAATTGTCAGTTTGTCTTATACGTCTAAGTGTGAAAATACAATAGAGTACCTTTGATAGTCTAAGTTTATAATAAAATACAATATCAAGGTCTAAAACTATTTTTTTCCACTTTGATTTTAAAAGTTGTCATACAGTAAAAGCAGAAATTTTCGCGAGCATCAACTTTCGGGAGTTCAGTGTTAAAAGAAGTGTCTTTATTTTTGCGAGAAGAAATTTTCGTACTTTAAGCAGAAAAGAACAGATTGAATTCATTAATGAAATCAGTCAGTATAAAAATCTTGTCACTCATCCTATTACTTATGATGAAATAACATGTAGGTCTATATACTTATGATGAAATTACATGTAGGTCTATCTAATGAATTTGTATGAAGGTATGCAGACAATAAGGAAATAGTACATGTACATCACCTTCAGATAGCGGTTGAATGAGAATTATTAGAGAAACACATACTCCAAATATACTTGAAGAAGATTCTGCTTTAAGATATACAGTACTACTTGTTTTAAATGATCTATCCAATTGCATTATTTTCATATCCGATGTCCGGGTACAATTTGGCGGAAGGAACACGCCTTTAACCCCCCCCCCTCCTCCTTTCCTCACAAATCAATTAGTTTTTGCGTTCTGCACATTTATCTACAAAGCATACACAATATTTTACGTCAAGAAGTTTAAACATCCCTTGCAACCCCCGTCTCCCATGACGCCCCCCCCCCTTTCCAATTTCGTTCAAAAACCTTGGTACTGACATGGCGGTACAGGGGGAAAGGAGTAACGTCGTAATAATGGGATGACGTCACAGAGCGTAGCTAGCAACGTATACATTGGCGATGCAAAAGCTGACAGGGGTCACGTCGTAGGTAAGTGTTTTCATCTTATAATATCTGTTAAACACAATAATAAGCGATGATGATGATGATGATGATGATGATGATGATGATGATGATGATGATGATGATGATGATGATGATGATGAAATAATAAAAGTTTTGGAAAATCCAGACGACGGAGGGGGAGTGGAAGGAGGGATGTGGATGTATGTCACTGAATCTCTTTCGTGACCCCTACCGCCCTATTGTAGCTGTTATGATAGTCTTTAAGGTTCCGGTTTTGTATTTCCCCCCCCCCCCCCTTCCCCTATCCCCTATATTCCATTGTTCCTCAGAATCACCTTGTAGCTTAACAAATAAAGCACCAAATGGAATAATTAAATCTCTTGAATGTGAATGAAATTAAGTTTGAAACATTAGAAAAACATTTTAGTAAGATCATGAAAGACTTACTGAATGTTCCAATTTAATGTCCTCGATATACATGGAGAAGAATGAGTCCCGCGTAATGAACACGATATTCTCTATGTAGATATAGTCAATAGACCAATCAAAATGCTTTATTAGAGGAAAATGTACACTTAAGATTTGTAGCCATCGTTTCGTCAATTGGCCTCCGTATTTATCTTTTATATTAGAAAGCTAACCTCCTGCTGCTAATGTTTCTCATTCATGTAATTTAAAAGTGAGATGTTCTGGCAGCTTTTATTGCATGAGAGGTGGGGTTATAAAGGGGCGGTGTTAGTTTCGTACAGAATTTGCATAAGTTTGGTCGAGATGCGTGCCTGTGATTGGCTGTTGGAAGTGTTGGTTTCAATCCGTTTAGGGAGCCTAAACTCGTAGTTTTTCTGAAGCAGCCAATATCATTAGAAAAAATAAATATTAGATGCAGATATTGAAGAAATTAAACAAGAAAATGAAACTGATGGGATAAGAAGACGGGATTTTTTATCTTAGATGAAGAATAAAGTAATAAAACAATTTTGCGTCGTCATCATCATTTGATAATAAAATCATCATCCGACATGGAACAAATAAATAAAGGGAAACAAAAAGATTGATAAAGAAAAAGAGAAATATCAGATGATATGATAGAAAAGTAAAAACTGAAATGAGGACGTGTCAATTAAAATGAAAATGAATAGAAAAGATTTTAAAAAGAAAAAAGATAGAAAGAAAGATTGAATGAATGAATGAATGAATGAATGAATGAATGAATGAATAAATAGATATGTAAATTAATACAGAAATAAACGAATGGGTGGGTCGATGGGTGAGTGTCAGACACAGTTTTTTTTATTTCTTTCACTTTTATATTTCATTATTTTTGTTTTCAAAGAGCGTCCATGTTATATAAGTAGGGGGGGGGGGGGTTATAGGAATATGTTACTTATTTTTCTTATCTTATGTTTTGCGATGAATAACTATGGCTACTTTTCTAGAAATGTAGGTAGCCCTTAAAAGGGCTTTTTTTTTTTGGCTTCATGGATGAAGTGATCATCTACTTTGCAGCTTTCTTTGGGGTTTTAGCTTTCTTGGCCTTGGTAGCTGTTTTTGGTTTCGCAGCTTTTGGCTTGGTGGCTTTCTTTGGTGACTTCTTGGCAGCTTTCTTTGGAGTCTTTGCCTTCTTTGGTTTAGCGGCTTTCTTTTTATCACCACCTTCTTTCTTAGGAGCAGCGGCTTTCTTTGGTTTTACTGCAGCTTTCTTTGGCTTGGCAGCTTTGGGTTTTGTCACCTTCTTGGCCTTTGGTTTCTTCTCAGCTTTAGGTTTTTCTCCCAGCTTGAAAGATCCAGAGGCTCCAGTCCCCTTTGTTTGTTTCAGGAATCCTTTTGCTACTCCGCTTTTTAGGGCCGTCCGTAGATGGCTATTTACTGAAGTAACATTGTCGCCTACTTTGTAGTTGGCAAGGATGTACTTTAGAATAGCCTGTTTTGATGAACCAGTTTTTTCCTTCAGGGAGCCTATAGCTGCTTTCACCATGTCAATGTACTTTGGATGAGCTGCTGGAGTTTTAGGCTTGGTAGCCTTCGCCTTCTTTGGAGTTGTTGTGGAAGTCATCTTCAAAATTACGTCTTACCGCCTGGGATACGTGTAAATGAATAAAATGACCCCCCTTTTCCTCAATCTTTATGTTGGTCTCAGTGCGGACCTCATGGTAAACACGTATAACATGTAGACTACATTGAAATTTAGGTTGCCTTTTCAGAAAATGTTTTTCTACATAGCCATTTTCATGATATTTTATGTACAGATTTCATTTCTAACACGGTCAAAATATAATTCTAAGAACAATATACACTTTTTATTATCAAAAGATTCCAAATACCTACCTTTAATTGAGATTTGTTCATAAAATAACTGAAATACAAAGTCATTGAGAAGTCACTCTATCCAAAAGTTATCTTCTACATACTATATAAAGGCTTACTTACTTTCATCTTGATCTTAAAATTTGAAATTACAGTATCAGAAAGGTTATGTAGCATATGCCAGGGAGAAGATATAAATAATTATGAAACTTTGTACATTACAAATGAAGAAAGTTAGAACAGAATAAGAAAGCAAAGAAATAAACAGTAATCTGAAATCACAAATGTATTTAACATTAGTGGCTTCTACCAAGAATTAACTGCTGGTTAGATGAAAGAGAGATTTGATTAAAGTGAGATAGTAATCTTCAAAATATTGAAATAAAATGTATACAAGAAATATGAAAATGAAATAACTTGAATGAATGAATGAATGAATGAATGAATGAATGAATGAATGAATGAATGAATGATTGATTTAAAATGTATGAAATAATAATAATTAATTTTGATTTATCGTACATCCGTACATCATAAGTTTGATAATTATTTTCTTACTAATATTTTCCTATTCTTATAAATTCTGCAGTTTCGAAAGTATCTGTGCAATTTTGAAGTGTAAGATATTTTACTCTTATTAAATGTAAATAACATATAGTGAAATGCCAAAGATATGTTATAGTTCTACACTGTTTTGAAATATATAAACAAGTAAGTGTGTGTAAAGGGTAGTGTAGGACCTTATATTGATTTGAAAGCGTACAATGCTAATAGCTACTTTTCGAGAAATATAGGTGGCCGTTAAAACGGCCGTTTTGGTGAACTACATTAGTGAGTTCTTTACTTGGCGGGTTTCTGTGTTTTCTTGGGCAGGAGAACAGCCTGGATGTTGGGCAGAACACCTCCCTGAGCAATGGTAACACCGGAGAGAAGTTTGTTCAATTCCTCGTCATTTCTGATGGCTAATTGCAGATGACGGGGGATAATTCTGCTCTTCTTGTTGTCTCTAGCTGCGTTGCCTGCCAATTCCAAAACCTCAGCAGCTAAGTATTCAAGAACTGCAGCAAGGTACACTGGTGCACCAGCTCCAACTCGCTCGGCATAGTTGCCTTTCCTCAGGAGACGATGGATACGTCCGACTGGGAACTGTAATCCTGCACGGGATGATCGGCTCTTTGCCTTTCCCTTTGTCTTTCCACCTTTTCCTCTGCCTGACATGATTTACAGTTTCTCTCTTGCAAGTGAACAAATGAGATAGCCCGCAAAATGAACGGAGTTGAGCTTATATATCCCTAAAGCGGATTGAAAATAACACAGCGTCGATCGACCAATCACTCTCGCCCTTATTAACAGGTGTCGGTGTTAGCCGAAGATTCAAAACTGCTCATTTGGGGCTGTATTTCACGTCCGCAATCGCTGTGCTATTTTCAATCCCGCTTTCTGATATAAATAGATTTCTCAAGTCAACGTCGTGTATCATTTGTCGTAGAGCACGCAAAGGATAAACATGCCACCAAAGGTTGGAAGTAAGGGAGCCAAGAAGGCAGCCACTAAGGCAAAAGCCCAGCGCACTGGGGACAAGAAAAAGAGGAGGAAGAGGAAGGAATCCTACGCTATCTACATCTACAAAGTCTTGAAACAGGTGCACCCAGACACTGGAGTTTCCAGCAAAGCCATGAGCATCATGAACAGCTTCGTGAACGATATCTTCGAAAGAATCGCCGCTGAGGCTTCCAGACTTGCTCACTACAACAAGAGGTCCACAATCACCTCCAGAGAAATCCAGACTGCTGTCCGTCTCCTCCTTCCCGGAGAGTTGGCTAAGCACGCCGTCTCTGAGGGTACCAAGGCTGTAACCAAATACACCAGCAGCAAGTAAACAACTGAACCTTCTGCTTCAAATTCAACGGCCCTTTTCAGGGCCACTCAAAATTTTCGAAAAGTAGCTATTTGCATCAACGCTGACACTTCAATAAAACACCAGTACCTACACACTACCCAACATACAAAAAATATTGTTCAAAAATGAAAGCCATAACTTCATTTACATATGAGCAAATTATTTTGCCCGGTAATAGTTTAATTTCTCAATAAATATAAGTTCAATGGTCAAGATACATGTATCATTAGTAAGGTCTGATACTGAGCTACAATTCTATGTACAATACATATCCCTTACACTTTTACACACAAAACAGCTTTATTGTCTTTGTGAGGTACTCATTCTCACAAACAAGTAAGTTGTAAGTACACATACACTTGTAAATGTACAGACTACACATACACTTGTAAATGTACAGACTTTTTTGCACATTTTTATGCATTATTTTCACAGTAAAATAAAAATAAGTTATAATTTCATGTATAAATGTAGTGTTTATATGTATTATCATAGTAATACCCTGTCCTTTTACAATATGTGTATGTATGAATTATATTTTTGAAATGTTTGTATTTGCCATTTGTTCTGTACCTTTGTATTGTTTTGTATGTAGAACTGTAATAAATATTTACAAAGTTCATTCATTCATTTATTTTCTTTTATTCATATTTGGATAGAATGGGGGGGGGGGTTGTTTTGGGAATGTGTTTTTATTTGAATGTTGGTGACTAATCTGTACCTCTATAGTACAAATTAATTTTTTGCGGTTGAAGTAATGACAACTTTTCGAAAAATTTGTGTGGCCCTGAAAAGGGCCGTTATTTTTGACAAAGTCAAAAGATGTTCAGTTGTTTAACCTCCGAATCCGTAGAGAGTACGTCCCTGTCTCTTGAGAGCATAGACGACATCCATGGCTGTGACTGTCTTCCTCTTGGCATGCTCAGTGTATGTGACTGCATCACGGATGACATTTTCCAAGAAAACTTTCAGTACACCTCTGGTTTCCTCGTAGATGAGACCGGAGATACGTTTTACTCCACCTCTGCGAGCGAGACGACGGATAGCGGGCTTTGTGATACCCTGGATGTTATCCCTCAACACCTTCCTGTGACGCTTAGCGCCTCCTTTTCCCAAACCTTTTCCTCCTTTACCACGTCCAGACATTGTGTTTCTTCTGACTTGACAGCAAGAATGACTTAACTTCGTGAAAAATGATGTATATATAGCCCTTACTGACGACGCGATAGTTGACACCCAATTTTGAATCTTCGGCTCGACTTTTTTGTGTCGAAATTGTAAGGCGTCTTCTGATTGGCTACTATATTTATAACACATCTTTGCACTATAATTTCTCTGTTATGATATACAGTATTTAATTTCTAGAATTACATTAATTAATTGGAATGTAAATGAAAAGAAAAAAAAAAAAGAAAGAAAGAAAGAAATCATATTTATATGTAAACATCTTGTATGTGGAAATAAAGTATGAGAAGGAGAAAGAAATTTGTATTGTATTTGTAGTTTCAACATTTAATATATTGAAATATGAAATACTGGAGAGAGAGAGAGGAGAGAGAGATTCCACATGTTAAACACTCAAATATATCCAAATACTTATGTACTGAAAGATAAAAAAAGTAAAGACAAACAAAAAAGTGAAATAAAATGAGACATATGACATCAAAATTTTTATTTTCAGAATATTTTAACAAATTTAACAGATGTTGGTTGTATTTATATAATTGTATTCATAAATCTAGGTTCTGTATATCTATTTTGTTGTTTGAATTTTCTAAATTATATGTGTGTGCTGTATATCATTGTTATAGATATAAATTTCTTGTTTTATGATATGGTTATGTGTATTAAAAGATTGTAGTTGTATGTGATAATGAAATTGTTATGAATGAATTGACGAAGAAATAAAAAGATACTTTATATTCCTATTTTATTTTGTATTTCTTACTCTATGTTTGTTGTTGTAATTTGGATTGGGGAAGTGTGGGATCATTTTGTTTGTATTTGTAATAATGAAGTTTTAGCTACTTTTCTAAAAATTTTGGTGGCCTTTAAAAAGGCCGTTTGTTGTGAGGTGTGCCAAAAATTTAAGCACGTTCTCCACGGATACGTCTTGCCAGTTGGATGTCCTTGGGCATGATGGTGACACGCTTGGCGTGGATGGCGCACAAGTTGGTATCCTCAAAGAGACCGACAAGGTAAGCTTCAGATGCTTCCTGGAGAGCCATGACAGCTGAGCTCTGGAACCTCAGATCGGTCTTGAAGTCCTGTGCGATTTCACGGACTAGACGCTGGAATGGCAGCTTCCTGATGAGCAATTCTGTGCTCTTCTGGTATCTCCTGATTTCACGGAGAGCGACTGTTCCAGGCCTGTACCTATGTGGTTTCTTGACACCACCGGTGGCGGGTGCACTCTTACGTGCTGCCTTGGTTGCAAGTTGCTTCCTTGGAGCCTTTCCTCCAGTAGATTTACGGGCGGTCTGCTTTGTACGTGCCATTGTTCTTCTTCAACGAGCAAAGTCGAAATGAATACTTAGACTTGTATTCTGTGTAGTTTTATAACATTCACATTGTAAACAGCGCTAGATTTGTGTCGACGGCTGTGATTAATCGTGACACGATATAACGCTTCTGTTGATTGGTCGAGATGCGTGCCTGTGATTGGCTGTTGGAAGTGTTGGTTTCAATCCGTTTAGGGAGCCTAAACTCGTAGTTTTTCTGAAGCAGCCAATATCATTAGAAAAAATAAATATTAGATGCAGATATTGAAGAAATTAAACAAGAAAATGAAACTGATGGGATAAGAAGACGGGATTTTTTATCTTAGATGAAGAATAAAGTAATAAAACAATTTTGCGTCGTCATCATCATTTGATAATAAAATCATCATCCGACATGGAACAAATAAATAAAGGGAAACAAAAAGATTGATAAAGAAAAAGAGAAATATCAGATGATATGATAGAAAAGTAAAAACTGAAATGAGGACGTGTCAATTAAAATGAAAATGAATAGAAAAGATTTTAAAAAGAAAAAAGATAGAAAGAAAGATTGAATGAATGAATGAATGAATGAATGAATGAATGAATGAATAAATAGATATGTAAATTAATACAGAAATAAACGAATGGGTGGGTCGATGGGTGAGTGTCAGACACAGTTTTTTTTATTTCTTTCACTTTTATATTTCATTATTTTTGTTTTCAAAGAGCGTCCATGTTATATAAGTAGGGGGGGGGGGGGTTATAGGAATATGTTACTTATTTTTCTTATCTTATGTTTTGCGATGAATAACTATGGCTACTTTTCTAGAAATGTAGGTAGCCCTTAAAAGGGCTTTTTTTTTTTGGCTTCATGGATGAAGTGATCATCTACTTTGCAGCTTTCTTTGGGGTTTTAGCTTTCTTGGCCTTGGTAGCTGTTTTTGGTTTCGCAGCTTTTGGCTTGGTGGCTTTCTTTGGTGACTTCTTGGCAGCTTTCTTTGGAGTCTTTGCCTTCTTTGGTTTAGCGGCTTTCTTTTTATCACCACCTTCTTTCTTAGGAGCAGCGGCTTTCTTTGGTTTTACTGCAGCTTTCTTTGGCTTGGCAGCTTTGGGTTTTGTCACCTTCTTGGCCTTTGGTTTCTTCTCAGCTTTAGGTTTTTCTCCCAGCTTGAAAGATCCAGAGGCTCCAGTCCCCTTTGTTTGTTTCAGGAATCCTTTTGCTACTCCGCTTTTTAGGGCCGTCCGTAGATGGCTATTTACTGAAGTAACATTGTCGCCTACTTTGTAGTTGGCAAGGATGTACTTTAGAATAGCCTGTTTTGATGAACCAGTTTTTTCCTTCAGGGAGCCTATAGCTGCTTTCACCATGTCAATGTACTTTGGATGAGCTGCTGGAGTTTTAGGCTTGGTAGCCTTCGCCTTCTTTGGAGTTGTTGTGGAAGTCATCTTCAAAATTACGTCTTACCGCCTGGGATACGTGTAAATGAATAAAATGACCCCCCTTTTCCTCAATCTTTATGTTGGTCTCAGTGCGGACCTCATGGTAAACACGTATAACATGTAGACTACATTGAAATTTAGGTTGCCTTTTCAGAAAATGTTTTTCTACATAGCCATTTTCATGATATTTTATGTACAGATTTCATTTCTAACACGGTCAAAATATAATTCTAAGAACAATATACACTTTTTATTATCAAAAGATTCCAAATACCTACCTTTAATTGAGATTTGTTCATAAAATAACTGAAATACAAAGTCATTGAGAAGTCACTCTATCCAAAAGTTATCTTCTACATACTATATAAAGGCTTACTTACTTTCATCTTGATCTTAAAATTTGAAATTACAGTATCAGAAAGGTTATGTAGCATATGCCAGGGAGAAGATATAAATAATTATGAAACTTTGTACATTACAAATGAAGAAAGTTAGAACAGAATAAGAAAGCAAAGAAATAAACAGTAATCTGAAATCACAAATGTATTTAACATTAGTGGCTTCTACCAAGAATTAACTGCTGGTTAGATGAAAGAGAGATTTGATTAAAGTGAGATAGTAATCTTCAAAATATTGAAATAAAATGTATACAAGAAATATGAAAATGAAATAACTTGAATGAATGAATGAATGAATGAATGAATGAATGAATGAATGAATGAATGAATGATTGATTTAAAATGTATGAAATAATAATAATTAATTTTGATTTATCGTACATCCGTACATCATAAGTTTGATAATTATTTTCTTACTAATATTTTCCTATTCTTATAAATTCTGCAGTTTCGAAAGTATCTGTGCAATTTTGAAGTGTAAGATATTTTACTCTTATTAAATGTAAATAACATATAGTGAAATGCCAAAGATATGTTATAGTTCTACACTGTTTTGAAATATATAAACAAGTAAGTGTGTGTAAAGGGTAGTGTAGGACCTTATATTGATTTGAAAGCGTACAATGCTAATAGCTACTTTTCGAGAAATATAGGTGGCCGTTAAAACGGCCGTTTTGGTGAACTACATTAGTGAGTTCTTTACTTGGCGGGTTTCTGTGTTTTCTTGGGCAGGAGAACAGCCTGGATGTTGGGCAGAACACCTCCCTGAGCAATGGTAACACCGGAGAGAAGTTTGTTCAATTCCTCGTCATTTCTGATGGCTAATTGCAGATGACGGGGGATAATTCTGCTCTTCTTGTTGTCTCTAGCTGCGTTGCCTGCCAATTCCAAAACCTCAGCAGCTAAGTATTCAAGAACTGCAGCAAGGTACACTGGTGCACCAGCTCCAACTCGCTCGGCATAGTTGCCTTTCCTCAGGAGACGATGGATACGTCCGACTGGGAACTGTAATCCTGCACGGGATGATCGGCTCTTTGCCTTTCCCTTTGTCTTTCCACCTTTTCCTCTGCCTGACATGATTTACAGTTTCTCTCTTGCAAGTGAACAAATGAGATAGCCCGCAAAATGAACGGAGTTGAGCTTATATATCCCTAAAGCGGATTGAAAATAACACAGCGTCGATCGACCAATCACTCTCGCCCTTATTAACAGGTGTCGGTGTTAGCCGAAGATTCAAAACTGCTCATTTGGGGCTGTATTTCACGTCCGCAATCGCTGTGCTATTTTCAATCCCGCTTTCTGATATAAATAGATTTCTCAAGTCAACGTCGTGTATCATTTGTCGTAGAGCACGCAAAGGATAAACATGCCACCAAAGGTTGGAAGTAAGGGAGCCAAGAAGGCAGCCACTAAGGCAAAAGCCCAGCGCACTGGGGACAAGAAAAAGAGGAGGAAGAGGAAGGAATCCTACGCTATCTACATCTACAAAGTCTTGAAACAGGTGCACCCAGACACTGGAGTTTCCAGCAAAGCCATGAGCATCATGAACAGCTTCGTGAACGATATCTTCGAAAGAATCGCCGCTGAGGCTTCCAGACTTGCTCACTACAACAAGAGGTCCACAATCACCTCCAGAGAAATCCAGACTGCTGTCCGTCTCCTCCTTCCCGGAGAGTTGGCTAAGCACGCCGTCTCTGAGGGTACCAAGGCTGTAACCAAATACACCAGCAGCAAGTAAACAACTGAACCTTCTGCTTCAAATTCAACGGCCCTTTTCAGGGCCACTCAAAATTTTCGAAAAGTAGCTATTTGCATCAACGCTGACACTTCAATAAAACACCAGTACCTACACACTACCCAACATACAAAAAATATTGTTCAAAAATGAAAGCCATAACTTCATTTACATATGAGCAAATTATTTTGCCCGGTAATAGTTTAATTTCTCAATAAATATAAGTTCAATGGTCAAGATACATGTATCATTAGTAAGGTCTGATACTGAGCTACAATTCTATGTACAATACATATCCCTTACACTTTTACACACAAAACAGCTTTATTGTCTTTGTGAGGTACTCATTCTCACAAACAAGTAAGTTGTAAGTACACATACACTTGTAAATGTACAGACTACACATACACTTGTAAATGTACAGACTTTTTTGCACATTTTTATGCATTATTTTCACAGTAAAATAAAAATAAGTTATAATTTCATGTATAAATGTAGTGTTTATATGTATTATCATAGTAATACCCTGTCCTTTTACAATATGTGTATGTATGAATTATATTTTTGAAATGTTTGTATTTGCCATTTGTTCTGTACCTTTGTATTGTTTTGTATGTAGAACTGTAATAAATATTTACAAAGTTCATTCATTCATTTATTTTCTTTTATTCATATTTGGATAGAATGGGGGGGGGGGTTGTTTTGGGAATGTGTTTTTATTTGAATGTTGGTGACTAATCTGTACCTCTATAGTACAAATTAATTTTTTGCGGTTGAAGTAATGACAACTTTTCGAAAAATTTGTGTGGCCCTGAAAAGGGCCGTTATTTTTGACAAAGTCAAAAGATGTTCAGTTGTTTAACCTCCGAATCCGTAGAGAGTACGTCCCTGTCTCTTGAGAGCATAGACGACATCCATGGCTGTGACTGTCTTCCTCTTGGCATGCTCAGTGTATGTGACTGCATCACGGATGACATTTTCCAAGAAAACTTTCAGTACACCTCTGGTTTCCTCGTAGATGAGACCGGAGATACGTTTTACTCCACCTCTGCGAGCGAGACGACGGATAGCGGGCTTTGTGATACCCTGGATGTTATCCCTCAACACCTTCCTGTGACGCTTAGCGCCTCCTTTTCCCAAACCTTTTCCTCCTTTACCACGTCCAGACATTGTGTTTCTTCTGACTTGACAGCAAGAATGACTTAACTTCGTGAAAAATGATGTATATATAGCCCTTACTGACGACGCGATAGTTGACACCCAATTTTGAATCTTCGGCTCGACTTTTTTGTGTCGAAATTGTAAGGCGTCTTCTGATTGGCTACTATATTTATAACACATCTTTGCACTATAATTTCTCTGTTATGATATACAGTATTTAATTTCTAGAATTACATTAATTAATTGGAATGTAAATGAAAAGAAAAAAAAAAAAGAAAGAAAGAAAGAAATCATATTTATATGTAAACATCTTGTATGTGGAAATAAAGTATGAGAAGGAGAAAGAAATTTGTATTGTATTTGTAGTTTCAACATTTAATATATTGAAATATGAAATACTGGAGAGAGAGAGAGGAGAGAGAGATTCCACATGTTAAACACTCAAATATATCCAAATACTTATGTACTGAAAGATAAAAAAAGTAAAGACAAACAAAAAAGTGAAATAAAATGAGACATATGACATCAAAATTTTTATTTTCAGAATATTTTAACAAATTTAACAGATGTTGGTTGTATTTATATAATTGTATTCATAAATCTAGGTTCTGTATATCTATTTTGTTGTTTGAATTTTCTAAATTATATGTGTGTGCTGTATATCATTGTTATAGATATAAATTTCTTGTTTTATGATATGGTTATGTGTATTAAAAGATTGTAGTTGTATGTGATAATGAAATTGTTATGAATGAATTGACGAAGAAATAAAAAGATACTTTATATTCCTATTTTATTTTGTATTTCTTACTCTATGTTTGTTGTTGTAATTTGGATTGGGGAAGTGTGGGATCATTTTGTTTGTATTTGTAATAATGAAGTTTTAGCTACTTTTCTAAAAATTTTGGTGGCCTTTAAAAAGGCCGTTTGTTGTGAGGTGTGCCAAAAATTTAAGCACGTTCTCCACGGATACGTCTTGCCAGTTGGATGTCCTTGGGCATGATGGTGACACGCTTGGCGTGGATGGCGCACAAGTTGGTATCCTCAAAGAGACCGACAAGGTAAGCTTCAGATGCTTCCTGGAGAGCCATGACAGCTGAGCTCTGGAACCTCAGATCGGTCTTGAAGTCCTGTGCGATTTCACGGACTAGACGCTGGAATGGCAGCTTCCTGATGAGCAATTCTGTGCTCTTCTGGTATCTCCTGATTTCACGGAGAGCGACTGTTCCAGGCCTGTACCTATGTGGTTTCTTGACACCACCGGTGGCGGGTGCACTCTTACGTGCTGCCTTGGTTGCAAGTTGCTTCCTTGGAGCCTTTCCTCCAGTAGATTTACGGGCGGTCTGCTTTGTACGTGCCATTGTTCTTCTTCAACGAGCAAAGTCGAAATGAATACTTAGACTTGTATTCTGTGTAGTTTTATAACATTCACATTGTAAACAGCGCTAGATTTGTGTCGACGGCTGTGATTAATCGTGACACGATATAACGCTTCTGTTGATTGGTCGAGATGCGTGCCTGTGATTGGCTGTTGGAAGTGTTGGTTTCAATCCGTTTAGGGAGCCTAAACTCGTAGTTTTTCTGAAGCAGCCAATATCATTAGAAAAAATAAATATTAGATGCAGATATTGAAGAAATTAAACAAGAAAATGAAACTGATGGGATAAGAAGACGGGATTTTTTATCTTAGATGAAGAATAAAGTAATAAAACAATTTTGCGTCGTCATCATCATTTGATAATAAAATCATCATCCGACATGGAACAAATAAATAAAGGGAAACAAAAAGATTGATAAAGAAAAAGAGAAATATCAGATGATATGATAGAAAAGTAAAAACTGAAATGAGGACGTGTCAATTAAAATGAAAATGAATAGAAAAGATTTTAAAAAGAAAAAAGATAGAAAGAAAGATTGAATGAATGAATGAATGAATGAATGAATGAATGAATGAATAAATAGATATGTAAATTAATACAGAAATAAACGAATGGGTGGGTCGATGGGTGAGTGTCAGACACAGTTTTTTTTATTTCTTTCACTTTTATATTTCATTATTTTTGTTTTCAAAGAGCGTCCATGTTATATAAGTAGGGGGGGGGGGGGTTATAGGAATATGTTACTTATTTTTCTTATCTTATGTTTTGCGATGAATAACTATGGCTACTTTTCTAGAAATGTAGGTAGCCCTTAAAAGGGCTTTTTTTTTTTGGCTTCATGGATGAAGTGATCATCTACTTTGCAGCTTTCTTTGGGGTTTTAGCTTTCTTGGCCTTGGTAGCTGTTTTTGGTTTCGCAGCTTTTGGCTTGGTGGCTTTCTTTGGTGACTTCTTGGCAGCTTTCTTTGGAGTCTTTGCCTTCTTTGGTTTAGCGGCTTTCTTTTTATCACCACCTTCTTTCTTAGGAGCAGCGGCTTTCTTTGGTTTTACTGCAGCTTTCTTTGGCTTGGCAGCTTTGGGTTTTGTCACCTTCTTGGCCTTTGGTTTCTTCTCAGCTTTAGGTTTTTCTCCCAGCTTGAAAGATCCAGAGGCTCCAGTCCCCTTTGTTTGTTTCAGGAATCCTTTTGCTACTCCGCTTTTTAGGGCCGTCCGTAGATGGCTATTTACTGAAGTAACATTGTCGCCTACTTTGTAGTTGGCAAGGATGTACTTTAGAATAGCCTGTTTTGATGAACCAGTTTTTTCCTTCAGGGAGCCTATAGCTGCTTTCACCATGTCAATGTACTTTGGATGAGCTGCTGGAGTTTTAGGCTTGGTAGCCTTCGCCTTCTTTGGAGTTGTTGTGGAAGTCATCTTCAAAATTACGTCTTACCGCCTGGGATACGTGTAAATGAATAAAATGACCCCCCTTTTCCTCAATCTTTATGTTGGTCTCAGTGCGGACCTCATGGTAAACACGTATAACATGTAGACTACATTGAAATTTAGGTTGCCTTTTCAGAAAATGTTTTTCTACATAGCCATTTTCATGATATTTTATGTACAGATTTCATTTCTAACACGGTCAAAATATAATTCTAAGAACAATATACACTTTTTATTATCAAAAGATTCCAAATACCTACCTTTAATTGAGATTTGTTCATAAAATAACTGAAATACAAAGTCATTGAGAAGTCACTCTATCCAAAAGTTATCTTCTACATACTATATAAAGGCTTACTTACTTTCATCTTGATCTTAAAATTTGAAATTACAGTATCAGAAAGGTTATGTAGCATATGCCAGGGAGAAGATATAAATAATTATGAAACTTTGTACATTACAAATGAAGAAAGTTAGAACAGAATAAGAAAGCAAAGAAATAAACAGTAATCTGAAATCACAAATGTATTTAACATTAGTGGCTTCTACCAAGAATTAACTGCTGGTTAGATGAAAGAGAGATTTGATTAAAGTGAGATAGTAATCTTCAAAATATTGAAATAAAATGTATACAAGAAATATGAAAATGAAATAACTTGAATGAATGAATGAATGAATGAATGAATGAATGAATGAATGAATGAATGAATGATTGATTTAAAATGTATGAAATAATAATAATTAATTTTGATTTATCGTACATCCGTACATCATAAGTTTGATAATTATTTTCTTACTAATATTTTCCTATTCTTATAAATTCTGCAGTTTCGAAAGTATCTGTGCAATTTTGAAGTGTAAGATATTTTACTCTTATTAAATGTAAATAACATATAGTGAAATGCCAAAGATATGTTATAGTTCTACACTGTTTTGAAATATATAAACAAGTAAGTGTGTGTAAAGGGTAGTGTAGGACCTTATATTGATTTGAAAGCGTACAATGCTAATAGCTACTTTTCGAGAAATATAGGTGGCCGTTAAAACGGCCGTTTTGGTGAACTACATTAGTGAGTTCTTTACTTGGCGGGTTTCTGTGTTTTCTTGGGCAGGAGAACAGCCTGGATGTTGGGCAGAACACCTCCCTGAGCAATGGTAACACCGGAGAGAAGTTTGTTCAATTCCTCGTCATTTCTGATGGCTAATTGCAGATGACGGGGGATAATTCTGCTCTTCTTGTTGTCTCTAGCTGCGTTGCCTGCCAATTCCAAAACCTCAGCAGCTAAGTATTCAAGAACTGCAGCAAGGTACACTGGTGCACCAGCTCCAACTCGCTCGGCATAGTTGCCTTTCCTCAGGAGACGATGGATACGTCCGACTGGGAACTGTAATCCTGCACGGGATGATCGGCTCTTTGCCTTTCCCTTTGTCTTTCCACCTTTTCCTCTGCCTGACATGATTTACAGTTTCTCTCTTGCAAGTGAACAAATGAGATAGCCCGCAAAATGAACGGAGTTGAGCTTATATATCCCTAAAGCGGATTGAAAATAACACAGCGTCGATCGACCAATCACTCTCGCCCTTATTAACAGGTGTCGGTGTTAGCCGAAGATTCAAAACTGCTCATTTGGGGCTGTATTTCACGTCCGCAATCGCTGTGCT